>JAKOGI010000002.1:3935000-4170000 GCA_029747015.1 Carnegiea gigantea | reverse complement strand
TAGTGGTTACTATTTTTAAAATGTTTTCTTAATAGTTGACAATATTACAAATGATGTTATTTTGGGTACACCTTTGTTAACTGAAATTTATCCATTTTATGTTAATGAATCCAGTGTTCATACAAAAATTATGGGAAAACAAATTTCTTTTAATTTTCTTTCTACTGCTCGACAAAGGGAAGTGACTAGTTTACTATCATCTTCTATTTTCAAACAAATAAATGTTTTAAGGATAAAACAAAATCAAATATGTCATCTTCAGGAAGAAATTTCTTATCTTTGAATTGAAGAACAATTACAAAACCCTTCTACACAACAAAAGATTTTAGATTTAGAACAAGTTATCAAACGAAAGATATGCTCGGATCTTCTTAATGCATTTTGGAAAAGAAAGAAGCATATTATTTCTTTACCTTATGAAAAGGATTTTGATGAACGAAACATTCCGACAAAAGCTAGACCCACTCAAATGAATTTTGAACTTCTTGAGCATTGCAAAAAAGAAATTCAAAATTTATTAGATAAAGAGCTTATACGTCCTTCCAAGTCTCCTTCGAGTTGTGTAGCATTTTATGTTAATAATGCAGCTGAAAAGGAACGATGAGTTCCAAGGCTAGTTATTAACTACAAACCTTTTAACAAAGTTCTTCAATGGATTAGATATCCTATTACAAACAAAAGAGATCTGTTAAACATATTGTGCAATGCAAAAGCTTTCTCAAAGTTTGACATGAAGTCAGGATTCTGACAAATCTAGATTGCTGAGCTTGATAGATATAAAACTGCATTCACAGTTCCATTTGGACATTACGAATGGAACATCATGTCGTTTGAATTAAAGAATGCTCCTTCTAAATTCCAAAATATCATGAATGACATCTTTAATCCTTACACTTCATTTATCATTATCTGTATTGATGATGTTTTAGTTTTCTCAAATACAGTTGATCAACATTTCAAGCATTTGCAAACTTTTATACATAATTATTGAGAAAAATGGGTTAGCAATGTCTGTATCAAAAATGGTTTTATTCCAGAAACAAATTAGATTTCTTGCTCATAACATTTACTAAGGCACCATTAAACCCATCATGAGATCGTTAGCATTTGCTGATAAATTTCCTGATGAGATTAAAGACAAGAAACAATTGCAAAGATTTCTTGGGTGTCTCAATTATGCTTCGGGTTTCTTTCCAAATTTACGACAATTGTGTGCACAGTGCACCTCTATACAAAAGACTTAGAAAGAACCAAGTCCCTTGGACTGAAGAGCATACTAAAATAGTTAGACAAGTCAAAGAAAGAGTCAAGTCTCTTCCATGTTTGGACATACCAATCTATTTGCATCCATGTTAGTTGAAACAGATGCATCTGACATAGGCTACGGTGGTATTGTGAAACAAAAGTTAGGGTCAAAGCCTAATGAGCAATTAGTTAGGTTTCATTCAGGTCTTTGGCTTCGTCCAGAACAAAACTATTCTATTGTCAAAAAGAAAAAATTATCCATAGTACTTTGTATTTCAAAATTTCAAGATGATTTATTTTACAAAAAATTCTCACTTCGAATAGATTGTAAATCAGCAAAAGAAATTTTACAAAAGGATGTTAAGAATCTGTTTTTAAAACAAATATTTGTCAGATGGCAAGCAATTTTATTTGCTTTTGATTTTGACATTGATTTTATCACAGGAAAAAATAATTCTCTTCCGAACTTTCTCGTCAGAGAATTTTGGCAAGGAAAGAGTGACAAAAGTTCATTGTTGCAGGATTCAAGATGAGTAACAATAAGGACAAAGGCAAAGAAATACAAAAGGCCAAAGATTACCAACTTCAAATTCCAACACATAATACATTTTTACCTCTGCTTGACTTCCCTCCATTACTCTACAAAATCGTTGTTTCTAACCCTCCTACAAAACTAGCTCATGACAACACCTATTTAGTTCGATATACTGAGCACCTTTTCATCACCAGTTACAAAACAGCCCCTTCCTTTGAAACAATCAAACCATTAATACAAAAAAACCCTTAGAAAATCTCATTTCCCCAGTGATGACCCTCTCAAAACACAACAATTTTATGAACTTATCCTGGTTGATACCCGCTCAGGTGACATTACCCACACCTATGACAAAATTAACAAAGGTTTTATCCTCTTCTCCAAATGCATTATTCGTAATGTGCTAAGTACTCAGCAATGGAAGAATCCTTTCAAAGAAAGGTTTCTATCATTTTCAACCTAACAACTTACAATTACAACAAGTATCGGGCATTTCTCTACCACCCTAATACACACTCATGGTTCTTTAATTTTTCATGACAATTGCCCAAATATCTTTCCTATCTGGTTCTACTACTGGTGGACATGGTTTGGATGTTCTACTTCTATTCTTCCAAATGAAGCAAAAGAAGGTTGGGAATATTGGAACAAAAACACACCAATCATCGAACCATACACAAAGGAAGTCCAATTTTTCCGAACTTTCAACATTGCCTGGATTTTTAGTTGGGAGTATTGATTCCACAATTATTTGCTTAATACATTTCCATTATCATTTATCCATGTTTACAAAGTCAAATGGTGAAACGTGGACCCTGGAAAAATTGACCCGACCCGTAAACTTGACTCGAACCCGCCCGAAAGTTTTGGGTTTTGAACACGATTTTCTCGACCTGAACTCGAAAAACCAGGAATTTTTGGGCCAAACCCGACCCGAACCTGCCCGCTCAACCCGAATATCATATACTTACTTTTTATTTTCTTTAATTTTTTCCTCTTAATAATAATTGTTTTTCATTATAATAAATTATTTAGAGAGGTGTTTTACCATTATCACATCTCTTCGCAAATTAGACAATGATTCCTGTTTTTTCCCATAAAACGTCATATACAACTTATATAAATGGTACAATTTTAGAAAATGACCGTGAAATAACTCCAATATTAAAAAAACAATTTAGAATTAGATAAGTATTGAAAATGTGCGAGTCATACCATTATATTCTTGGTAAAATGAATACGTCTCATCGCATTTTAAATAAGATTATTCTATAATAATCTAATATTTTGATTTTATAATTAATAGATAATTATAATATCATGTGCGTATATAATATTCCATCGTTTGGATTCCTTCTAATTGGTCTCGAATCTGATGAAATGTTAGGCAATGGACCAACTTATGTTCATGTTACAATCGACGTACTAATAAAACATGCCTGATTAGGTAATGCTCGGTTAATTAACAAAACATCAAATTATTAAACGGGCTATTAATGGGTTGAACCGCTCTAAGTCGTTAACATGCTTTAGATGGGCCGACCCATGAATGACCCGATCAATTATTAATATTTTAATATATGGGTCAACCCATCCAAACGTGACTGATTGTCCACCTACACATGAATTTCATATATCATGTTGAAAAGTTTAGATATTTTTGATATTCTTCGATAAAATTACAATTACAATACTTGTTCATTAAATACAGACAATTTTAAGTAATAAATATGCCCATTTTTTGATTTTGACAAAAAAAGAAATAATTCACTAAAAAGGCGCTTTAAACCCGTAAAAGCGAAATGCACCCGTCCGCATTCTACCCAAACCCGAAATACACTCGACCCGTATTTTACCCGAACCTGAATACACCCGATCCGTATTTGACCCGCCCGTCCGAATTGACAGGTCTAGTGGAACGAGTATAAAACGAAGTTATGTGGCAATGAAAATGTAGAATTTTTTTGCAAGACAAAAACAAAGTTCACATTGCACAATTTGCATACATTTGAAAAGAAAAAGGAAATTGCCATGGGGCCGTCTACACCAGCCAAAAGAGAAAGTCTATCATCATCAACAAAAGCTCGATCTAAGGGACTCACACAAAAGGAACGAGAAATTCTAGAGTTACTCAGACGATCCGGCCATGAGACAAGTTTTTCTTCAACAGATACTTGACAAAAAAGACAATGACTCAGGATCCTTATGATCTGTAATAATAAAAATAAAAACAAAAAAGAAAAGAACCCGCAAAGGTCTTGATCTTTGGCAAAACTAAGGCCCTAAGGGCCATTATTTTAACAAAAATACTTTCTTTTGCAGGAAAAACAAAAGTGTCGGCAAAACATCATTTTCACAGTATCCGACAAACTACTGTTCACAAACAGTAGCAAAACTTTCAAAAGGCGCTACAGTCAAGTGATAAGGATGACAAAGCTTTCGGTGCACTATTGACATTTGTAGCAAACAAAAGAATCTACCTTTACAAAAGCAAGCACCAATAATTCATCCCTCAGCATAGATGAATTCGTTTACAGAAGGCAGAGCGATTTACTACGAGTTTTCTCTTGTATTCTCTTAAGCCTTCTAAAAGTCTTCTCTCAATCTCTCTCCCAAAAATTTAGTTAATTCTGCAAATTTTCAACTACAATTCCTGTAAGTACTATCTGTATAAATTTACTATCTTCAATAAAGTTACAATTTTATGTTCATTTTATAACTTTGCTACGATCCTCCTTTTATGTACATATACATATATATATATATATATATATATATATATATAATATATATATATATGTATATATATATATATATATATATATATATATATATTATATATATCATATGTATATATATATATATATATATATATATATATATATATATATATATATATAGAATATATATATATATATATATATATATATATATATATATATATATATATATAAGTATATATATATATATATATATATATATATATATATATATATATATATATATATATATCTATTATTATATATATATATATACATATATACATATATATATATATATATATATATGTATAATTATATTATACATATCATATATATATATATATATATATATATATATATATATATATATCTATATATATATAATATATATATATAATATATATATATACATACTTACATATATAATCTTGACATGTTGACCCCGTGAAAAGTACTAGCTCTGCATCCCAGTCTGTTTGAAATTCTATGCTAGTAAAGCATACTTTGCATATTAGATAGGATTCTGAAGCGAAAGCTAGTACCTTTTTTAGTCACTTAGCAACTTTGTAATGTTTTGATTGTTCTATACTTCTGTCTTCTCAGGTTCAAGGTGGTGGTAATGAGGGTAATGCTCTGACTTGTGCAGCCTGTCTCGGTTTAAAACCAAGAATAATTGCCAAGGTTTGGGTTCAATCGCTTACATGCCTGCCTTTCTGCTGGCTTCAACAAGAATTCGAACTTGAAAGTCGGGGACCTCATCTATTGCTGTTGTCTTGTTCTTGCTAAATAGGTTGCAGGAGATTCTGAAGGAAGAGGCATACTGCAGGAGCTTGAAGGTGATGGTGTTGATACTTCTTATATTGTGGTGAGTAATAGTGAGGTTACTTGAGTCTAGATTAGATGCTGTAACTAGATGGTTAGCTTAACTAAGGGGAAGATCAAAATAGTTGCTTTGTTACTTACCAATGTGGATCCTTTTAGTCATAAATTGAATGATGTAGGGACTCTAGCTAATGTACCCAAGATTATATAATCTTGCTACCTTTCTCTGAATCTCTAGTCTTAAACTGAAATTTTCCCATATGCAAGTATTGTTAGGCTTGAGGTGATCCCATAAGGAGTGAAGCAAACTCATTTTGACCTTTTTATCACCAGTAATCTGCTCTTTTTTTTTAAAAAAAAAAAAAAAATTCCCCTTATTCGCCTTCCTTTCATATTTAATTGGCATGTAGAACTGCATCCTTCGCTATCTTGTTGAGTCTTGTTTTCTGAAGTATGGATTCCTCATGCAGGTTTCTGAGGAGGGTCGCTCAATGTTTACTTACCTCATTGTCGACATAAAATGTGAGTTTCTCGCTTTAATGTCAACAAAATGTTTCTGGTAATTCACCTGCTCTTTTCCATTTGCCACCGTCCTGTGTACTGATTATCTACAGCTTCTATGACTCCCAAGATTAGCACCTTAACCTGATCCCCCTTCCCCTGTCTCTTGTGCATTACCCACTCTCTTGTTTATGCACAGTACATTATGAATCTCATTTCACCGTGCCCTTTTCATATGATTGCATCTTGGCTTAAGACTTTTAACACCTCACTGTAGAGCAAGATTGTAGAGTTTGCACTTTTGCTTCATATTAGAAATGAAAGGACATAGGAAATGAGAGAAGTATGTCCTATTGTTGGTAAAATGCCCTAAAGGAACAGCATGTCAGGAGAGCGTATCATGATTCCTCCATCCAACAAGCTTATCAGATGTGACTTGACTTGTTGAACCTTCAGAATAAATGACTCTCCACAATTCTTTGAGGTGGTTATGATTTATGGAGTTGCACCCAAGTGTCTCTGTTTAGTTCAAACACTTTCCCCCTTTTCTTTTAGCTTATCTAGGCTGCATTAGCCTCGTGAATTTTGAGTTGGTGCCTCACATTAGCGCTCTTTCCATGAATGTCGTAACTCCTCCATTGCATTATTTGTTTGCCTTTCTTAATAGCTTCTGTTGTATATGCTTTCATATATTTTAATTGCATCTATATTTTTTTTTTCAAAATATTTGAAAATAATCTGGCTGCGTATCACAAAAGTACGGCATTGAGACTTCCCCAGATCCTTGCTTCTGCAGGACCTCCATCATAATCACAGTTACTATTGTCTGGTTAGCTGTTGTATATGTGACTAATAATGAGTATATGCTTGTTGTGATGTCTGCAGGAAAACTCGGACTGCTATCAATCAACCAGGGTATCCTCCCATGATGCCAGCTGCTATTTCCGAGACAATCTTGTCGACTGCTCTGGAGGGTGCCAAACTTACATATTTTTATGTAATTGTTTTTCTGTTTTCTCCTTTCTTTTTCTGTCCCGGATGAGGAAGGTCAATTGTGTTAGTTCCTTTCTAACTAATATGAAAAAGCTTATCTTTGTCATCCTTCATGCTCCGCCTCAATGAAACCAGTGCTGTATGTTTATGAAGCTACATGCATATGATTTATGACCTATCCTTCCAACTTCTTCTATACCTTTTATCAATGCTGTCCTTTTTAGAAATTATGTATCTAGAGATTTCTTGTGTCAATTGTGTGGAAATGTCAAGAACTGATTTCCCTGTGGTGCAAAAATTGTATATGTGTGGGTACTTGTTCATGCGGCTTGTTCCTGAAAGCAAGGTGAAATGTAAGCTTCATCCTTATATTCTAGCTCAAAAAGTTCGTGCTGATGAGTGCTTTTCTCGCTAGGTTCAATTGCTTGCCTCCGTTGTTCCTTACCCACTGCCCATTGTCTTCATTTTTAATGCATACTTTTAAATTGTCTTATTGATGACTAATGAGCAAATTGATATGTGAAAATTTCATCTCAGGCATCTCGCAGAAATATCCCATACTGGAGAACATGGCCAGCTGTTTGCTCAGCGAAGTATCCTCAGGCGAGACTGTCTTTCTATGGCGACTATTTATCTACGTAACTGTGCAATCCTGGATCTTGCTGACTAAGATGCACTGATAATGAATGAGAACACGATCTGCAGTCCTAGAAGTAGTTGTGCTTATGGAAAATCACACTGTCCAGCACCTGCTGCCCAATCCAATCCTGTACTGTCCTTTCCTGATATGGCAAGGTCCTGAAGTGCACCAACAATGTTTCTGCAATACATGGTGTTCACAACCTATTCTCCATCTAGTATAAATAAAAAGTTGGAGAAACAATTGCTTCAGCATTGTTTAGGTCAAAATTTCAGAGCCATGGACAATTTACCTGTTGCATATGTTTCAATCTTGTAAAAGTCATATACAATTCCCCCCCCCCCCCCCCAAAAAGACTCCAAATCATCTATACCTTTCTCTATGCATTCCCAATTGTAGTCAGTTTTTAAATTAAAAAAATACATATAAACTAGTCTCCTCAAAATTTATGGGTCTTTTGGAAATATTCTCTGTGCTTGTAAGATGTAAGGGTCGTTAATGGCCTCCCGAGACATGCTAAGGCATGATCTACCCTGGGCTTGTCCTTGTTGTATTGATGCCACAATTTAATTCTGCTCTCTTCTATAATGGGCTTGGACACGGGCACCATCAAGGCCAAGTGCACTCTTTTCAATGTTGGTGTAATTGCCAAACTTGAAGTTTGTGATCGTGACTCTTGGTGAAAAGGGGTGCATAATGCTGCAGAGAGTCCAGAATGGTGAGAATAATTTCATAATTACTCAAGGGTTGAGTTTGCACACTTATCTTTTAGACCTACTCATGCATTCATGTCTGCATTTCTTTATATATCTAAGCAGAACTGTCATTATGAGTGTGATAAGTTGCATGGGAACTTCCTTTTTCTTTTCAATGAATATACATGGTGCTATCATGGATTCCTTATCGTGTTTCCACTTTCTATCTGCAGATGAGGTTGGCAGTTTGGAAGCAATGAATGCAGGCCAATGTTTTGCATCCTTAAACCAGAAGAGAGACTGCAGTATGACTTATCCAACATGTGTTTCATCAGTGAGTTTTGTCCTGTGATATTTTCTTTCATAGTGCGCGTTCTAATGTATGTTGGATTCTTATCAGTTTTCAGTTCTTTAGCTTGGTTTTCTGTGATGAGCAGAAAAGCCATGCTATAGCAATGAAAGTTTTCTTTTCCTCTAAATAATTATCTACTGATACTGGTCTTGTGATTTGGGGTCCTATTGTAATATAAATTCTGATTTCCTCCCTGACTGTCCTGAAACTTGAAGCACATGGTATTGGGATGGTCAATGGAAAGTTGCTCGTGGGAACAGCTGAGAAAATATCACCTTCCGAGCTCATTGACACTACCGGTGCTGGTGATGCGTTCATTGGAGCAGTTCTTTATGGTATGTTCTCATGCTCAATTTTATGATGAGACTATAGCCCTTTTTCTTCCTTTTTTTTTGGTTGGGGTGGGGGGGACCTTTGATCTAAGAAAATTCTGCTACAACCAGGGCCAAAAGTTACTATACCCTAATATCAAGCTTAAACCCGACTGTGACTCAAGTGTGAGAAGTCACGAACTCAATTGGACTATGCCTTGACTACTGAATGGGAAGTCTTGAGGTCCCCCATCTGACCATCACCTAGATTATCTTCAGATTGCAAGTTCTCCATAGGCATGTTATGTTCCCCAATCAATGACTCCAGTGGGCTTACCAACGTTTGTGGATTTTCTCAGCTTTGTGTGCAGATATGCCTGCTGAGGTTATGCTGCCGTTTGCCAGCTCAAGTGGTAATGAGTTTATCTTTTCTAAGTCAGCAGGCAACATTGGTGAGGGGTGATATCTCAATTCCCAATTAACTAAATTAGTTGCTTGAATTATGTCATCACAGGCTGCTGCTTCTTGTCGAGAATTTGGAGCTCGAACTGGTCTCCCGCATCATATTAATCCACAATTGAAATGGTTTTTGCATCTAAACTCCCCACAGATGGCTGCTACATCTTGAAAGTCCACGCACTGTTAATTCTCTAAGTTCATGGTGGTCCATGCGACTCCCATCAAAGGAGAGGAGATTAGCAATCAGTGCTTGTTATATTCAGGCAAAATGGTTGATATTAGTGTGTGTAAATTCCCCCCAAGTGATCCTTAGTTTTGTAAATTGTAGCTGCACAGTGTGTGACAGAGGAGAGTTCTGGGGCATGGATTGCTTGTACTCTTTGCTAATCCATAATGTAGCTAATTAGCCCTGCTGGATGGGGCTAGGCTTCCTGTTATTATATTTGACTGTCATAATTTGGTGTTATTTTGCCACTTCCAAGTCAGTATAACTGTCCTTGCAGAGGCATTGGTTTGTCCGAAAGTGTCATACCGATGTTAGGGTGTGGCGTATTGCAGGGCTGAACAATGGTTCACTCCCAAATCCCTGGGGCTGGTAAGATGGCCCATTTGCCAGTTCTTTTAGAATTATCTTGATGAAGGATAGAGGTAGCCACTAGGTTGGGCTACCCTGATTGGCAAGCTCTACTCAGTCCAAGTCCAAGTTCTGATCCAACATTTTTGTAAAAGCTGAAGAGAAATTTGGCCATTTCACTCAATTGATTAGGCCTGGTAAAGCCAGTTTGATATAGGTTAGAATGCTACTCGATGGTTTATTTGGCCATTTCTAACGAGGGACCCTTGATGACTCATTTTATTACTTCTCGTAGGTAAAGACTTCCCCTGAAAGATGTACGGGAGAATAACTTCTATAAATAATGCCCTTCATATAGTTTAAATAGATCTCCTTAATCATTGAAGCTTGCTCATGCAAACTTTTGCCAATTTTGCTAGCATTTGCATGTCAACTCAATTGAAAGTCAAATCTGTTACAATATATAACAACAATCTTTTTGTAATTGTCAAATCCTGTGCTGATCTTAATTTGCGAGTTTAGTGCAATCAAAATTGTGAAAATTATTTGTCCAATAAATTGGAGCCCTTGATGTAAATGATTTTACTTTTAAAAAAACACACAAAATTGCAACTGCCATGACCCTTTTTACAAAGGAGTTCCAACATATCAACCAAAAAAAAAAAAAAAAAAAAAAAAGGAGTCGTCCCGGTGGCTCCTTACGGACCTCACCTCTTATTGGCTCTCCTCATGCTACGATTCAGGGCTCTTCCTTAACTACCTTCTTTACTGTTCCCCCACCCTCTCTCTCCACAGTTGAGTCCCTTACTTCTAGAAACCCCATCTCTCTTCCCCGCCATATTTCTTGCCCCCCTCATGAAAGCCAGCCTTCCTTAAAAAAAAAAAAAAAAAAGAAAGAAAATCCGCTCTGTAATAGTCCTTTCTCTTTCTTTAAACCACAGTTATGCTGAATGACCCAGGCCAATGGAGCAAAACAGGACATGATTTTGAACGTCTCAATTTTTGGGTTTTTAAAATGTTGAGTCTAATTTGGGGTTTTCGATCTCATATTCTTATTTTGTTTTGAAATTTTCATTGGGTCCCTATTCTTCTGTAGGATTTTGCTTTCTTCTCAAAATTGGCTATATCAAGGATTCAAGGTTCAATATGGTCGATATCCAAGGTGCTTTTCAACTTCTCTCAATGGTGCGTCTCCTGTCACTTCTTTTTGGGTTGATTTTTGGGGTTCCCCTATTTCTTTTTCGTTGCTTTTCATTGTCATGTAGATTTTGTTGATTTAGGAGTTCTTCCTCTCATTTTTGTTGATTAAGGTTCTTGGGTTTATGACGGGTTTGTACTAACTCTGTGTGTTGGGGGGGGGGGGGGGAGAGAGAGAGCAATGAGACACTGCAGGAACTCATCTTAGTACTATTCATTTTCATTTTATTCCGTAGGTATCTCCATTCTCCTTGGATGCGATTTTAAGGTGATGATTTTAAGGTGACGACGATGCGATTTTTCATCCATTAGAGGCGTGATAGTTGGCTCTATTCCGTAGGTATTTCCATTCTTCTTGGATGAGAATCGGTAGCCATTATAACAGTAGTAGTTGTATAATTGACTTTCTTTTTGAAATATAACTTGAAATTCTATCTCTACAATTCTACTTGGGCTTTAAAAAAAACTAATTTTTTACTTCATTTTTTTGTTAATGTGCAATTCATGATAAACATAAATAGAACAATTCTAAACCATCATAACTTAATTTCAATTTCCTGGGGATAATGTGTATATGTGATTTCTTTTTTTTTTGCGGGTGGGGGAAGGGGTGTTAATTTTTGTTTGAATTTTATTTTTCCCCTTCCTTACATGCTACAAGGTGAATATGATCCTAAGTATCCTAAACGAGAGTTGAAATGCATCATTTCCGTGCAATTGTGTTTTCTGCTCCCTTTAAAAGTATGTGAACTGACAATAATTTTCAGGTATAAGGTGCCATTTTTAATTTTAAAAAAAGCTATGAGGGAGAATGAAAAGCAGAATTCGAATTTTCTTTTTTCTTGCCAAGGTTCCTGTGTTGATGTTAATGAGTGATTTTAATAATGGTGTCTACAACCACATGATTTTCTCCCTCCTCATCTCGCTCTAAAGTTTTGACTTCTCTTTCAGTTATGAATCAACAAAGGAGATTTCCCTTGGAATTCTTGAACTCTGAGTTAGATGATGAAAGAGCTATTAACTATCACACACATCAAAAAGAGGCAAGAAGGTAACCAACCATGTCATCCAACATGAATTAAACTTTCTTGATGTATTATTTACTCTATTTACTAAATTGTGTTTTTATCTGTTGAATTAGATATTGTTAGGTATTAATATATCAATTTCATAGTTTAGTCAACCCCCCCCCCAAAAAAAAAAAAGTTTTTCTTCAAATATGGTTCAAACAGGACAACTTAGCTTCATGCTCTTTGCTATTGTCTTGATGCTTTGATCTTTTACATGCCTATGGTAGACATGAGACTGGGAATCCTAATTGAACTTTAATGTGATGTGGGTGCAAGCATAATACGAAAGGTGTATATACTGTGTCAGATTCAATTAACATGAAAAAGGAGGGAAATTATTAAGGTTTAAAATTTTGGTGATCGGATGTTGAATTGAACTTTGGTGCTCTAGAGTCTAGGCACCCTCTGGAAAAAAGAAAAAAAAAGATCATCTATTTTCAGTGAATAGAAAGGCAACAAAAAGGGAATTGCTAGGGTTTTGAATTTTTATGATTGGAGACTTGCAAGATAAAATTTATTGATTTCCTGTTTTGTTGATTTTCTTTCTCATGTAGACTTTGTTCATTTGGGAGTTTTCCCTCTCATTTTTGTTGATTTCGGTTCTTGCTTTTATGATGGGTTTCTACTTACTCTATGTGTATAAAAGAATGAGATACTGCGAGAACTCATGAGTACTATTCATTTTCATTTTATGCAGGTGCTTAGGGTGGTGACGATGCAATTTCATCTACTAGGGGCACGACAGTTGTCTCTATTCCATAGGTATATCTATTCTCCTTAGATGAGAATTGGTAGCCATTAAAATAGAGGTAGTTGTATAGCTAACTTTCTTTTTGAAAAGATAACTTGAACTTTCTATGTCTACAATTCTACTTGGGTGAAAAAAAAAATTTAAAAAAACTAATTTTTTATTTTTATTTTTTTCATTAATATGCAATTCATAATAAACATAAATAGGACGATTCTAAACCATCATAACTTAATTTTGGAAGGGGAAGGAGGGAAGGGTTAATTTTTGTTTGAACTTGATTTTTCCCCCTTCTCTGCATGCTACGATTGAAGTGAATATGATCCTAAAGTTTTTCTGAACAAGAGTTGAAAGGCCTGACTTTTGTGCAATTGCCTCTTTTCCTCTCTTTAAAAGCATGTGAACGGATTGTCTTTTGAGTATAAGGTGGCATTCTTTTAATCTAAAAATAAAAGAGCAATCTATGAGGAGAACGAAAAGCAGAATTTGAATTTCGTTTTTTTTTCTTACCAAGTTCCTATATTGATGTCTATGAGTGATTTGCAATAGTGGTGCCTATAAACCCATAATTTTCTCTCCCTTCCTCTCCCTCTAAAATGTTGGCCTCTCTCTCAACAATGAATCAACGAAGGAGATTTCTCTTGGAATTTATGAGCAATGAATTAGATGAAAAATTAGATGACAAAACAGCCGTTTGTTATCACGGACATCAAAATATGCACGAAGGTAATCTCTGTGTTTATAGAAGTCATGTTCTTCGATCTGAAAACTTATTTTAGTTTGTCTTTGCAATATTCTGCTTTGAGTTATTGATGATAGCCCCATAGTTACCGGATTCGCTCCACCTCCCATGTGCTGCGATCTGGGTCGCACGGATTGAAACGCGGTATGTGGGCGCACTGATACGCGCTGAGTCACGCACCAGTTCGCCCCACAGAGCGTTCCCATTTGGAGATGAAAAATGAAGAACATACCTGACGATATTCAATAGTTCTTTTTGCAGGTTTTGCCATGAAAAATGTTGACAGAGATGGAGGAAAATGGTGGAGAATGAAGAACATGCCTAAATTCAATGGAAGAAGATGAACCAGCGGCATCAGCACCCTATTTCTTTAACCCAAAGTCCCGAGGCAAAGAAGGGAAGAGGATGAAGTTGCTGGATGACATGTCTTTAATGACTTGGGCAGTTGGCAGGACTCTGGAGTGCTAGAAGAGGATGAAGTTGTTGGACTGGAGACTTGTTCTCCTTTCTCTCGAAGACAGGTTTGGATGGGAGAAGAAGACAAAGAGACAGCAGACAACTCTCTTTCTCTCTCTTCATTGTCTTAATTACTTTTCATTTGAGTGGTTGACAGCTCAAGTACTATTGATTTTGGTTGACAGCTTGAGTTTTCTTCCCTTTGCCTTTTGTTTTTTTTGGTAACAATATTCTTTTAAATATTTAGAACTTTCCTGGCTTAATAAATAACGTGTGGTGATTCAAATATCAAGATTGTTTTTGAACTTATGACATTTTGGCAATTTAAAAGTTGTAATTAATTCTTTTTTATTTTAGGATTACCAGACTTGAGTGATCTTTATTTTTTTTTTGGTAAAGGTTATTATTCGTGGGACAAAAATTATATGCCCAGTGATAAATAAAGTAGCACTAAGTTTGGAACCCCTGCATTGCACAGTCTCGTTATAAATTTCAATATTTGAACATATTATTCACAAATTCTATGTGAATATCTATTTAAAATTTATAAAAATGCTGCATAAGTAAACTTATTTTTAAAAATAATCACATAAAATAAAAAATCTTCAGTATTATTTTCTTATTGATAAGATCTAGCTAATTCAATAGTAATTTTGTAAAAATAGAAAAAAAAAAACTCATCATTTATTAGCAACTTATAAGGCAACTCCAATACCAAAAAATATATACATATATATGATGATAAGATAAGAAATATAAATCTTAAGATTCATCATGATTAATTTTGATTTACTTAATAAATACAAAGATATAGTAAACTCGCACCATTTCTACAAATTTGTTTTTATGTTCTGATAATACATAACTTTCTTGCAATTTTTGCATACAAAAATGAATATTAACATAACAATAACAAAAAAAGGGAGCAATCATTTTTACGGAAACCTTATATATATATATATATATATATATATATATATATATAATATATATATATATATATATATATATATATATATATATATAATATGTATGTATGTATGTATGTATATGTCTATATGTAATACTTATATAATATTATATATATATATATATATATATATATGTATGTAATATGCATATATATATTACATATGCATATATATAATATATGCATATGTAATATAATATATATATATATATATGTAATATGCATATATATATATATTACATATTTTATATATATATGTGTGTGTGTGTATGTATGCATGTTAAGTAGCTCAATACATCTATGAAGATTAAAAAGGTAGGAAATTCAAAAAGTAAAATACTAATGCACGTAAACACAATTTAATATTGAGGCTTATATAACTTAGTGTAAGAATTAAACACAATTCAATATCGACGTTTATATAGCTTGGTCTATGTATAAAACACAATTCGGTATTGAGGTTAATATAACTCAATCTAACATAACATTGGTAGACTGCAAACTCAAATATGATCCAATAACAAACAAATCAATCTAAAATACTGTTTAATCGACAATTTATTATTAAGTAGCTTATTACAAATCTTTGTATAATCGACTATGATTGATGTTTGCTAACATAATATAATAGCAATATTCATTGGCATGACTCTAACCATAATCTAATAGCAAACAAATCAATATTGATCCTTTTGTAACTTGGCATACTACAATCTAGTTACTAATGTATAATGATTGATATGTACTAGTACATAATAATTGCAATATAACTTTGATAGGACGCAAGTATGATCCAATAACGAACAAATCAATCTCAAATTCAATTCAATAGACATCCGACCATTAAATAGCTCAATCACAAGCTTTGTATTATCAACTATGATTGATGTTTCGTAACATACTGTAATTATTGTAACATAACACTGGTATGATAGAATCATAATAATGTTGATATATGCTAACTATATAATCGTAATATAACATATACATCGAGCATCAAAGAATTAGCTTAATAACATTATATAATTTATTATAAGTATCTAGTACGTATAACTTGATTTAATGTAAATATTTAGAGACAAGTACATATAACATAATATAACAAACTAATGTCAAATGCTTAATAATTAGCTTAATAACAAACTAATTTCGTAACATACTCTAAATAATATCTAGTGCATATAACATAATTTATTATAAGTATCTAGTACATCTAGCATCAAAGAATTAGCTTAATAACAAACTAATGTCAAATGCTTCAGCAAGGAAAAAAAGAACTAGAAACTCCCAGACTCCCAGTGCTCAATGTATTAGCTTGGAAGATTTATCCATTAAAAGTCATCACATCATCAATCTACTGCAGATGGCTTCCTCAGCTTTCCCTCTCAGCTTTGTCTACCCTTTTCGTCTCTGTGCAAACTCTCATAGCTCAATGACCTTCAAGCTTCCCTTCGTTTATGGCTTCCTCAATTCTGCCTTCAATTTAAAGAGCAGAAGACAGAGACATATAATACCAATAAATCTTTATCACCTCAATTCAGATTCTATGAAAAAATTATTCCCTAACAATTCCATAACATCTCAATTCAAGCGGTCAAGCCACTCAAGTGGATTTCATCTCTAAGTTTCAACCACCATTGGTGAGTTCATAAATACCCCCTTTTTTGTGGTCACTTTTCTGGTTTCAATTTTCATCCTCCACTGATGAGTTCATAAAATTTCATCCTTTTTTTGTAGACAATTGGCAACAATGGTGTTTGGTAAAAGTAAAAGAAAAAGAGCAGAGGCAGAGGCAAGTGAACAGCAAGAATTTCAGTTTACTGATGCTGAAGAAATCAGTGATTCAGAAGATCCAATTGATAGAGAAGATGATAAACATGACACTCAACAAACTCCCAGCAACAAGCCTAAGGTCCGTGAGTCTAATATGAAGTCTCTCTTGCAAGAAGTTATTGTGACTGGAGATTATAAATGCAACAATGCAGGGGGTTCAAAATAGTGGATGTGTAAGCACTACAAAGCCTCATTCAAAAGCTCATATATGAGGATTCATTATCGTTTTTTTGGAGCTCCGGATGGGAAAAAGGCTGGCATTCAAAGGTGCAAAGAATTAATGCGAGATCGAGCTCTGCATGATAGAATCAGAGCAAAAGTCCTACATGCTAAGAAAGAAGGTATCTCATTATCTCTGAAGAATTCTACTCTTATGGAAAAAAAAAAAATGGCCCTGCTCCATCTAGACCTTTACATGAAACTTTTGGGCTAATGGAAAGGGAAACGGTGGATTTGAAAGTTATAAGGGGAGTATGCTCAGCTGAGATTCCTTTTAATGCTCTAAGAAATCCTGAATTTGTTGACATGTTGATGGCCGTGAATAAAGCACCTAAAGATTACAAACCTCCCTCGTATGAAAAAGCAAGAACTTCTTTGATAGATGAATGTAAAAGAAATCTTGAAAGAGACTTGATTCCCATTCAAGAAACTTGGTATACTCAAGGGGTTGCAATAGTGTTGGATGGGTGGTCTAATACTAAGCACAATCCTCTAATCAATGTTTTAGCGGTCAATAGTCGAGGTGCCATGTTTATGTATGCTGATGATTTTTCTAGAATTGAAAAGACTGGGAAAACAATTTCAGATTACTTGTTGAAAGCTATTGAGGATATTGGGCCATCAAATGCTTTGTAAATTGTGATGGACAATGCAAAAAATTGTCAAGTCACCGGAAAGGAAATAGAAAAGGTACACAAGCACATTTTTTGGTCACCTTATGTTTGTCATACTTTGAATCTTATTTTCAAAGATTTTGCCAAAGCATTTCCATGGTTGAGAGATAGATACAAGGATGGAAAAAATATTGTGAAATATACATCAATCACAGTCACATTTTGGCCACATTCAGAGAACATTCAAAGTTGGAACTTCTAAAGGTTGCAAAGATCAGATTTGCATCCCATTACACTTTATTGAGGTGTTTGCTTGATTGCAGAGAACAACTTGTCACCACTGTTTGCTTATCAAAGTGGAAGGATTTGGTGAAAAATGCAGATGCTACTACAGGAGCTAAGGTTGCTGACACAATAAAGAATGATGAATTATGGGATGATGTTGAAAATATCGTGCGGATCACAGAGCCTCTATTTCTATTGATAAAATTCTGTGATGGAGAGGGACCAAAAATGGGACAAGTGTATGAAAGGATGGACAATATGTTAGGAGAAAGAGATTATAAAAGACAATATACACAAAGATGACTACCCAATAATGGAGCAAATTGTGCTGGATAGATGGGAAAAGATGAATATTCCTATTCATTGTCTAGGTTTCGCTTTGAATCCTAGATTTTATGATGCTAATTTTTTGAAAATTCCAGCTCTCAAGGGTGTTGAAAGGAAGCCTTCAAATTTGGATAGTGAGGTAATGTCAGGTGTCTTGGAGGCTTCTATAAAATTACTGAAAGCAAAGAGGAGAAGAAGCTCTTGAGGGAGCAATATGCTGTGTTTAATCAAAGGAAAAGGGGGCTTTTTGCTAAGCTAGCTTGACAAGAAGATGCAGTCCACATGGATCCTATTGATTGGTGGTCTACTTATGGCTCTAAAACACCAGAGCTAGCTGAAGTCGCAAAGAAAGTTTTGTCCCAACATGTGAGTAGCTCTTTAGCTGAACGGAATTGGAGTACATACTCTTACATTCATAGTGTGAAAAGAAATCGACTCAATAATGCTAGAGCTTACTAGTTGGTTTTCATCCATTCCAACATTCGCCTATTGTCACGTTTCAGCAAGAGCTACACATCCAGGCCTTATAAATATTGGGGTATTGATCCGGAGAGTTCAATGATGGAAGAATCTATTACAAGAATGCAAGAATTGATGTGAAGCATAGATAATGAAGAAGGCAACAACAGCGCAAGGTTGTGAGCATTGGAAAAATTGAAGATCAAGCCTTTGGATTTTCAAATTTTATATATCTATTTTATCTTGTTATCTAGTGGTTGTAAGACGTTATGATTTCTATTGTCTGTTAGAATGTTTAAGTATTTATTCTCTGCTCTTTGGGTTTGAACTTTGAAGTAATAGTTGTAAGACATTCTGAAGTTTATCTTGGCTTGTTGCAATGTTTAGGGTTCTATTACTTTATTTTCTATTTTGTTAAGTTTGAACTTTGAACTTTGAACCTTGAACAATAGCTACTAAAATAGCTATTAGTATATTACACCTTTAGATTGTTCGATAAGGATGTCTGGATTGCGAAATCAAGAAGAACAAGGAGGTTCTACTCAAGAAAAGATAAGTTCTCTGCCATTTCTTTATCATCTTATTTAAATTTTTTTATTGGTATACCATTTTTTAACCGACGAATCGGATTGTGTAGTACAGCGAACCGCGTACCAAAATGGTACACCGATTCTCTCACGTGCCGATTCTCTTCTGAGTGGCGAATTTCGTACCCGAATTCGTCCCGTGACTTGAAGCGTATTGCGTTCCAGGTAACTATGGATAGCCCACCTTTTGGTACTCTATTGGTTGCCAAGTTGGTTTTTTTTTGGGGGGGGCTGAATTTGTGGGTTTTGTGTAACAGTGCTTGGGTTAGTGTTGTCTAAATTTAGTTAGACTTCTATAGAAAGACTTTAAACATTGTACTCAAATGTAAGAAAGCTTGACAAATATTGTTAGATGATGTGACTTTGTTGATGTTAAACTCTAGCCATTCAAGGCTCTTTTAACGTTTTGTTTTACAGTTTGTAAAATTGATTAGACGTCATGTGGTTGCTACCAAATTGCTGCATCTAGGCGCAAGCATTTGTGTAAAAGCTAAGTTCTCTCGATAGTGCATGGTAAATGCCAACACTCCCGCCTCCCCGTAGCATGAGTAATCCTTACCATTAAGTTTAGGACTTAGACCTTGGGGAAGCTGGTTATGTTAACATGAGAAAGCAATGCCAAGACTACTGTCATGAAGAATTCAAGAAATTTTGAACTGAATTAATTGTGAATGTATTTATGTTTAGCGTTAACATTTCAGATGTGTACTTTCAACTTTGTTTAAATGGATTGTAATTTTTTGGTGCAATAACATTAATTAGTCACTCATTAATTTGCTTGGAAAACATTTGAGGTGTTCACGTGTGATAGAATTTGTAGGGATGATGACTCAAATATAATGATTAAATATGATACATTTCTTTATTACTTTCTTATTGAGAACTAATTCGTATATGGATGTTAGTTTATTTTTTGTTGTTCTGGTTTGCTATATAGTGAAGAATCACATATGTGCAAACTTTAGAATGTTAGGACTACTATCATGAAGAATTCAAGAAATTTAGGACTGAATCAACTTTGTTTAAATGGATTGAAATTTTATTGGTGTAACCAAATAGATTATAATTAGTGACTCATTAATTTGCTCAGTGGGAAACATTTGAGGCGTTCACATGTGATAGAATTTGCAGGGAAGATGACTCAAATATCATGATCAAATGTGATACATTTCTTTACCGCTTGCTTATTGAGAATTAATTTGTATATGTTACTTGGTTTAGTTTTTGTAGTTCTTTTTGGCTATACAATGAAGAATCACATGCATGCAAACTTTAGTATGATCAGTAAACTTTCAAATAAACATTGGTTCTGTATTTTTCGTAATTGTAAGGTGGTTGTTCCTTTCTTTCTGCAATATATTTATTATAGACAAGGGAGTTTATACTCCCACATACACATGGACCAAATATGCCATGTAGGACACAAAATAGATTTCAAAAAAAAAAGAAAACAAAAATAAGAATCCCCACACCACCCGCCACTACCAGCAGCGGCAACACCCACAAAGTAACCGTCAAATACGGTTCAGAATCAGAATTGCTTCAGTTCACTATCATCCTTCTCTCTCTACATGATTTCGTTCACCAGCTACGCAAGCAACCGCATAATTTGAAGCAATAATATCCACTTTGAAGAGCATCAAAAGTGAAGAGCATAATTTTCTACATCAGTCGTGAACCCAGCAATAATGGCAGATGGACAAGAACGCATGCCGGCAAAGATGCTAATGAACCCGAAAATGCATTGAATGACAATAGTAGAAGACAATCTGGAGTTACCATTACATATAAGAGGAAATCCAGGTAAGTGATTATCTAATTTGTGTTCAAAGTTTTCGAAATAACCACAAATTTGGAGGTTCAAATGCTTGAGTGTTGGGGTATTGAGGTGTCTTGTGAGTTATAGATTGTAATTGAACCGATAGAACATGCGAAAACTAAATGAATTAGGGCAAGTCTCAATTTTGAAATTACAAACACCTTTGGATATTGGGTGGCTTGGTTTGGAGGGGATATTGCAAATATGTGTTGTTGAAAACCAAAGTGAACGAAAATCACAAATATAGTGAACTAACCCTAAGAAACTTTGTAGTTAGTGAACAACAAATAAAAAAAATGAATGACAGTGAACAATACTAAAGAAGAAAGTGAGCAATAACAAAATGAATCATGAATGGTAGTTTATGATGAAATCATTATTAGACAATTATAGATTATACTATGCTATGTTATGCTATGCAAATACGTAGTTATATGTATGATATAAAGCTCAAGTACTGACAGCAACTATGTATGGCAGAACATTGGTCAGTGAAGGTGAGAGACAGGGAAAAGTATCCAACCAACAATTAGAATCATAGAATACTAATGACCGGGTGCGTCAATGTAGTGAAGAAACTTTTCCAACTGAACATGAGCCTACAAGAAAGAAACAAAGGAAGCAGCACCATACAGAAAGTGAGTAACCAACAATGAAAAGAGCACCTAAAACAACTGCTAGAAAGAAAGTGCAATTCAGGTATGTTGAAGTTGAAAAACCTGTAATTGGAAATACAGATCTTTCAGTTATAAGAACTAAATCATGGACTGGGTTGCTCAGGCATAGAGTGGCCCCGGGTGACTTTCTAACATTGGTGGAGAGGCTAGACTATGAACAATGGTCAGCCATAATGCAGACAGGGTTTGGAGGAATTCTATCGGTGAAAATGAAATTAATTCCTAAAAGATTAGCTAGGTGGTTGTTAGAAAAATATGATCCATGGGATAATTCGCTAAACCTAGCCAATGGTAAACTACTAATAGATGAAGAGGATGTATATGCCACACTAGGATTACCAATGGGATAACTTGAAATAACTGAAGGGCAGAGTTCAGATTCTGACATAGAGTTTTTAGAGCTGTGTAGAAGAAGGTGGAATGTCGAAAGAGGTGGACCCCCAATTGGTAGCATGCATGAAGTCATCCTGGAGCATGGTGGTCATGGACATGAATTCATTACTGACTTCATCATATGCCATTTCTACTTGCATTGTTGGAAATGCAAATGGCACTTGCGATTTTCATGTATTGAAGTATTTATGGAATGTTCATGAAATCCATAAATACAATTGGTGTGTGTATGCCATGAAGTGCCTGAACGATGCGATAATTGCACGGAAGAAAGACAAGAGTAAATTCTTCACAGGATCGCTCTTATTCCTAATAGTAAGTACCGTTATCAGCCTATTACATTAGTATGTAACCAAGTACTATAGATTTTGAATTAGTTCACTGAGTAAATGAGTAAGGTTTACTATGGACTTTGAATTAATTCACTAAGTAAATGAGTAAGTTAACTAAAACAATGCAAGTTCTGTGTATGTGTAAATTTTACTTGCTGCACTATTTGATTTGCAGTAGTACACTGAGGAATTGAGGAATGTTCACTTTATAACCTGATTGGCATGATAACTAAATGCAATATAGAAGTGCACTCTCAAACTAAAACTGTTCATTTTTTTTTTTGGATGAGTACTTTGAGTAATTGAGTAAAGTTCAATGTAAGTTTTACTTAGATGACTGAGTAATACACTGAGTAAGTTTCATTGAATAACAGTTTTGCACAATCATTGAGTAATTGACTAAGGTTGATTGAAAAATATGCTAGTTATGTACATATGTAAATTTTACTTCTTTCATAATTTACTTTGCATAAGTTCACTGAGGAAGTGAGGAATGTTCACTTTAAAATCTGATGGGTATTAAAACTAAATGCGACATAGAAGTGCACTATAAAACTAATACTGTTCACTATTTTTGTGGGTGAGATTCACTATTTACTTTGCATTAGTTTACTAAGTAATTGAGGAAGGTTCACTTTAAAACCATATTCAGTGAAAAGTGTATGAACTACTGTGCACTTTGATATTTCTACATGTTCACTATTTGCTTTGCATTAGTTCACTAAGGAATTGAGGGAAGTTCACTTTAAAACCTGATTGGTATTAAAACCACATACAACATAGAACTGCACCCTAAAACTACTGCTATTCACTATTTTTTGGGTGAGGTCACTGAGTAATTAAGTAAAGTTCACTGAGTAATTAAGCTTAGAATTCCACTCTAAATTGAATACTGTTCCCTGATTTTTATGTGTGAGTTCACTATTTACTTTGCATTAGTTCATTAAGGAAATGAGGAAGGTTTACTTTAAAACCTGTTTGGTATTAAAACTAAATACAACATAGAAGTGCGCCCTAAAACTACTGCTATTCACTGTTTTTTGGGTGAGTTCACTGACAAAGTAAGTAAAGTTCACTGTGTAATTAAGCTTAGAATTCCACCCTAAATTTTATACTGTTCCCTGGTGTTTATGAGTGAGTTCACTAAATTATTGAATGTTGTTCACTGTGGAAGTGAACAACACAACTTCACATGCATTAACCTCCCTTTATAATAAGTCGCCTTAATGACATTGCTATTCATACATATACATAACTAACTCTAATATGGTATAATGTATATTATGACAGCTGTTCTACCTGGATAAAGTGAAATTCAGAGGAAAAAAGGTTAAAAGATCATTCCCACTTGCAGTTAATTGGGATACAGAAAAGGTGAGAAATAAAGACAGAGATGAACAACTATCTGGAGAATACGGGAGAGGTAGAATAATAGACAGAATTGACTACCAAAAAATAGCACGCTTAGCTAAAGTGGATTTGGAGATGTACGTGCAAGAATTGCAAGGAGGCCAACCTGAACAAGGAGAAACTGGTGAGATGTCCACGGAAACAACAACTAAAGAGCACGATGTCTATACTGTCCGCAATACAATGGACAATGTGAAGGCGTCGTACATGTCACTGATGATCCAATGCAGGTAACTTGCATGAGTATCGTATTAAATAAAGAAAATAATTATAAAACCAAAGCAACTTACATTTGATTACAACCGTGTAAAGAACATACCATGCATAACTATTTTTCCAAAATCAAATTTTACTGCTACTCAATAACTGTAAGCTAATTATGTTATATTCAATTAGAAATTTTACTTCACCAAATTAACGCATACAACATGTACAGAAAAACGTGACTACAGCTGCTCCAACGCAAAAGGGAAATAAAGGAACGCAAATTCATACTCAAAGGTCACAACCCCAAACTACTGACACAATAGGTGGGAATGATAATGTAACAGAGTGCTTGGCCCTAGATGACCTGTATTACTACAGCCCAGAGTTCGTAGAATAGGTAGACAAGCTAGAAAGCATCGCTATGAAGAGAATGCAGTGAAGAACAAGGGTGGGCTGCAGTCCTCCAAGTTTTAACCTTGGAATCGCACCTGAAAGGGAAGCATGTGCCACACCTTTCGGTAGACATAACACCTACATCAGTTCAGCTTCAAATGGGAGTATACACGGTTCCTAGAGAATCAGTTGCTGTAGTCTCTAGCATGTATATCAAGGTAATAAAAATGCTGTCAGTGTTGAGAACACACAAGACTATAGAGAGGCTAGGGATCAGGATTATTCCTATTACACTTTGATCATATATTATTCCTTAAAGAAATAATAACTAAAATCAAACATATAGGAAGAAACTGTTCGAGTATGACCATGAAGAAGAAGATAAAAAATTGTGGATATTCAAGGAAGGATTTAAGACATTGACTGGAATAAATCCGGGACTTAGAGAGTTCTGTAGTGGATGTACTATATCTTCTCCTAAACTGGATGGAAAGGAGAAGAAATCCAAGTACAAGGAAAAGAATGTTCTTCAATACAAATATTTACGTAAGAAAATCACATAATACATGTAACGTACTTAGCTATTTTATAGCATATTTTTATTGATTACCATTAAAATGGGTGCTTCGAATTGACAGATGGCTATAGAGAATGAAACTTCAAATCTATGGAGATCTTCAAGACGGTAATGGACCCTGAAACAAGAAGGTATAAATGGATGAAATTGGATGAAGCACAATTGGTAAGTTCCATATCGCTTATCACTTTTATTAATATATCTAAATTCCACAACACTCCAATTGTGAACAACTATCGACTACATAGTGAACTAGAAGAATATTGACAGTGAACATTTTATAACATTCCTATGAACGAATTATACTTTGAAAACAAACGATATATTATAACCAGTAACCACTTAGATTTTGGAAAATGCCATTCAATCTATTTTGAAGCAGAAAAGTGACCAACATGAATAAGAAATAGTGAACATGTTGAGTTAGCGAAGCGTTTCAGTTTTTATGTGACCATAGTTCACTATAAAACACCAGCTGGTTCATGATTGCCCAAATATGTATTCAACATAATCTGAAATGAATCCTGTAAATGCATAATTTGATGCTTTTAATGTGACATGCAGGTGTTTTTCCCCATACTTCGAGACAATCACTTTTTTGTCATTTGTTTCGACTTCGTAAAAAAAAAGTGGTCGTGCTTGACAATAGCTCAGGAGAGACTACATCAATATATCAGCATTGCGCAATGGCCATGGTAAAGGTTTTCTTCACAATGCTCCATGTTTGTTCTTAACATTTATACAATGGAAAGTTTTGGGATGCTAGAAATTGTGTTCATTGGTGGGTTGTTCTATTTTTGCTATGGACGAATATATGTTAATAGAGAAAAACATAGTTCTCTGGGAAATACGTTAATAAAGAAAAACTAGGACAGCTAGGATCTTGTACTTCATAACTTGTTGCAGCCATTTTTGACAATTTCAGCTTTGTTCCTTAATTTTTGCCTTGTGCATACTGGAACACTAACTGTGGCTACAACAACATATGGCCTGCATACTGGAACATTAACTGTGGCTGCAACGACATAGGGTAGAACTTAATTTTCGGATTATGTTAAGGGGAAAAGAAAACAAGCAATGACCATGCACTTGCTTCGGCTGAAATCATGCTTAAAATAAATCATGGGACACATACACTATGGTCTTTAGTCCATTCTATTGAAAGAATGTTACAATATGCTTCTAGTAGGGACTGCTTGTTGGATTTCTCTATCGATGCCATTTGTAAAATCTAAGCTCCTATACAACTAATAGCTACTTGCTCCCCTTGTATAATATATTAACTTTAACTCCAATACAATAATGTTATTCATTAATATGGCCACATATTCTGTGTAGACAAATTTATTCACAATCTATTTAGTGGATGGAGGACAAAAAAAGGGATTAATGTGAGGAAATTTACCCCAGTATTTTGGACTCTAAGTTAGCAAGATGACACGAACATTCATGATTGTGGGATTTACACCATACGCCATATGGAGGCATTTCACGGAGGAAATGTCAAGTGTTAGACACCTGGTTTTGAGAATAACAAGGTAACTTATACATTTCACAATCCAATTACAGCTTCTAAATTAGTGAATATTAAATGCAATCGTCCAAAATGCACATCATATTAGAAACTGATTATTTCCAATAAACATGGCCAAAATGCAGGAAGAGTTTGTCAGGCATCTAAGTTCAAGGTCTGCAGCAATGATATTAGAAAGTAAAGTGAATGGGCTACGGCTGCAAATCCTAGAAGCAACCAAAAAAGACTTCCAGCAAAGAGAAATAAAACAGCAACACCTCCAGCAGTAGTACTAATCCAATATTATGCATTAAATCATAGTTTAAAACCTTGGTGCATAGAGCACACAGTGTTCCTCAAGTACAACTTTTAGAATGTGAAACTGCAATTCCTTTTCTATATTCAATAAAAGTATGTGTGGTCCTAAAGCAACAATGCCTTGTACAAATGTCAATGATGTGCATTAATTATTGATATTATTCAATGTGATGCACAATCATGTTCCATAATTCAAGATTAAAATTTCCCAAACAGAACTAAATAAATCGTTGTACTGACCAATCTTGTTCATTATATAATATAATATAGTTCACTATGGTCCGTCAATTGCAAAAAAAGGTACCAAATATGATAAAATTAGTTAGAATATGTGCACCAAACAAAACGAGTGAACAATCATGAAAGTCATAGTGAACAAAGTGATGTAGTTCATTAAGATGGTTTTGTGTGTTCACCATGATACTCCAAGTTGCTCACATTAGTATGCTCATATTTATAAATTATGATATCCAACTTATTAACCTAGATACTTACCAATGTATCAGTTAGAATAAATTTGGTTACTAATAATGAATTTTATCAATACGCCCACTAAATAAAATGACAAGACTCAATGAACAATTTAGATTCACACTCCCGAAAGTGAACATTATTGAGACAATTTAGTTCGCTATCGTCTCTCACTTACAAAGAAACGAACCCAAAAATATGAAAAAATTAGTTATAATATGGAGAAACATGTTAACATTATCATAAGCACTTAATTGGCCCAAAATTGACAACATAATAATGTCCAATTAATAAGTAATTATAAATAAGCACATTAGACAACACCAAAAAAAATTTAAAAGAGATAATAGCATATACAATTATGCAATATAGAATTGCTCACTGTGCAGTTTATAATTGTTCACTACATTGTCAAAATATAGTTCATAATACATTAACAATGTGAAATTGCTGCTCGGAATAATAATAACCGACAAATACCTCACAAAACTAGAGATAATTTGGGTTACAACATACAATCCAAAGCAAACTTATAAACAATAAATACTAAAAAGGAACATGAACATTGTAATATGCGATGAACACAATTCATATGGTCTCAATAACTCGCTACATAATGTTTTGAAACATAAGTACTAAACATTACAAATAAAATTGACTCCAACTCTGCGCTAGGACTTTCAATGCTCATCATTATGAGTAGCATCTGCAAGAAACTTATTAGTATGGAACTGTTGCAACACTGGCAGAGTTGTGATCGGCATAAACACTATACTGCTCTTCAATGGATGTGAATAGTAAGACGAATGAAAATACAGCAATAGAAATGAGCCCTACATAAAACGGAAAAACCAGAAGGAGTCAATTACAATGTTCACTATACTATTCAATGTTGTTCATTAAAAAACTTAATATTGAATGCTCACTTAAAGTGTCATAGACAAACATGACCAAACAAATAAATGTAAATGAACTCATATATGTACCTCACCCACAAGATGTTGAACATACGGAACTGAAGATGAAAGATTAAATGTCGGCAATGAAATCTGCTAAATTAAAAAAATAGTAAATAACAACAAACCATATAAAAAATCAATGCATTACAATAATAACATTATTAGTAATATACCTATCGAAGCATATGTGAGTAACTTATGCTAGTATACGGAAGAGCACATGGAGAACATGGTCCATTCTTCATATAGCACAAAATGAAAATAAAAATCACTGACCACTTTAATATCACGTAAAATATAACAAATCTCCAAAAGGCATACATCAAACCAAAGATTTAATGTAACAAAACTAACCACACCCACATGTAAAAACTATAATAAATAATCAACTTTAATATTACCTGGGGTGGTGCTGTAGATGAACCCACATCAGTCTTTGACAACTTCTTTGGCTTCCTCCATTTAACTTGATCACATTTCTTTTCAACAATACTCTTAAATCTCTTATTCCTAACACCTTTTTGATGAGATCCAGGAGGATTTAGCACCTTTGGTAGTGAATTCAAATCCTTCCCCTGTCCATCTTCATCAAAATGTATAGAACTCACATCAAATTCAATTACTTCCTTAAGTTCCATAAAATACTTTTCACAATGAGCCCTTGCATTCTTATTCATTTGGCTAGATGTAATTATTGAAGTCATTTTCCCCATCATTTGCATCTTCCAAATCGAAGAGCAACCTACATGGTCTTTACCATTAGATGTTCCCAAATCAAGGGTTTGGCCATCTTTTATACCCTTACACCACTTCCTAATTATATATTGATCCAGTACTTATTCAACACAACAAGCATGTAGCACCCTTAGGCAATGGGAATACAAAATCCCAACCTCTGGAAACATCTTACAAGTACATTCAATAACACCTTCATCTCTATTAAAAGTAAGTATATGCCGAAACTCCTTCTCAAACATTAAGAAAGCTTCAACAGTATACATAGACATAGCATGTTTCAAGATGTTTACTGAAGGGAATGCCATTTCTATATTAACTTTGCCACATCTATGATCTTCACCATTCTCTTTGCTCCTCCACTCAGATACAACATCACAAAAGATGTTATAAAAGTCACACAGATCAGCTGTGGCACACAACCTCCTTTTCAAAGATCTATTCGTTGTTTTACTCCTTTGTGAAGATAATACACCACCAAAAAAATAATGTTTTGAAAACATCGGACACCATTTTTCACGCAAACTATACAAGTTACGAAGCCAACGATTGTTACTACAATCGTAATTTTTTGTCATCCTGAAAAATACAAAGAAATTCATAAGCATAATAGCCCAAAATAACTGAAAAAGTTGCAAACCTACTCGATCGTTGGTAGTGTACTTAAAAATACTAAAATTGATGATTCATGAACTCATGCCAATAATTAAAAAACAACATAAGCCCATGTCACAACTTTGGTGTATTATATATGTCGTTCACGGAAACACAAACCATGACACACCTTTGATGAATAATCAGAACACAATTACATGCATAATGGGTATAGCATTGCAAACTCTTAATGCATGGTAACATGTGTTCTTAACATCAATAGTGAACAATACTCAATAATTTAGTGAACACGCTCAAACAAAATAGTGAACCATATTTAATTTATAGTATGACTTCATACTGAATTTACTTATACTGCTAGTAATAGTCTTTAACAATTACATACCTCTCCCAAACAAATTAAAATTGGAACTCATCCACAGTTTCATCAACTCATACAAATAATTAAAAACCGACACAAGCCCATGTCACAACTTTGATGTATGGGTTATGTTGGTCACGGAAATACAAAATGCATGTTATTCCAATAAAAGCAACAAAATGAAGAATAAACCATGACACAGCTTTGACGTATAATCAGAACACAATTAAAGGCATAATGGTTATAGCATTGCAAACTCTTAGTGCATGATAACATATGTTCTTAACATCAACAGTGAACAATACTCAATAATCCAGTGAACGCAATCAAATAAAATAGTGAACATTATAGTACGGCTTCATGCTGAATTTACTTATGCAGCTAGTAATAGTCTTCAACAACTACATACCTCTCCAAAAAAATTGGAACTCATCCACAGTGTCACAATCCATCAAAACTCTATTAAAAATCTTAGTGAATCCTTCACATGATCTAAGATGTCTAATATATTCCTCGAATTTTCAATAATGTGCCAACAACACAACCTACGACGAGTAAGAGAAAACACTAACTTAATTGCAGAAGCTATGGAAAATACCTTATCTGTCATCACAGTAATTGGGTGCTTCCCACCCATAGACTTCAAGAATGTCTTAAATAACCAAACAAAAGACTCTATCTTCTCATTCATCAAAAACCCACAACCAAACATAACATTCTTTGAAGGATTATTCATCCCAACAAATGGCGCACAAATTATGTCATACTTGTTTATCCGATATGGTGTGTCAAACACAACTAAATCTCCAAATAATACATAATCATCCAACATTTGCTTATCACGCTAAAAAAAACTTACTAAACAATTACTTGCATCAAGCTCAAATGCAGAAAAGAAATCATCCTCATACTTGAGATGCCTATTAAATATTTTAATTAGTGAGTGCGCATGTCTACCATCAAATGCTTTGTCCTTCAATTGTGATAACTTGTTATATACGCCTCGCAAACCATATCCCAAAAAAAGGAGAACCCCCAGCTTGTTTCTTAAGCATGCGATATGCATCAGCAACTCCTATTCATGACTCCCTAAATTGTTTAACAAATGAAATATCCTTCTCAAATACTTCTCGATGTGAAGGCAACAAATGTCGGTTACTTGGACTACACAAAGAATGATTATGATTAGTGTTATGCCGAGTAACAATCCACTTACCATCCTCATCTACATGAAACTGAATAAACGCCTTGCAACCTGTCCGCACATCTACATTCGTATGATCCTCGTGATGTTGACCTTTATTTTGCTTGAATCCTGCTTTCCAACAATAAAACTGGCACATGCATAACCCTCCTCCTTTGGATTTACATCTATGATGTATCTTCGAATACCAAATACTAAATCCAACCTTATATGCATAGTCATTGTAGGTATGAAATGCTTTACGTTCTGAGCTAGCGACAGCCCAACCAACACTTCTTGAAAAGGTTGAGCTTCAACAATGTCCTGGTCATATTCAGTGAACAGTCGTAATGTCCATAATGAACAATTACGTATACAATAGTGAATAACATCTATAACACAACCTGCAAAAATATCACAACACTGAAGGTGATCATGAAATTATAACACACACCATAAACAGTAATACATCCACTACCAACTAATATAACCATAAAAACAGTGAATAGCAGTAGTTTTATGGTGCACTTGTATGTTGTATTTAGTTTTAGTACCAATTAGGTTTTAAAGTGGACCTTCCTTAATTCCTTAGTGAACTAATGCAAACTAAAATGTGAACACACTCCTAAAAACCAGGGAATAATATTAAATTTAGAGTGGAATTCTAAGCTTAATTACTCAGTGAACTTTACTTAAGTACTCAGTGAACTCACCCAAAAAATAGTGAATAGTAGTAGGTTTAGGGTGCACTTCTATGCTGTATGTAGTTTTAATACCAAACAGGTTTTAAAGTGAACCTTCCTCAATTCCTTATTGAACTAATGCAAAGTAAATAGTAAACATGTAGAAATATCAAACAGCACAGTAGTTCATATACTCTTCACTGAGTAAGGTTTTAAAGTGAACCTTCCTCAATTCCATAGTGAACTAATGCATAGTAAATAGTGAACCCACTGAAATTTACACATACACCAAATTACTCAGTCAACCTAGTAAAATTACTCAGTGAACCTTCCTCAATCGCTCAGTGAACTGAATAAAACTGCCACTTAATGTACCTTGCTCAGTGAATAACTCAGTCCACCAAGTAAAATTTTCAGTGAACAATACTTAAATACTGAGCGATCTCACCCGCAAAAACAGTGAATAGTATTAGTTTTATAGTAAACTTCTATGTTGCATTTAGTTTTAATACCCATCAGATTTTAAAATGAATATTCCTCACTTCCTCAGTGAACTTATGCAAAGTAAATTGTGAAACAAGTAAAATTTACAACTGCACATAACTAGTATATTTTTCAATGAACCTTACTCAAAACATACTACACTCACCGGAAACGACATCATATCCCTCATTAACACAATATCCTCTCCCTCATTAACACAATATCCAAAGATTCTGCTTCAAACAAAGCTACCAAAAAACAAAAACAAAAACTAATCATTTAGCAAAAACCTTTTAGAAACAAATATATACATATATATATATGTATGTATGTATGTAGTATGTGTGTGTGTATATATATATATATATATATATATATATATATAATATATATATATATATATATTATATATATATATATATATATGTATGTATGTATGTATATATATCTATATGTATATATGTATATGTATATATATATATATATATATATAAAGTAACATTCAGCAATTACTCAACTTACGAATCAAACTTTTAGGAACTGAACGATTTTCGAAATCGTCAACTCTATCTTAAACAATGCTCTTGTCCACTTAGAATACGGAAAATGGCAACGAAAAACACCCTCTAACTTCAGAATCTATCTAACTATACCTAACAGTGAGTGATCACACAATGTTTAGACACTTGGCAATCACTCATTGGATATAAGTATTTTTTTTTCTTTTTTCTTTTTTAAAATATTGATTAAGGCATTAATTAAGACTTATTAGCAAAAGTAATTAGATCAAATTAATGTAGGCATTCAACTTATAGGTTTAATTTTGTATTTGGAAAGTGCTTAAAATTACGAGTTCAATTTTGTGTTCTGAGTTTTCTTTTTTTAAAAAAAACAAGAATTGGTATATTCTTAGAACATGTACAAATTCTATATTCATAGCCTTAATATTACAAATATAGAAAATGGTAAAATCGTCGATCAATAATATTACAAATATTATTTTAAAAAATTATGATTTTAATTAATTATTTTATCATAGCTTCATTAATGTATATTTACAAATATTTAGTTCGCCCAAAAAAAGGTTTAAATTTTAGTCTTAATGTTAGTTTTTGAGAATTGATAAAATAACTATTAGCTCTTTGATTCTTTTTAATGTTTTGATGATATTGATTGATGACACTTTAATTTTTTTAATCAAACCTTTGTAACGAATCAGTATTTACAACTGAGGCTTCTTCTTTTAACATATTTTGAAAGGATTAGTTCCAATGTTTCCACTTTTTCTCCCCATATAAAAAGAAAACCCTACAAAGATATGCTCTAAGAGTAATAGGCCAAGTCGATGCTAACATCAAGAAATTACTTTTCATAATTTGTGGAGGAATGTTGTTTTCATAAAATATTTTTATTTTATATTTAATAATTCTATTATTTTTTCAAAGAATTTTATTACTCTTATTATGTTTTGAGTGTTGGATAATTTATCGATTTAGTACTATTATTGGGGGGATGCATAAAAAATGACCAGATGGTTGTTGAGGTATTGGAAAAGTTATTAAGATGACAAGTTTAGTTTTTTTCCCCTTTTTTTTGTAGGACTAAGATCTTTTTAGAACCTTACACAAATCTTACATTTGTAATCTTAATATCATAAACATAAAAATGATAAAATCATGGATCAAGAACATATAAATACCATTTTTTAAAAATGGGATTGAAAATAACTATTTTATTATAGTTCATAATATATATTTACAAACCACTTAGATTGCCAAAGAAAAGGTTTTACAAATAGTCATAATCCTCATGTTAATTAAGACTGTGCAAAATGACTGTGAACTCTTTGATTCTCTTTAGCATTTTGATGATATTAATTGATGATTTTAAATTTTTGAAATCAAACTTTTGTACCTAATGGATATTTGTAATTAGAGCTCTAATGGATATTAATTTGCAATTAGGGCTGCTTTTTGTAACTTATTATGCATGCATGGATCCATTTTTTTAATGAAACTTTGTAATTAAGAGATATTTTAATTTTTTAATGAATAACACTTTGATTAATAGCAATAACATGGGCGATGTCATTTAGTAAATATACAGTAATTCAAGAATAATTAGAATGGATGCAAGTAGTATTTCAAGAGTTACTATAAATCTATAGGATTGGTACATTCACAATTAAATAAAAAATGTACTGTTAAATATTTTAAATAATCAGTTATAAATAAGCATAATTAAAATTATCTTTTTTGTGAATTAAATTGAATAACACCATGGGTTTAACTATGATGCTTCAGTTATTAACAAAAAAAATTGGACTTCTAGACTATATTTATCAAAATATTAATTTATTTTGGAAGACATGAGCAAGAGTTTTGCCCAACAATTGATGTGGATTTTATATTCTAGTTTTAAAACCCTTTTTACTTGTAAGTGCACAAGGTTAATTGTAGATTAGCGAGTATTAGGGTGTCGATTCCATGAGGAACAATAGTGATTTTAGACTTGGCCTTTCCGATTATAAAGAATGATTTAATTTTCAGAGTTGGATTATCAAAAAGAATTAACGAACAAAATGAAGAGCAAATGAGTTGTAAAATAGAGAGAAATCAAATAGGAAAAAATTCTAGGACTTTGGATTTCACCTTTGATGCCAATATTGATTCACTAATTCAAGTGGGGATTCAATTGGTCTCTTGTTCAACCTTAGCTACAAGCATTAGACCATAAATTAAAAAGATGATTATAATTATAAAGTGAGATGATTTATCTAGTGGTTTAGCATTAACTATTCTTTTTAGACATAACTCATCTAATTTCTAACATAAATTATTCAATTTAAACAATTATAATTTTAAGCCCAAATTGCATAATCGTCATATTAGCCTACAAGGTCTAATATTCATTTGAGATAGCAAATTAAACTAGTGTTATCAACATGATTAAACATTAGTATTAAGATACGGAAGTCGATGATGATCAAATATAAACTCAAGATTATCCAAAAGAGACAAAAATAACCCCATAAGAAATTAGCAAAAGAATATTATTATCAGGGATCCATCCTAATCCTAGAAATAAGTAGTTTAGCTGGCCATAGTTAGGAAAAACACCATTAGAATCGGTATATTTCACTTCCTATGTCCAAACCTTATACTCAATTACACAAAATTATGAAACTTAGTGTAAACTCTCAAATTTGACTCACAAATGAGATGAGAAGAGAAGAGAAAAATAGTTAACAAAGCTTATTTTCTTCTTAACTCCTCAACCCAAATGATCTTGTCTTACAAAGACTCTCTCAACTCTCTAAAAAAAAAATAGAAGATAGAAGATGGGAGAATGAGAGAGAGAATGGATGAATGTATGAGTGTGAGTGTGTATGGATGGATATGAGTGTGTGGATCCCCCTTTCCCTCAACCCATGGCCCCTTTTTATAGTGAAAAATCCAACCCATTTGGATATCCCAAAATTAATGAAAATCAATTCCAATTAATTTGGGATGTTACATGCATGGTCATGGCCAGCCATAAGTATATAATTAATCTTGATTAATGACATTTGATTAGGTTAAGAATTAGTCATGTGGGAAAAATTGGAGATGAAGCACTTGAGAGGGGCTGATTCTGCTAGGATGGCCGCTGGACTTGGCGAATTGGGTCGCGCAATCGGAAGCTGGGCCACGGTTGCTGACTGCTGGGCCTTTTGTTTTTTTTTCCTTTTCTTTTCTTTAGGCTTGAACTTTAGACTTTGCACTTGTAGGCAATCCGAGTAAAATTAAACAACCTTCATCCAAATTCTTCTATTTTAATTTTCCTGTAAGTTTCATAAAATCTGCATTATTTACTCAAAAATATATTTCAAAGACATAAAAGTAGGTAAAATGAAGGAGAAAATTATATATAAAATATGAATTATCAACAATACATTTATTATAAATATGTTGATTTATCACAAGAAGATTTGTTAAACAAGAAAATTATAACAATCTATGCGAAGCATGACCCTAACACTAGTAAATAGTCTAATATTAAACTTAGAACATTGATAATATGAAATAAATAACCATAAGCAACAAATGCAAGAATCTCATCATCACTTCAATTCGGTAGCTCCTTCCTCTTCTTGTGCAGCAGTGTTCCTTGCTTAGCAAAAACTGTCAAAATGCTTTCAAAAAAAAAAAAAGGGAATAGGGAAAACGGTTAGAACGGGCAATGACATGAACAGTGGTGCGCGGCTTACAAAAAAATAACTGCTCCTTCTTCTTAAAAAAAAAAACTGTTATTTATTTTTTTTTTCAAAATTATGTTGGATGACATGGCATGGTAATGTGCAACATGCATGTATATCATACTCCTGGGAGCATATACTCCCACGAGCCACATCATCAAATATATATTAAAAAATTAATATATGACAAATACACCTGTGAAAAATATATATACGTGGACAAGAAGAGCATGTGCTCTCGGGAGCACATAAGAAATTGCCGGTAATAATGTGGCACTCACATGGACCTGGGAGCATAAACTTCTTGGTGTATGTAATAGTTTGCATTCTTTCTATGCACAAGTCATAATGAACATCCAATATGGTATGTAGCTTATCTTACAACAATCTAATGCAATTTCTTATATGTAGTTGTAAAAAGGATTGTATTATGTGAAAAAACATTGATTGATGGTATTTTAAACATTGAAATTTATGAAAGACAAAATACATTTAAAAATTGTTATTAATAATTGCATTATCGGTGATTTGTCCAATATTAATTTACAAGGTCCTGTGCAACACATAGGTAAATACTCTTTCCCGGAAAAAAATAAAAAGGGGTTATATTTTATGAGAGACAGATGAATTTTAATTCTGTCAATGGTTGCAATCAAATGAATACTAAAAAATTAAATTTCTACACACGCAAAACCAAAGGAGTTGTCGCCACTTAGTGTGAATGTGCGATTAATTAACTAACCTACCATGTCATTTTTAGCATGATCTTAAAGTTTTATATTTACTGGTTATTATAGGTGTCACAATTGGATAATATCTTTTAGTATCATATAGTCCTAAGCCATCACTTAAACTTGTATTTATAATTTCTTGACTTTGATATTAATGAAGAGTTGACTATTGTGAGTTAGTATGCATTACTGAAATAATATGATATAATTCAAGGAGTTGGATTATAGATTAATATTGAAAGCACTATATTGGCTTTGATCAAGATCTTTTTAAAACTATATGTTGTTTTTGTCACCCACATATGTAATATTAGTCCATAAATATGGTTGATATCTTTAAAGAAATTGTTTGATTTTGATGCGCAATTTTATGCATGTTTTTTAATGTTACACTCCACTATGAATATCAATGGGTGTTTTTTCATTCATTAAAAAAATGATGGGGATTTTTTGTAAAAATTGTAAAAATAAATTAATATACAAAAATAAATCCTAGAAAGTCTAGAGGTTCAAAAAGAGTTGTATCAATATACGTACATCAATTCCAATATAACAATTAAGTCTAAAATATATTTTTGGGCTCCGTTTAAACCTTTAAAAATCTAATTGAAAGGGGAAAAATTTGAAAAAGTTACTTTTTTTTCTTATGTTTGTTTAGAGAAAATCATTAAAAAAAAAAAAAGAAGGAAAGTTAGGTGAAAAAATTGTTAGAAACAAGTGATAAAATTTTCCCAATAAAATTGTGAGCAAAGTTTGAGGAAAATTGTTAACCTCTTCCAACCTTGCATTGCTTAAATGATATCAACATAATTCAAGTAGTTCATCAATATTCCAATTTTTTATCCAAATTCTTTTATTTTTTTCTCAATCCAAACAAGAGAAAAAAAACTCATTTTCTCGCTAATTTTTTCCCTTGACTTTTTTTCTTCAGCTTTTCTTTCCACCAAATTTTCTAAGAATCAAACGGAGATCAATGATTTATTTTTGTATATTAAAATTTTTTTATAATTTTTAAACAACTGTTTTAAAAATACAATTTTTAAAATATATAATTTTTAAAAAATACAATGTGTGACAAATACTTTTTACAATTAATATATCCCGTACAAAGTATAGGTCTATATGAATAAATGACATAAAATTTAAGAAAAGACTTTATTAGAAGTTCTAATGACAAATGAATTAATCTAAGGGTCTGTTCTTTTTGTGGGTAAATTCTAAAACACCAACCTCAATCTATTTCAATCCACTTCAACTTACTTCAACCTACTTCAACTCACTCCCACTATTTTAACCAAGTTTAATTTATCACATAAAAAACAAAAATTCAATCCACCTTAACCTGCTGTGACCCACCTTAACCTACTTCAATCCACTTTACCTTTTTATCTACCCTAATTTACCTATGAAAAGAACAAGTCCTAAGGCAATGGTTCTCCAGTGTCAAGGAAGCATTAGCTTCTTCTGGTCATTCGTCATAGCCTCATAGTCATGGTCCAAGTCAATATTCTCCCAATGATTTTCATGCCCTCGTTTTCTCCAGCAGTGTTACTATTACATGCGACTATCTTATCAGCATACGTTTCAAACGCCTCCCATACAATCATCCAATGCTTCCCCACTATAGCCCTGACTGCCTCGATTCTCTCTGAATCTGACCAATGGGATCAAAAACTTTTTAATTTTTTGGTAAATTACCAGCAAGAATTTAATTCTATGTTCACATATTGAGGATCCCCTCTGTAAATTCTGATGAATTCAGCATCTGGGTTCCTATTTTAAACATCCCTTTCATCTGGGTGAGCTTTCTTCTTTGTTGGTTCCTAGCAATTTGATTTATTCGGCATTGTTTCAAATACTCCAAGAGGCCCTGACAATTTCACTAAATAGGACAAGTTCTTTTTCTATCTTTCATTTCATTCACATCACAGGCCTGAATATATATAGGAGGTACACGAAAAACATAAACCCTAATTTCCTATACAAGCTATTGAAATATTAGGCTATAATATTACAAGAGAATGACTTCCTAAAATAATTCAAAGATATGCTACGCCTAACACCCCCCTCAAGTTGGTGCATGAGGATTTCGAATGCCCAACTTGTGTAGGAGAAAATCATAATGGGACTTGCCGAGTGCTTTAGTGAAGATGTTAGCGAGCTGATGATTAGAAGGCACAAATGTGGGGCAAATATTCCCACTAATGATCTCATCCCGAACGAAGTGACAATCAACCTGAATATGCTTTGTCCGCTCATGGAAAATCGGATTTCAAGCAATATGTAAAGCGGCCTGGCTATTACAATGCATGTGTATAGGATCTATATGTGAAATGCCAAGACTAGACAAGACTTGTTTAATCCATTTGAGTTCACAAGTAGTTATTGCCATAGAACGATATTCGGCTTCGGCAGAAGAGCGAGACACAACATGTTGCTTTTTAGTCTTCCAGGAAATAGGAGACTCACCCAACTGAACAAACCAAATCATGAGTGACCGTCGTGTCAAGGGGCAGCCAACCTAATCTGAATCACACCATCCATGTAAACGTAAATCATTGGTGCTTGAGAGAAAGATACCTTGCCCGGGATTTCCTTTCAAATAACGCACCAAGTGTAAAGCTGCATTCCAATGCTTCTCTCTTGGGAGCTGTTCGAACTAAGAGAGAACATGGACACAATAAGAAAGTTCTGGTCGTGTAAAACAGAGATAGATGAGTCGCCCAACGAGTCTTCGATATTGCTCAGGATCATCAAGAAATCGTCCATCAACCAATGCTAAGCGTCGGTTTTGTTCTATCGGGATGACAGCTGGCTTAGCCCCTAACAATCCAACCTCAGAAATAATGTCCAATGCATATTTCCTTTGGTATAAGAAAATTCCTTCAGGGCCTCGAGCAACTTCAACGCCCAAAAAATATTTCAACTTCCCTAATCCTTCATATGAAAACATTGGTTGAGATAGACTTTAAACCTTTATAATTCGGTAGGATTATTGCCAGAAACGATCAAGTAATCAACATAAACGAGAACCTAGATACGAAAATTCCCTTTACAAAGCGAGAAAAGGGAGTAGTCAGCATATGATTGTTTAAACCTGTATCGTAACAACGCAGCAGATAATTTTGGAAACCAACATCGAGGAGCTTGTTTTAGCCAATATAATGATTTTTGCGGCTGACAGATTTTTTCGGGACTTGCAACCTTACAACCTGGAGGGAGTTTCATACATACCTCTTCTTGGAGATCACGATGAAGGAACGCATTATGAACATCCATTTGATGTATCTCCCAATTTTGGGCAGCCTCTATGGCTAAGAAAGTTCTGACTATAACCATTTTGGCGACGGGTGCAAAGGTCTCAGTATAGTCAATTCCTTCAATTTGATGATTCCCAAGTATCACAAGTCGTTCCTTATATTGCTGTACTATACCGTCAGAGCGATATTCGACCTTATAAACCCATTTGCATCAAACGCTATCTTTCCACCGGCCAGATCAGTAATGTTCCAAGTCCCATTATTTTCCAACGCTTGAATTTCATCTTACATGGCTTTTCACCATCGTTCATATTTCTTAGCTTCTGAAAAAGAAACTGGCTCACATTCTTTGGTAATAGTCGCAAGAAATTGCCTGTGTCGACTAGAGAAATTAGCATAATTCACATAGTGTGCTATGGGATAAGCAGTACCTGGAGTATGCTGTGGCTGAGATGAACGAGTAGATGAACACTTTGTCTGCACGATGACGATGATGTAGTCATGAAGCCAAACAGAAGGTTCTCTGTGACAGTGTCCGTGGCCCAACTGTTCCTCTTTTTGTCCCTTGCCCCTAGCATCCTCATCACCATGGCGTTGAGCTGATTCTGTGGGTCGACCCATGCTCTCAAATTCCACAACCACCGCCCTCATTACCCTTCACATTGTCATCCTCCTTACCATTCATATTGAGTACACAATCTAATGCTAAATCATGGTTTTCCACAGCAAAAGGAAAGACATTTTCATGAAAGACAACATCACAAGATACAAAAAAATTGTTGGTCTCTAGATCATAAAGTTTCCAACCTTTCTCACCATGCGGGTAGCCCATAAATATGTACTTTCTACTCTTGCTAGCAAACTTATCACCTCCCCTACCTTGATTATGGGCATAACACAGGGAACCAATGACTTTGATATGCTCATATTTAGGAGGTATCCCATACAAAGTTTCATACGTGGTCTTCCCCTTCAGCAGTAGAGAAGGGGTTCTATTAATTAGATACCCTATCGCTAGCACACATTCTCCCCAAAAACGAATAGGAAGGCCACTTTGAAATCGCAAGGCTCGAGCAACATTCAAAATATGTTGATGTTTTCGTTCAACTTTACCATTTTGTTGGGTTGCACCAACACAAGAAGTTTGAAATATGATTTCATGTTCAAGAAAATATGACTTTAGGCAAGTGAACTTTGTTCCTTTGGCACTCCTAACGAATTTAACCTTCTTTTCAAATTGTCCTTCCACCATAGAGAGAAAATTTTTCAAGGTTCAGGACACTTCTACCTTATTAACAAGCAAATATACCCAAACACCACGTGAATAATCATCAACGACAGTCAAGAAATAGTAGGTTGCACCACACGAAGAAGGAGTCCTATAAAGCCCCCACAAGTCACAGTGAATCAATTCAAACATGTCAGAAGCTTTCTTTCACTCAAAGAAAATTTGTTTCGAACTTGTATGGCCCGAAGACACACAACACAATTGTCACCTAACACACTATTTTGCTTACAGTCAACGATAGGAACTAATTAAGCAACTTTTAGTGAAGGGTATCCCAACCGCTTATGCCAGGCATCCAGTGAATTTAGTCCTTCCACCTTCATTGCTTTAATCTGTGGCAGATTTCGGAAAAAAATAGAGTCTATATCTCCGCTCACCCACACCAATCAACATCCTCATAACAGGGTCCTCCATGACACACAACTTTTTAGTGAATTGTACCACACAATCCAAATCGTCTATTATTTGAGACATAGAAATCAGATTGCAATTTAAGCTAGGGACATAGAGAACGTTTTTAAGAGCAATATTTTCATCAAGCTCAATAGTTCCTGTTTTCATTGCAATAGCCTTATTTCCATTGGGCATTCCAACAGGACAATTTGGTATATCCCTTAAGTCCTTCAAAAGCTGCAAAACTCCCACCATATGATTTGAGGCGCCCGTGTCAATTATCCAGGGCATCGTGCGCTTACCCGTCATCTTTTCACCTATTTTGTGATTATTTAACATCTCAAGTAAGGCCTTCCATTGCTCGGTGCTCACTCCTGGAGGTGTCAAATTTTCTGTTTTTGTACCCGGACCTGCCCCGCTGTGGCTTCCTGCAACTTGCTGAACTGCATTGGCTCACACAGGTCCTCCACGGCCCCGACCTCCTCTAGTCCCAGGTAGACGATGCTGTGTCCTGCCATCACCTCGTGGCCTATCGCCCCACCATTCTCGGTATTCGATTATTTTGAAGCAAGTACTTGAATCATGTCCTGCTCGGTTACAGTATGAACAGAGCAGATTTTTGTCTTTGTTCACGACGCGTCCTTTTCCTTTGAAATTGGTCGGAGCCGCAAGAGCCACAACTTTCCCTCGTTCTTCTATGGCTCGCGCAACGACTTTGACTCTTTCTTCTTGGATCATGGTTAAATAGACTCTGTTCAAGGGTGGCAATGGATTAGTAGCTGGCAGATTAGACCTTGTCGTCCCAAAAACAGCATCATCAAGTCCCATAAGGAACTAATGAACATGTTCCTGTTCGCGTCGCTTCTGGAGTTTTTGACTGATTCTGCACCCACAACTTGCACAAGTGCACCCTAGAATTGGTTCATAAATTGTCAACTCGTCCGACAAAGACTTCAACTTTCCATAATAGTTCATTATAGACATCCCACGTTGCTTGCAGTCGGCAAGTTCAGATTTAAGTTGCTGAATTCTTGGTTCATTGACAATCGAGAATCGCTCCTTTAAATCGTCCCACAACTCCTTGACTATCTTTGCATAGGTTACAGTTGTTCGAAGGTTTGGTTCAATTGTATTCATAATCCATAAGATCAACATGGATTGAACAGTCCACTAATCTTCTAATTCGGAAGATCCATCTTTTGGTTTTTCTATAGTGCCTTCTATAAAACCCCATTTTCTTCTTGCCCTCAAGGACATTCGCATCGCACGAGCTCATTCCTTAAAATTCTCGTCCTTTAGCTATACTTGGGTAATGATATTTCCTGGACTGTCACTTGTATTTAGCTCATATGGGGAACGTGTTAAATTTTTTATATCAATTGGGTCTTAGACAAAGAGTCATGAATATAAGCTCAAATGAGGTTTCGACCCAAAATCAATTGGCAATAGGTAGAGTAACTCACAAACTAATATACATGCTCAAGCCCTTTAATTTCATTAATGTGGGACAATACCTACTATCATATTATTTGAAGTTTGTCAATGTGAAAAAATACTCACTTTTATACTCCAACATGCCCCTCACATGTGAGTTACTAACAAAGCTTAACACGTGCACACAATTTTTAATCAAACAGGGACGGTGGGAAATCAAGATCGAGCAACTCGCTCTGATATCATATTAAATTTTTTATATCAATTGAGCCTTCAATAAATAGTCGTGTATATAAGTTTAAATGAGGTTCCAACTCAAAACTAATTGGCAATAGATGAAGCAACTCACAAACTTATATATATACTCAAGCCTTTTAATTTTATCAATATGAAACAACACCTACTACTATATTTTTTAAATTTTATCAGTATAGAATAATATCCACTTTTATACTTCAACAAATCCAATTGAGGTTTTGCACTGCTATTTCTATAAAACCATTTTGTGGGAATTTGTTTGGCCATTGACTCCAGTTTCTCTCTCCTTGCCCCTTTAATAAAATTCAAGGGGAAAAAAATCTTCAGGGCAAAGATGTCAATAATGTCATCTTGTTCATCATCTTCACCACCACCACCACCACCACCACCGTCATCATCGTTGGTTCCCCCTCTCCCTGAGAATCATGTTGTGGTATGCTTTACCTGTCCTTCTAGTTCTGGTCAATGTTAGCAAAAATCTGAACCCCAAATGCTAAAATGTTACTGAGATTGATGCGGGTGTGTTATCAGTTACGGTGCATCAGTGGACTACTTAGCAGCTGTCGCTAGCTTTCCCAAGCCAGATGACAAGATCCGAAGCACCAGTTTTCAGGTAATCTTCCCTCCTTTTTTTGGGGGGGGGGGGTTGAAAAATCTTTAGTGCTGAAGTACACTTTTTATCCCTCTTTGAGTGCCCGAATCCCACGATGTTGATCTATTGATTGGTAGCTGGTTTTGAGCATTGTGTAATAATGTATTGACTTGCAAATAGACCTGATCAGATTGAGGATCGGGTTGGGTTGAAGGTCGGGTTATAAGGGTCGGCAAATAGGATTTTCTCGATTCGGACCCTACCTGACCCTCATGCGGGTCGGCATACCCTTAACCCTAATCCTGATCCTGACCCTGCAGGTACCTTCGGATCATCGAGTCAGACCTGACCCCTAAACCTCTCAGTGTAGAAAATGGGATTTTTCACTGAGTTTTCTTTTTATTATAAAGGTCCACATTAAACATCTTACAAAATAAAAGGTCAAGCGATAATATGATACTCCAATGAAGCGTATCGCAACTACAAATAGTCTAATGTGTAATTTAATCATTAAACTAACAGACCGATTAGTTCACTAAAAGGACTACTCCAAGTATCAGAGAAAGGGTGTTAGAAGGTTATGAACCAGTCAGATTTGGTGAGATGAAGGGGGGAAAGATGCTATGGGGAGATGGGAAAGTGAAAGCGAAAAAGTTTTGAACAAAGAAACTGAAAGTAGCTTATTTTATTTTAATTTTTTATTTTTTATTTTTTTAAAAATGTGAGGGTCAGCAGGTCGGGTCAGAGAGTCAAAACCTTTACCCAAGTCTGACCCTCATCATAGTCGGGTACCTTCAATTTGAGGGTCAGGGCGGGTCGGAGACAAAAAAAGACGACCCTGACCCTCATTTTCGAGGGTCAGGTCGGGGTGGGTCGGGGGGGTCTCCGACCCGTTGATCAGGTCTACTTGCAAATGATGTGTTGACTTGTGAATGGTGTTACTGGTATTGAAATTGTGAGAGTTGAATACACTTTGGAGTTGATTTTGAGTTTGGGTAGTATTCCATGTCAATGTCTTTTAGTGCATGAGAAAGCCCAAAGATTGATATCATATACAGAGGATTGGAATCCAAATGTTTTGTAGCAACTTCAAAATACTTTACCAATGTTTTGGATGGAAGACCTACATATGCCATGCCAATATTTCTGCAGTGATTTTGGTTGGGAGGAGTAGAGCTTGGAAGCAGAATGACAGGAGGTGGGTCACTCTCCTGCAACAGCACTCTGTTTATTATTTTTTTTTTTTCCTGCTTGGAAATATTCCACTTTGAAACTTTTAGACATTGAGAAAAGAGATACCCATAGTAGCTCTCTTCATCTGCTTGGTCAGAATGAGAATATGGTCAAGATGGAATAATGAAGTCAGTGTGGAGCAAGTAGGCTCTAATATGAGTTGTCTAAGGAAAGTTACGTTAATGTTGTTGCCAGACAAACATACGTATCCATTTCTTACAAGGAAGCATGAGTGGTCATCTTTTGCTAATTTCTTGATGGAAATTGTTAGGGGCAAGACTGCATATGTTGATTCTCCCTGTCATGGCTTGTGGTGAGGTCCTAACCAAGGGTTTTTTATGTTTCTACCTAGAATTCATTTGTTCTATCGAACAACCCAGGCTTAAGCTATAAATTTTCTCTGACAAAATGTTAATTCTCCTGAAATAAAAACAAGGACTGTGGCTTCTCCATTCACAACCTTAACCCCTTCCTGTTTTCTCAATCAATCTCTCTATTCCTAGTTACCCAACCATCCAACCAGAAACCAAGTCCCTTTTTTTTTTTTTTGTTTGGTTGATGGATAATGAATTCCTTGAACTTCGTCCAAAAACTACAGCTAAAGTTTCTTTTTGGAGATGGAGGGATTTCCCTGCTTCAAAGATGAGTATGACAACAGCAACAATATAGTAAGAGTAAAATGCTAATACGGTAAAGGGCAGTGGAGTGGAGATTTAGTTTCTGAAACTCCAAATCCAAAACGTGACATATAAGAATAATGGAGGTCCTTATTCTGTTGGTAGGATGTGGCACCAAAGTTGAAGTTGGCAGTATTTAGAGTTAGACCATATAGGCATATATGGGGCAAAATATTTACTAGATGGTCCCCCCCCCCCCCCAAAAAAAAAAAGATGCAATAGTCGCTTCTTATTGGTTGGTCTGGAAATGCATTAACATGTGCTGCTTATCTAGGCTTAAATCCTAGGCTTATCTCCAAGATAGCTGATGATGTTCATGGTAAGGGAATGCTGAAGGAGCTTGAAGCTGATGGCATTGATACTTCATTTTTAATTGTAAGCCTACTTTGTCCTTCCAGCATTGACGAACTCCTTAACCTTGTCCATGCATTTTGGGGATATATATTCTATCGGCTAAGTAATTAGACATTAAGGCAGATAACTGAAGGACTAAGGTGATGGTTTTAGTAAATTAGATGAAACATATAGCACAAACTTTTTTGAATTTATTGTTAGCAATACCCATGTTAGTGACATCTACCATTTCCTTTTGATTTGCTTTCTAAGTGTACTGCTGAATGTTGAATAAAAGGATCTGCAAGTAATCTTTACCTAGATCGTATGTGTTTGCCCACACATGGCAGTGAAAACTCTGATAATTACTCCAGAAACGCTTAAAAGATTTTTTTACTTTTTTTTTTTTTTTTTCACTTCTGCAGGTCTTCCCAGAAGGTAATTCTACATTTACCTTTGTCTTTGTGAACAATGAAACGCAAGCACTACTCATACCTTTTACTCTCTGTCTGTGTTTTTGTTTTGGTGGGGGTTGAGCCTGGGGGTGTGTTCTCAACTTCTCATTGCATGCAAACCCATTGCTCGATATATTAACGATATGGGATGAGATGAGAAGCTATACTGGCACAATAATTTTGAATTTCACTATCATTAGGGAACTTTGCTAGGTTGCTAATAGTGCTACATTGCTAATCGTCTGATCAATTCCTAGAACTATATCAATTCCTGGCTTAACCAAACTTGATTATCTGTTGATGACTTGCCTTGCGGACCAGAAGTACATGTTTGATTGAACTCAAGGATAAAACCGTATGTTTTTATCATCTGCAGGCTATTAGTAATAAGGAAGAGGCTATGTCTGGATATTATATTTTTTTTTTTTTTTTGGGGTGTTTACCTGGCAATGAAAGGCAAAAGTAATGTTGAGAGCTGGTTAAATTAAATTAATGTTTGGATTCATTGTGCTTGTTTACTGCAGCTGGGCAGTGCTGATCTTTGTTGAGATGTCATTTAGGTTCTCCATTTTATTGTTCAAGTAAGTGAATTACTGTCTTCAGGAAGACCGGCTCTTGAATCCATACTCCATGGTACCTCTCTTTGACACCAGAGATCCAAGATTGGAATCGGCGTTGGATGGAGTAAAACTTGTATATTCTGATGTTAGACTCCCTGAAATCGCAATAAATATGGCAAAAGAGGTAATATTGATATTTTTATTTCTTCCTAGTTAAGTTCACCTTGTAAAAGTTGGAGTTGTGGATTGCCAACCATCAAGTTGGCCAATCACTCTAATGTGTTAGCAGATGTCACGTTAAATATCTGTTTGATGAATAATAAAGTTTCTGAATTCTGCTTCTGTGTGACTGTGTTGATAGTCAACATATGCCCCCCCTCCCCCCCAAAAGTGTGGCTTGGGCACAGGCTTGTCCTGAATGTAACTATCATGCGTTTACCGGGATGCAAAAGGCTATGCACCCTCGGATGGAGGTGGGTAAGTGAGAGAGCTGCTTAATATGAGAATTTTCACATCAATATCAGCTAACAAATCTACTACATTTTCTGAAAAGGAGAGTACACAATCATTTTGGTACGTCCCAAAATATTGAAACATTTATCTTGAGACAAAGGTTGCATATGTATCCTAAACCTATAGTCTCTCCACCTTTTCCTTTTTGGTGGGGTGATTTTTATAAGCTGACCTGGGTCTTTACCAGACAGTATGGCACCATTGCTATCATTGATTAATTGTCGCTGCACCAAGCAGTTTGTTTACTTGTCACATCTATCTGAATGCAAAAATTGATGCAGAGAATGTTCTTCGTAATTGCCCTTAAAGGGGGAAAAAAAATATTGGATGTTTCTTCTCATGGATTCAGTTGACACAAACTGCATTTTCCTTGATTAGCATTGGATGAATGAAACTGGCATGTCATATGATGAAGGGCATTCTTCCAGTGCAGGCAACTTGTAGAAGCATTCCTATTGTGATAGATGCAGAATGAAAGAGAGGACTGGATGAACTTCTGAGTCTTACGACTTATGTTGTATGTCCAAATTTCCACAGGTAAGGGTTTTTGTCATATGATGCTTTGAGACAAGTGTTGGGAATATCACACATGAGTAAAGAAGTCCCACATCGGGAGTTTAAAAAGAAGGGTCATGGTATATAAGTCAAGTGAGTTACTCCTCCTATTGCCAATTGGTTTTAGGATGGAACCTCACTTGGGCTTGTTACCATGGACCTTGGTTGAAGTGGGCTCCTTCCTTGGATCTCCCCAACAAGTGGTATCAGAGCCGATGGTGCATTCGGCTAGGCAACAAAAGGTGTGGCATGGTGGACCCCATGGACGAGCTTGGTGAAGTGACACGCAGGTGTTGATCGAGCGGTAATACGTGTACTGCAGCGTGGCTCGATGGTGTGGATAGCTCTTGATGGTGGTTTGACACCTTGGTACACATGAGTAAAGAAGTCCCACATCGGGAGTTTAAAAAGAAGGGTCATGGTATATAAGTCAAGTGAGTTACTCCTCCTATTGCCAATTGGTTTTAGGATGGAACCTCACTTGGGCTTGTTACCATGGACCTTGGTTGAAGTGGGCTCCTTCCTTGGATCTCCCCAACAACAAGCTTTTTCTAGTTTCTTTTCTGCTTGCCTTGGCTTCGGGTTTTGATGGTGGTTTGAGTATATTAGTTCATTTATCTAGAAATTTCTTGCATCCAATTTCATAGGTATGGACAGAAAGCATCATCGTTACCGAAGGCCCTTCTCTCCATGCTGTTGATATTACCAAATGTTCAATTCGTGATTGTAACACTCAGTGAATATGGATGCATCATGCTTGAAAGAAGTATAAGCAGTCAGTCCTCTGTTGTTGACTGTGCTTCACATATCTTCACAGATAGGATTCTGCGGCTTGACTATCTCTTTACCAATTGTTTCACTTTCTGCCTTTGGTGAAAACTTTTCTGCAGAAGCTTCGGAATCAGAGGAAGTGAATGTCAGGAGATCAAGGAAACTTTTGGAGCAAAAGATAGTTCATGACTGCGCCCTACTGTCATGTGTATCATCGGTAACAATATTCTTCCCTAGATTTAAGCAGTTGCAATTGCTTATACCTGCTTCTTGTATATTCCCCATGTTTACGAGTTCATGACACACAGATGTACGCAATCTAGAGTTGACTCTGGAATTTGGAAGTCAATGAAATCTGGTGCAAACTCTCATCATTTTCCTCTTTTTTTAATTTCTAGTTAGTGATGAACCTGACAAAAGATGGGCTTGAAACGTTTTGTGGGAGGTTACATGTAGGAACAGCTGAGAAGATCTTCAGAACTTGTTGATACAACAGGTGCAGGAGATGCCTTTGTTGGGACAGTTCTTTATGGTAAAACAAATTAACTCATCTATTTCATGCAATGGCACTCTGTGAGTCGCGATTTGCATTAAGAGTTGCATCGTAATATTAGCGCATGTTTTAAATATCTGGCTGCCTAGATTTAGTTGCAACTTCTTTTTTTAAATGGGATACTGCTGAAGTAATACTAATAGCAGAGGCTGCAGAACACTGTCACTTTTTTTGGACAGAGAGTTCAGCATTTTCCTTGTATTGGTACTGGAGATTAGGAAGCGTAAATTGGCAAAACCAAGCCAACTGAAAAGGATGTGGCAAACAAATTAGCCCACTGGACCTATACCATGCCATCACTATCATGTTCATTTCATGTATGGATGTAACAAAACCGACCCATATTAGATTATTCTATCCAAAACCAGACTGCTAGCCATACCCAAAATTAATGCAGCTCGATTTTTGGTCAAAGACCTTATCTGAACTCAATCTTCCTGAAATTTTCTTATTTCTCCTTTCTGATATAATATTAGGTGGCGGTTGCGTTCAAGATCTAATTGTGTGGATGGTTCAATTGACTTCAATACGTCTTATTTCTCTTTTCTAATGTCATGTTTTTCTTTTTTTCCTGGGGGAAGGGGGGAGGGTGTTAATCGTATTATGTTGTTAAATTGCCGCGAGTTCTTGGAAATTGTCATACACAACACATAGCATCAATATGATGGCTCAAAGTTTTCGGATTGAGCATGCTCAAGTGAAATCCTCCCCCCCCCCCCCCCCCCAAAAAAAGGAATAAGATGGAGAAGAAAACACCATAGAAGTCCGTAACTGCTAGCTTAGAGCTGATCAAGTATGAAAGCATAAGTACATACTAACATTTGGGCACAATCAGCACATGTTACAACTTACAAAAGTCCACCCACCATCATCAATACCATTCCTAAGCTCCCCAAAATCCAAAATAACACATCAAAGTCAGCATTTCTCCTCACCTAAATCAAGTCATCACAACACCTGAACCTAAGCTTCACATTCCAACAACAAAAAACACTTCAACGTCAATAAAATCTTCTTAAAATTCTCACAAGCTATCTGGCCCACAAAGCCACCATAGCTTTGATAGGCACCATGTAGAACCCAATGGCTACAATCAAGCACATGATCACAAACAAGAAAGTTGCCCTCGGATACCTCCAGCTCAACAAGGCTTGGAACCTCTCCCCTTGGGTGTCTCCCACCATGGTCTGTATCCTCCCTGCCACGCTACTCATCCTGTCGTGCCTCATCCTCACGAGCTCCAAGTCTTGGCTTGTGGGGAATGAGTCAAACTCCTCATCTAGCTCGTCAGGGTACATGTTCTCAGCATCAGACAGGCGAGTATCCACATGGGGTGGGTACCAAGGCCTTGACTTACACTTCCAAAGACCAAGTGCCATGTAGGTCAGGATAGTTGAGATTATGAGCTCAGGGAATGTGAGGAGCATTAGAAACATGCACAGAACCAAGTATGAGTAAATAGGTCGATCCTAGGCCTGCATTGACTCAACCCAACGGGCTAGACCCACCAGACCCGAAAGCACATTCACGCGCCTGAAGAAGTTGGTCTTACTCCTCCTCATGCTCCACATGTGAAAGTCATGATCAAGCATGTACTCCACCACTTCTCGGCCCAAGGAGGGATTAGAATGACTCAGCGGTGGTGCAACCACATACATAGTGTGGTGCCGTAGGACGTTTAGTTGGTTCACTGATAAGGGGTGCACATAATGCATTTTGAGCGACAAGGGCATGGCGTACAAATGAAGCATATTGCCCATATTAGCACATGAAAGCCTAACTGCTAGGTGCATTTCCCCCATTTTCTTCACCCCTGAAGTATGGAGCATCACAAGTGGGTATGAATAGGTGTGAACTCTATTTGTTTCGAGTGTTGAGAGCCTAACTCGAACCTTCCCAAATCAAGAATCCCTAGCCCTGGAAGCAGAAGTAGTCTTGTCAGCAATCATGTAGTTATCAAACACTCCAACTGTGATCACAGTGCAAGGATTAAACACCTCCTAAGTGTACTGTTCATTCCATTTAGGAGCAAGTGGTCAAGTTGGAACCCATTTCTGCCCATACTTAGTTACAAAATAAGCATTGGTAGTTCCCCCTTTGCCTTCCTTGAGCTTCATTGGCGTGAGCATTGTTGCCCCAGTGATGCCCATCTCAAGGACCCCAATGTGAGGCTTCCAAAGATGATTGGCTGTAGGCCTAAGATGACTGCTATGTGTAGTGGCCTCATCTACCACATGGTACCCTCCATAAAGGGATGCCCTGGCCTCATCTAGGACATGGGAGGATGTGGATTCAAGACCCAAACCGGTTCATGCACTTTGAAGGGTCTGGGTGGTTACTAAAGTGGTGATGGTGTTTGTCAAGGTTGAACCACCTAGAGGGCACAACCTTGTCTTCCCACCACCTTTCGATGGAGGCCACCGGAATAAGGAGCTGGCCCATGACCTCTTCCCCGTCTGCCCTAGCCGGTCCTTGATCGAGACCGTCAAATAGTCCTCAAAGGGCTCAGGAACCACAAAGATTAAGTCTTCATTCCAAAAAGGGTATGAGATTGCTCTGTTTGAACCAGCAGGGGAGACCCTAGTCCTTAACACTTGATTTCCATCCTAAACTTTTGTGAAGAATTCAGGATACCTTACAAGGGAAGAATCCTTTTCACCTAGGACTATGTCCCGTGCCTCAGTGACACTTACCCTTAAATACCATAACTTAGGAGAGAGGTAAACCTTAGATTTGATTGAAGAAAGCCCATCAATATCAAGATTTGCAACCTTTGAATGCCATTCTTCAGCAAATACCTCATCAGCCTACCAAATGGCAACCATAACTTTCCCTGCTTTTGACTTATCCACTCTTTTATCCTCCATTCTTTGCTATTGTGGGGCAAGCTGGCTATCTGGGGGCGTTCTTTTAGGAACCTCATTCAAACCAAACTCTATGGAAGAAATCATCTTTTTCTCTCTCCTTGAAAAACGTCTCCACCATTGATGACCGAGTACAGTCCTTCGTAAAGGCAAAAACTTGGTCCCATTCAGCATGGTTTGAACAGACTGAGCATGAAAGAGGGAGACAAATTTGTGGGCAACTCAAACGGACATATGTCTCCTCTGCTTTGCGTTCTTTGCTAAGAAGATATATATATATATATATATATATATATATATATATATATTATATATATATATATATATATATATATATATATATATATAAGTTACATGAGAAACTCAAAATGCCTTTACTGGCTGTACATGCCTAAGCACTAAAGGAATAATAAAGTGAATCAATGAATACATATGATACGTAGAATATAGTCCTAATACTCCCCCTCAAGATGGAGCATGAGGATCAATCATGCCTACCTTGCCGTGAAGATACATGAACTGTTGCTTCCGAAGAGCTTTAGTGAACATGTCTGCAGGTTGATGCTGCGAGGGAGGATAAGACACAGTAACATCACCAGATTCAAGTTTCTCACGGACAAAATGGCAATCGGTTTCAATCGGTTTCAATGTGCTTCGTCCGCTTATGAAAAACGGGATTCTTGGCAATGTGAAGTGCAGCATGACTGTCATAATACAAACGCATAGGTGTAGTCAGAAACACCCCCAAAGATGCCAAGAGGGATTTCAGCCAAACCAATTCACTGGTAGTAGCTGCCATAGAATGATACTCAGCTTCAACGGAGGATCAAGACACAGTGGTTTGCTTTTTAGTACGCCAGGAGACGGGAGACCCACCAAGGGTAACAAGATAACCAGTGAGAGATCGACGAGTGAAAGGACAAGCTCCCCAGTCAGCATCACAGTAGGCAGTGACCTGAAGATCACAATTTGCTCGCAAAAGAATACCTTTCCCAGGATTTGCTTTCAGATAACGCAAAACACGACGTGCAGCATGCATATACTCTTCCCGAGGATTCTGCATGAACTGGGACTGGATATGAACAGCATAGCATAACTCAGGTCTAGTAATAGTAAGATAGATAAGACGCCCCATAAGGCGTCGATAACCGCTAGGATCAGTAATACTTTGTCTTGTAGCCAAAGCGCGAGTTTATGGTTTTCCTTCATGAGAAAAATCAACGGGTTGACCACCTAACAAACCGCATTCATCCACAATCTCAAGTGCGTATTTCCGTTGGCATAAAACCCATCCAAGTGGTCCTCGTGCCACTTCAATGCCTAGAAAGTATTTAAGTGATCCAAGATCTTTGATGCGAAAGCAAGAATGCAAGTAGGTTTTGAAATCACGGCAAGCTAAAGCATTATCACCAGCAAGGATAATATCATCCACATAAACTAGCAGTGCCAAAAAAACTTCCCCCTTACGATAAGTGAACAAAGAATAACCAGCATACGACTTGGTGAATCCATACTCACTCAACTTGGATGACAATTTGGCAAACCATTGACGGGAGGCTAGATGCAAATCATAGAAAGATTTATGAAGCTTGCATACCTTATTGGGAGAAATAGTGGAGAAACCAGGTGGTATACGCATATACACTTCTTCATCAAGATCGCCATGCAAAAACGCGTTATTAACATTCATCTGGTGCAACTCCCAATCTTTAGCAACAGTCACAGATAAGAATGTCCGTACACTGGTTATTTTGGCCACTAGCGCAAATGTTTCATTAAAATCAAAACCTTCTAACTGCTGATCACCACGGACAACAAGTCTAGCTTTTTATCTCTCTATGGTACCGTCAGACTTGTATTTAACCTTGTAGACCCATTTGCAGTCAATGGGCTTCTTGCCAGGTGGAAGATCTATGATAGTCCAGGTGCAATTAGCTTCCAAAGCATGAACCTCTTCTACCATAGGCTGTCGCCATCGAGGATCCTTTACAGCTTCATAATAATACCTGGGTTCAACAATTCTTGTGATAGCAGCTAAGAAAGCCTGATGAGCATTAGAAAAATTATTGCATGTGATGTAATTAACCAAGGGATACGGCGTACCTGAGGGGCCCCATTGGAGTGAATCATCGTAGAGAGAGGGGTCGTGAGTCTGAGCAAGGGGTCGTGAGTCTGAGCACTATAGCATTCATAGTCTTGCAAATGCAATGGGCGACCCCAATCTCGCGTGGACCTGCGTATTGAGCCTAAATCACACCCGGTTACAGGATCAGTACTACGTAAATTCTTTCTTGCTTCGGTTGTAACCACAGGTACAACAGCAGACTCCAGCCCACTTTGGCCCACGGACATATCAGTCGTTGAAAAAGGAGTTGGGCTTATGGTAACGCTATCCACAGCGGGCCCAGACTGGGCCGAAATGGGCTTAGCAATAGGTCCCGTTCCTGGATTCATGTGTTGCTCACCCAAACTTAAGGGATTGATTGCAAAAGGACTTTCTTCATCATCCATCATCATATTGTTTCTTTGCAAAGTACTCCACTCATCAATTTGTTCATGACTAATAGATGTTGGAGATGTGGATAAAGGGAAAATTTGTTCATGAAACACCACATCTCTACTCACAAAGATTTCATTGGTTTCCAAATCATAAATCTTCCATCCTTTCTTCCCATAAGGATACCCAACAAATATACCCTTGCCACTTCTAGGTGCAAACTTGTCTTTTGGTTTAGGCCGCACATGAGCATAGCAAAGACAACCAAACACCCTTAACTGATCATAGCTAGGTTTGACTCCAAAGGGTACTTCATAAGGAGTTTGTCCTTTAAGAAGCTTACTTAGGGTTCTATTAATCAAGTATCCTGCGGTTAGCGCACATTCGCCCCAAAACTGCAACGGGAGGTTAGCTTGAAAACGTAGTGCTCTAACTACATTCAAAATATGACGATGCTTCCTCTCTACCCTTCCATTCTGTTGTGGTGTATCTACACAACTGCCCGGACTTGAATTCAAGTCCATTGTCACTCCGAAGAATCTTCACATTCTTTCCAAATTGAGTTTTCACCATTGCTACAAAATTTTGCATAAGACTAGCAACCTCCCCTTTTTCCCTCACCAAATAAACCCAAACTGCTCTACTGGCATCATCGACAATGGTTAAAAAATAATGTGCGCCATAGAGTGAGGGAATTCGATAGGAACCCCAAATGTCACAGTGAATTATTTCAAACAAATCATTTGCCTTGGTATCACTAACATTAAATGTACTACGAGTTTGCTTTGTACGAAAACACGCATCACAAGGATTCAATTCAGTATTGCAATAATCACAAACACCTAAATATTTAGGAAGTAAGGATAAAATAGTGTTGGATGGATGCCTGAGATGATTATGCCATAGGTTATGAGAGTCCACCGCATGAACTTGTACCTTCCTTGTTGCCGTTTGATTGAAGCAATAGACCCCTCTTCTCAATGCACCCACTCCAATTAGGCTCCTCGAGGTATCACACAAAGTTCGTCAGTAACACCACAATGCATTTTAATTCTTTAATCAACTGAGCAATATATATCAAATTGCAATGAAAATTTGGGACATAGAGCACGTTGCTCAAAGTAATGCTTGAACCCAGATTAACTGCTCCTTGTAATTTGGCCAATCTCGTTGTTCCATCTGGCAACTCTACAGGAATTGCTTCAACTTTTTCCAAATTTGTCAGGGCCTTTAAATTTCCCGTCATGTGGCGAGATGTCCCAGAGTCCAGGATCCATTTTTCGTTACTTGAGAGCTTCTCATAACTCGGCTTAGACGTCTCAATGAGGCTGAGCGGCTTCTGTATTTGCTCAGCAGTAAACCCAGTCAGTGTTGCTTGACTTTCTCATCAGAGGTCATACTTGAAGATGCTTGTGGATCCTTGTTTGCAGCAATGACATAGGCAGTTTCACGGCCAGTTCCTCGGCCTTGTCTGCCGCCAGTACGTGCACCTCGCCCACCATGACTGCGACCCTGCCCTCTGCCTCGGGTTCCCCAACCCGTGGGTAATCGATGATCTCATAGGAAGTGCCTTCATCATGTCCACATTTGCCACAATGCCTACAGCTACCCCGTTCGACCATATTGAATTGTGGGTTCTCCGCGTTTAATACTGTAAAGCAGCCATCGTCTCTCCACGATCATCTCGGTCGCGCATTATCTTTCTATGATTTTCTTCTTGCAAAATCATGTTGAATATTCTGTCTAGAGAAGGAAACAGCTCAAGGGCAAGTAGTTGGCTTCTTATCTGGGAATATAGTTCATCATTCAACCCCATTAAAAATTGGTGTGCCTTTTCCTCTTCGATCATCTTAATCACCTTGCTTCCTGCCCCACATGTGCATCCAGTACATGTGCAGCGAGGGATCTTCACATAATTTTCCAGTTCACTCCATAGATTTGATAGCTTGGAGTGGAATTCCACCACATCGAGTCCACCTTGTTTGCAATCGGTAATACCAGCCTTCAACTTGTGAATTTTGGGAACATTAGCAACACCATATCTCTTCTTCAATGCACTCCACATCGCATGCGCCGAATCCGCATAGGCTAATCTCGAACGTAATTTTGGATCAATTATGTTCAGAAGCCAGGATGAGACCATCGAATTGACGATCTCCCATGCTTAAAGTTCCATGGCATCTCCCCCTTGCGTTATGTCGGGTCGAGTTAACGTGCCTTCAATAAATCCGAGTTTGTTCTTTGCCTTCATCGCTATCATCACTGCCTTTTCCCATAGATCGTAATTCTTCCCATCAAACACAACAGCCGTGATCAAGACTCCGGGACCATAAGATGGGTGCAGGTAATATGGTGACTGTTGGTCGATTACAAACCTTGCTTTGGGTTGTTTGGCTGCTGGGTTCAACATCTGTGCTCTGATACCATGAATAGACTGAGCATTAAAGAGGGAGACAAATTTGTGGGCAACTCAAACGGACATATGTCTCCTCTGCTTTGCGTTCATTGCTAAGAAGATATATATACAAGTTACATGAGAAACTCAAAAGGCCTTTACTGGCTGTACATGTCTAAACACTAAAGGAATAATAAAGTGAATCAATGAATACATATGATACATAGAATGTAGTTCTAATATGGTTTGGGCTAACCCTCTTTGTGAAGCCCCTGTAATTTCGCAATTTGACCTCAGCTATGACCTCTGAACTCCCAAAAACAGGCAAATCATTGGCCTTCACAATCCGAACATACAAATACTGCATTTGCTCAACAAGGTCATATGTTGAGCTGGTCTTGTCCTTGTGAAGGGCCTCCACCCAGATGAGGGCGAGTCTCCGTGAGGGAAAACACGCCTGACTCATTTGAGTAAATCCCCAAATACCCCTCCCACCACCTCCACTGCCACTGCCGGGAACCACCAGCTTCACGTCACTCTTAGTGGGTCTCTTATTTTTTGCTGACCCGGATGAAATTGGTGATGATTTTGCTTCGATCCACCAACCAAAACCACATTGTTGTTGTTTTCCACCATTAATTGCTGGTTTCGGTACCTAATTGCGACTGAATTACTGGGAATCTGCACTTTCTCTTCCCGTTCGAAACAGAGGAGTCATCACCTGTTTAGCCTCAACCTCCACATCTTCCCTGGGTGAGAGATAAACTTTCAATTTGATTTCACCCGTAATATGAGAAAAAAGACTCCTTATATCAAGAGTATAAAGCTGCGTCATTTCTTCAGCCTTTTTTGCAATACTTGACTCAGAAATCCTCACTCTGCCCAGAACATTTCTGCTGTTAGTTGAGCGTTTTGCGTTGAACATGTTCACTTCCAAAGTCCTGTAAGGAAGGTTTGCAACGTCGTCGTTTACATGGAAGACGGGCTTCTCGTTCCAAACAGGGTGAGGTCTTTGTACTACAGCTGGGTTCTTACCCTTTGATTCTCAAACTCAACTTCAACAAAAAGGGATGATGAGCCTTCTCCATCCTTAGGGATTAAGCTGTGGGCTGCTACTACTTCCACAACTTTGTTGCTGCTGTTCATGGCTCTGTGTTGTTTTCTTCGTCCCTGTTTTGGGTTCGTCGGTTTCTCTCTCTTTCCCTGTTCTTGGGTAGAATAAAGAGAGAGAAGTGGAGGTTCAAATTGTGTTGTAGGCCTGTAGGAAGAGGGAATGCTGGTGATAGCAGAGAGAAGAGATCTGAAAAATGGATCATTCGGTTTGAGTATCGGTCGGGTTAAATTTAGATCAGGTCATATTTCGAGTTAAGTAATATTTTAGGTCGGTTCGATTTGGGTTGGATGAACTTCAGTTCGGATCGACTTCAGGTCAACTTATTTTTGGAATACGTTTGTCATACAAAAATACGCAACTTTGTAGAAAAGTTCTCTGATATGGTTCGGTTTATGTCAATTCAGATTTCGGATCCACTTTTGAGTGAGCCTATTTTAGATGTCAAATTAGGTATGAATCTGGATCGTTTGATTCAACTTTCGAATCTCGGGCTAGTTTCCAGCTCTAAGAAAGAGGGATGTCGGTGATATGGATGAGGCAGCAGAGGAGGAGGAAAGAGTAGTCAATGGATGGGATTTGAAATAGAAAATGAGACAAAAAGGGGAGAGAGATAGGAAGGAAAGTACAAAACTATAGAAGGGTACGTGCACATCCGAGGGAGCGGACCCTTGGCTAACCAACCGATCATAAACGAACTCAAAATTTGTACGTAAGTTGCAATTGAAGCCTTTCATAATTACCCCATGCTCTACTTGGTTGCTTAGTTTTTGCCATGTGTAACTAGCAGTCCAGTACTAGTAAAATTGCCACAAGGCAATGTGGCTAGTAACGGTAATGGGATGATTCACATGTGGGCTCCACTCATTAACTAGTAAAGTATTATAAACTGACGATTTCAGTTATATATATTAGCCGTAATTATATGTGACGGAATTGTACTATAACAGTATAAACTAGCTGTTTGCATGATTTAGCTACTATGAGTGATATTAATCAACAAGTAATCTCATAAAGTAATGTAAACAAAATGGTAGAAAATGTCAAGGACTTATAAGAGTTAACGGTAAGCAGTATAATAATGTTGAAATGAACAAGCCCCAATATTATAAACAATAAGGATAGGTCCAGAAGAGTAAACCATTGCAAAGTGTCATGCAAAATGGTTGTGAGGGCAAATAGGGGGTGGTAAATGGCTATTTGTTTGATTGATAACATGTCGTTTATCGTCTCTTATAGCTTAGTTGTTGCTTACAAATTAATGCAACCACTCTATACTGCACTTTTGCCACTTTTTACGTAACTAGATTTTTTACAATTGTTATTGCTATTTATTGCCGCTAGTTCTTATACCTTTTTACTAGTTTATTGCAACCACTCTATTTATTGCCGCTAGTTTACACCATTGAAACAACGAGGCATTGATTAATACATCATTTGTACTTGTTATTTACTAGGCTAAACTAATACGATAATTCTTACTGAATAATCATGACTAAAATGCTACTATATTAGACCTAAGGTGGGAAAAGAAAAAAAGAAAAAAGTAAAATGATCCAACATCCCTGTTTAGAATCAACATTGGCATTACGTGTAACGATGGTAGGTGGCTCAGGGCATGAATGCATGATGCAATATTATTATTGTTTAGCTAAACATGGAGGATATAGATATGATATGATATCTGAATACCTAATGGAGTATCTGCATAGTACAATTATAACATGTTATGAGATTTGAAAATTGCTTGCTGAATAAGGCAAACGCATATAAAGACACAACATAGGATACATATGCAGGGAGACAACAAGAAGACGACGAAGACCTTGTTCGGCAAAATTAGCTGTTTAGGTAGTAGATAGCGGTTCAGGTATCGGATAGCTGTTTAGATAGTGGATAACGTTTCTAATTTAGCTGTTAGCGGATAATTGTTTGGATCAGCTGTTGAAACAAATGTGTTCGGTAAATTTAGCTCTTATGCTAGCTGATTAATGTAAATTGACATAAAAGGATAAGATAATTTCCAAAAATAAAATTTTTAAAGGATATTTTTTGGCTAAAAAATATGAAACGTTATTTTGAAATGTCAAATTTTAATACTATTAGCTTTTCAAAAACGCTGCTTAAAATGGTAAACGCTACTTAAAATGCTAGTCAAAACACTAGTTTATCGAATACTATAAATTAACTAATTAGTGTATTGGTCTGATCAAAACACTAAATATTACCCAAAATGCTGTTGCTGAACACGGCTGAAGAGAAGAAGTTTGATTCAATGCGCGTGAAAAGCCCTCAGTAAACAAGGCGAATTGTCAGCTTATATGAAGGGCAGCGGGTGGTGTTTTCTTCAAAGAATCTGATAAAAGACTTTGCCCTTGTGCTGTGTTTTCAACAGGGCATAGCAAAAAATTACAAAGAAAAAGAAAAATAAAAGGAGAAAGAAAATTGAAAACATCAAACTCCCTGCACGAGGGTTCTTATTTTTTCATCTTTGAGAGGAAAAAAAAAAAAAAAAAACGGGGTTGACTTGCTGCCGTCTGCTGAGGTAGTTTGGGTTTACCGTGTTTGGATGTAGGGGTTTTGTGGTGTTGACTGGGAAAACAAAAAGAAGAGGTAGGGCAGGAGTTCGAGAATGTTTGGTCTTTGTACCCTCGAGGCGTGTGTTTTACGGACTTGCCCTTTGCACCTCTTTCTCTCTCTTCTAGGTTCTTGTTGTAAGTTAGGCTGGCTTAGCAAAAAATTCCCCCAAATTATCGTAGACGCCGATGCACGTAGAGTCTAGCTCTCACTGCTAATGGGTGTAACCAAATCAAATGTGTGTGGCAGTGAAACTGATTGATTTTATTTAATTTAATTTTGAAGTATGGATTGTGATGTATATTGTGATCTTACTTGTTAATTTTGATTTTTGTTAAACAATATTAGAAAGGATAAGTTAATAAATCCTATCATCATACACATGATCTAAACTACATGATATATAAGCTTTTCGATGAGTCAGAATATTTGAAAATTAATGGTAGTTTATTAAAAAATACCACTAGTGGTCATATTGTTGGCGTCCAAAAAACAATTGATATAGTTTTGTTCAATACCCCCAATGATTGAATTATTTACGCCACCAACTAATAATAGTAGTAATAGTGGCAGTAGTAGTAGTAGTAAGATAGTATTACTTAAGAGATAATGTGCAGATCACATGGCTGAGATGACTTTTAATAATTTTGACAAGTGATTACTTATTTAAGATGATTTTATTAAAGTCATCATAAAATGGATTAATAGTAACCTGTGAGTTAAGAAGTTACCCGAAAAGGAGTCATTAGTCATCAAGGCCACTAAAAAAATCATCCCTTATAGAACCCCTTTTTTCCTATTACTTTAAGATGATCTCATCCAAAAATTTTGTATTGTAATAATACTAATACTGAAAATTCAAGAAGAATATGCCAAATTAATAAAGAAGAAACTTTAATATCAAGAAAATTGCAAGTCCAGTCCAGTCATCAGTTCTTGTAACTCAGATATGACTAGTGTTTTCATAAATTTGAAGTCCATGCTAGTTGCAAAGAGCATCAAATTTGGTGCTATATTTTCTAAAAAGCATCAAGTGTTACTTCCATTTGTGCAATGCTGATTTTAGTAGTAACTTCTGAAGCAACTTTAGGACCCTCTTTATTATCATGTTGGCCATAGAGTGAGTTTCTAGGTGTGAGAACTGACTACCTTTCATACCGCTGATATATTCTCGCAGGATATCAGCTTGAGTAATTAACAATGGAGGGTGAATCTAAGTCTAGTAATGGAGATTCAAGCTAAGAAGAAGATGAGTCTTAGATCAATAGCTTAGTGATGAATGAAACATTAACTTAGGGAGAGAAAATTAGGGAGCATTTAGAGTATAGAGAGGGATGATATTTTCCATTATATCCATGATCACCCATTACAATTAGTTTTATAAGCATATCTCTCTCTACCTCACTTATACAGAAAAGGATAAAGAATAACAACTTATAATATTTTAGAATTGGCTGTTGAAATTATGAACTCTTGCTGATGTAGCACAAAAATCTACCAAAATATGTCATGTGACTGACTTGCTGACCTTGTCACTATTTTCCAATTTTCCCACTAGATTCATGTTAGTTGGTGGGGAAGACAACGGGACAAATCGGGGACCGGGTGATGAATGCCACATTTGCATATAATTTTATGAGTGTTTGGGTGTTGATTTACAGGATTATTGTGCATACTTGTGTGATTTTATGTACCTTTTCTTTTTCATGCTCGAATTTGGTGTTTTTGATGGTATTTCATAGAAATAAGGTAAGAAAACCCGAGTATGTCCAGAAAATCAATAAAGAAGTATACAAGGAGGGAATTGCCCACAAAAATTGACCAAAAACACGCAAGGGACATGGTTTACTCGGATATATATCATCGTTAATTCGGGATAGCATACACAGTCAACCCGAATTGACCAGATTTACAAAATCAACAGGGAAAAGCAATCGGAGGGCACCACGGTTTGACCGTGGTGGACAAAATCAACAGGGAAAAGCAATCGGAGGGCACCACGGTTTGACCGTGGTGGGCCCTATGGTCAGTCCGTGGTGGTCCCTCTTCCCCGAGTTGGCTTGATTTCTTCACGCTTCCAGGTGTTTTTTTTTATGTTTGTAGCCTTCAATTCCGCCATAAAAAGCCGGTTGTGACTGCTTCCTTAGCATCCCATTATTCCATTCCACTCTTCAACAATCAATATCTAGATTAGTATTTAGATTTAGATTAAAGTAAGACAGAGTGAATTGAGATTTACAAGGATTCCAACCCGGGTTTGTAATAACAGTTCAAGCGCGATCTTGGCTAAGCAATTCTCTTCCCTTCTCTTCTTTTTTCTCATTTAGGATTTATGTTTTGTAATTTAGATTACCATTTGTTGTTTTGATCTTGAATTTATGCAAGTACTAGTTAATTTCTTGATCTTGTGTTGATATCTTTTGGCACTTTGCAATTTGTTCGATTGTTTTATTAAATCTTAGATGTTTATTGTCTTGTGAGAAATTTGATCACTTTCTTTCATGTTTTGGGTATCGAAATGAAGAACTGAAAGGTAAAGTTCAACATCCGAACCCTAGGATTTGACTTGATTATGTGGAGTATTGAGAGAGTCACACAAATTGAGAAACCACGAATTTGATAATCGCTTGCTTAATGAACCCGAACAAATCCAGAACCCTTGAGAAAGCATAATTGGTAAGATTTAGGTATTTCACTTTACATTGAAAGGAGTTGTGATACTTTAATTGTTGGTTTTAAAACAACGAATTAAAAAAGAAGTGCTTGATTGATGCATGGATCAGAAAAGTGCTTGTTGTGCTTAATTCAATGATTGTTTATTCATTAGATTAGATAGTTGATTAGTTTAATTTCAATCTCAAGTATTGATATGCTTAGCCTATATTGAGGGGATGAAGCACAATAGCTCGACGTAGTCCTTGTAGGAGACAATCTTAATTTGCTATAACACCACCGTGTGCTTGCGCCTCTATGACTGGGGAGTACCCTGGTTGCCCCTTCCCCTCACCCACCCCTGCCCCATCCTGGCTTTGTGGGGAGGGGGGGGGGGCGTTACTTCCCAGCCCTAGCAAGTCCTGAAATTCTTTGCAAAATATTCAATCCAGACCAAATCGAACCACTTTTAGACCAAAAAGAAACTCAAACAGAGCTCGAAACTCTCAAATTGATTCATTTTAAATGTTGTTCATTGTAAAATCTAGGTAATTCTTAGACTACATAGAGATTTTTAAAAAAGCAAAATAGAAAAACTAAGGTTTGTCGGCACCATTGGCGAGCCTCGACGACTTGGTGAATTGATGGAGCATGCGCGAGTTTCGCTGAGGTAGAAGTTTTCCACCGTTGTTGCTTAAGCAAGAGAATGGGCTACCGCTTCTAGAGATTTCTAATGAGAAGGTGGCTGATGGCGGTTTAGGAGGTGAGAGTAACCTTGGCATGCTTGGAATGTGAAGAGAACATGGAAGAAGGATTTTGTTCTGGAGTTTTAAAGTTTGTGCAGCCTCTTGGAGCTTCGAGAGATCGACAAAGAGAGAGAGAAGGGGAGGGAGGAAGAGAAGGGAGACAGAGAGATGGGAAAGACAAGTTGGGACGGTGGGAGGATGATCATGGGTTAGTTAGTTTTAGATTTAGGGTTTGGGTAATTTTGGAAATGCGTTATTACAAAGATACTCTTACATTACATATAAATATAATGCGAGCAAAATCTTAAAAAAGGGGAATGGCTTGGGAATGGGACCAAGCCTTCCTTGTCCCTACCCTAGTTCCAGTGCAGGGATAAGCTTTTGCCTCCGTCCCCATGCCCTCCCTTGTTTGTGTTAGAAATTTTTCCCCATTTCGGGGAGGGGAGCTCCTCACCTCGTTGCCATCCCTAGAGATTAGGTGATAGTTAGACTTTTGTTAGTAGGCATCAGGTCAAAGGCTATAAAATTTGTTTTGACACATTCGGAAAAAAAGTGGGCCATTTTGGTGTCTTATATTTTATTTTGGGCCATGGAAACCTCAGGTTGTCAATCCCGTTTCATAGTGGAATTCATCTTAAAAATTTTGAGCTGTTGGTCTAGTAGTATTGTCAGTCTAATTTTATTTTGTCTTGCTTCCCAACATGATCGAAAGAGAATGTATAAATAAGACTTGCTAAATTAACGTCAAAAAGAGGAATGGTTATATTTATGGGATTAGGCGTGTACTTAAGTTGAGCTGAGTCCGAGTCTCCCTAGGCTTGGGTTGGCTAGCTAGGCAACCCAATCAGCACGACCACAAACTGGGTTTGTTCAAATTGATCTGAACTGAGAATTGACTAAGCCAAGCTTGACCGAGCTCAGCTCAAGCTTAGCCACTTGACATACTTTATTTTTTCCTTTAAGATTCAAATCTTCACATGATTAAAAGGCAGCCCGGTGCACAAGCATCCCGCGTTCACGAAGGGTCTGAGGAAAGGTCGCACCCCAATGGGTGAATTGTAGGCAGCTTAACCTGACTTTGTCAGTGGCTGATTTCTCATGATTAATTTGAACTATATTTGAACTTCAAGAATTATAACGCCTAATTTACATCAATTTAGATCAATGATATATTCCAAAATTGAATTATCAATATTCAAATTATAATGCAATTGTGTGCGTAATGTAATTTACTTTCAAAACAAATAAACAAGTTCAACTACGCCGAGTTGAGCTTGAATATCTTAGGTTTAGGCTTTGCTCATTAAGCATGCTCGAGCCAAATTTTTGATCGAGTCAAACCCAAGGGCTTGTCAAGCCAACTTGGCTCATACATAGCACTATGCCGGGGCGAAAGCAACATGGGGTCAGTGGACCCCCCTCTGCAAAAAAAAAAAAAGTATAAGTCAGAAAATTAAAAAAAATTCAAACTTGAGATATGTATTATGTTTGCGGAAGAGAAATATGAAAACTGGATAGCTTAGCGGTCTAGTGTTTGGCTTTGTGTGGTGGTGGTCATGAGTTCCAACCTTCCCCTTTTCATGTTTTTGTTTTTTTCAATTCCAACCCCCCTCTTCAAATTTCCTGACTTCGCCACTGCACTATTCGGAGTTAAACTCCAGGCTTACATGAGGGGCTCGGATACAACATAAGTTATTCCATGGAATGAAAGATGATTCCGAACGTAAGCCCACGTGTCGTTTTCTATGTGCCATACTGAAGTGGCGAGGGAACGGACAAGAAAAAAGCCGAGTTTTTGGAGGGAAAACTGAGAAGTCCCAGGAAAAATGAGCGGCTGGGTGAAATTTTCGGGGGAGAAAAGTAACCGTCGCTCTAACTTTTGCTTCGAAATATACTAACCCAAGAGTAACCATCTCTCATTTGGGCTCACCCTTACTTCCTTTCTTTGAAAATAGTCAAAATACCAGGCTACTTGGTGCGAAACAGGCTCTGCCATGGCGAATGGGCGAAAGCTCAGAGTCTGAATCGAATTATTTGCAAGAAGCTAAGGAGAAGCTGAGGTCGGCACCATCTCTCTCTCTCTCTCTCTCTTGCGATTTGATTTTAGGGTTATTAATCCGTGTGAATTCTTAGAGAACCCGAATTAGGATGTAGTGTATTTTAAGGGTTTCTATTCTGCATTTGTGCGGTAAATGAGGCATTGGTGACGACAATTTGTGCTTAGTTAGGGTTTATGTGCTTGAGATTTTAGGATTGAGCAGCATGTGGTGAAATGGGGAATTATGGGCTTTTTGGGTTTGTTATCTTCACTTAGTCACCTACGTTCCTAATTTTGAGTTTCTTGATCGTTGTAAATTTGTCTTCTAGTTGATTGTGCTTAAAATCTTGTCTGTTTATCCCCGTGAAGTTGCTGATCTGTTGAGTAGTGAATATTGTATCGTAATTTTCACTCTCAATCTCATCAAGTACATGTTGTCGCTTTCCCTGTAAATCTTGTGCTCAAGGGATTGATCTTGTGGATTTAATGATGCTAACATCATTTGACCGTATGGCGTTTTCATTTACTTAAATTTTGATGCCTTGCAAAGCATTGCTTCTTTCTAGAGTAGTTTGAGGAGTTAGCTGTGGTGCTTTGAATGGATGACTGTTGGAAATCGGACACTAGTCTCAGGGAGTTTTTCACCTCTACCTAGCGTCTCCTTCCATTTCTCTTTAGTCACTGTCCCCTATTTTGATTTATCACTTTAGGTTATTTGATTAGTATGGATATGATTGTAGCCTGTTTCTCTTGGTAGCTAATATGTGCCATTCTTTGGCTGTGGGAAATTTTAAGAATTCGTCCTGACTTTTAAGTTGTAATCTTCTTCAATTTACTTGCTATTATCATTGAAATTATGTTTCCTTCCTTCAAAATTTTAATTCTTCGTGAGTGCTCTGTTACTTGATTATTATGATTTTTATAACTATGAAATATTTCTGTTTTTTTAACTGCATTTTGGAACTTAATGGATGTCTTTCTTTGGATTTGTTTTTGCTTCATGCCTCTATTGTGAGGGTTACGAGGCGTCACTATTGTGCGCACCCTCTGTTGCTCCTCCTGGTGGGAGGAGTAGTGTCTGCTTACCCAGATAATGGAATGTCTGGTCATCGCTATTGGATCATACAACATGGTTTCTTTTGTGGAGATGACTAGATGGTGAATTGGCTTTATCTATTGCAGCCACATTCAGAGATTGTGTTTATCGAAGTATTCAAGTCATGCTATATAATCTATTTTGGTTCCTTTTTTTTTTTTTGGGGCTTGGAAAGTGTATTTAGGAAACTCCTAGCCTGAGTGAGCATTACTTTAAGCCCTTTTGTAATTTTATTTCTGTGTGGTTTTCTATACTTTGATGATTATTGTATGGTTTTTGTTTTACAGGCTTTCATCTCATATTTGTTTCTTACTGTTTCCATCTTAAGAAAAGGAGGCATTTAATGTCAAGCGTACTTGGTTCAATTAGGATATTATCCAATGTAACTGGTTTAAGTACAGCCATTATTACCAATTATACCCAAAAAAATGTCATCAGACTTTACACTAAAAAATTGGGGTTAGAAGTTGGGGTATATAGTTTTTGACACTGAAATTCAGCCCTCTAACATTCTTTAGGCCTTTTGATATTTTGGAGATGTGTATATTATGGACGCTCAAGTGCTTTTTCCCAACTTTTTCGTTGATGTTCAAAGGAGCTATATTAGCTTGGTTTAGTCTTGTTGCTGCCTCCCAATTAAATTTCATGTTTATGCATTTGAATTCATTTTATTGTTGGTGCATTTGTTACTTGGTCAATGCATAATTAGTATTTATGGTTTCTCTTTGGCTTAGGATTTTAATTTACTTTCGCATTCCTGTATTCTGTGTGGATTGAAAAGTTGGTCTAGAATGTTAAAACGTTTTTTCTTGTCCTGGTAGTTTTCGGATTGTGTCTTCCCCGATCAAGCACAATTGTTTAGAGTTTCACAGCATCCCGGCGATTTTAGGTTTATGGTAGTCAGTAGTGAAATTCAACTCTAGAAATATCGAATCTTTTTATGACATTCACAGCTCAATATTGCTTGATCTAATTTAGAGTTTGTTTAAATGATAACATCATCAGGACAATTAAAAGGAAAGTCTGAGGAATTGGTTTGGATCGTGGTTGATATGTGTAAGTTAATGGTGTGACTCTTCTTAGTTTCTAATTAGATTCTGCCTCTGCCTTCTTGGTAATGTCGAGCCTATTATCATTTTCAATTTTAGTTATCCATATTCATGTCACATATCCCTATTCATGCTTCTTAGATTATTTCCATCCTTAGAAGGGGCGAAATTTCAATTGAAGAGTTATCAGCACTGCTGTACTAGTCACATTAGCAATGGTTCTTGTTCTATCACGAACTCATTAAGTAGAATGTTGTTGGTGTTGTGTTTAGTATTGGACAAAATTTATCCTTTTTTAACCCTTTTTTTTCCAGCCTAATGCTCATATTGTTAGTAAAGACTGTTCTATGTCTGTTAACTTATTTCTTGTGAACTGAAAACAGCCCACATCTGGGACTTAAAAAGAGAAGTCAACAGTGATAATGTCTGGCTATAAATCTTCACCTTTACTCAAGCAGTGGGGCTGTTTTTTCACTTTACCAAAGGTTATAATAAATTTCCTGTCATTTCCCTTTTTATGATAAGTGTAATAATGCATTTCTTGTCTTTCTTTTTTCCCCCTCCTTTCCTGTTTTTTTAATGCATGGCCTTAGGTAGGTTGGTACTGAATAATATTTTGTTTGAAAATTTGGTTAATGCATGTTTCTGCACATTCTGCAACTGCCTTGCTCAATTGATTCAGTCACCTAATGTTCTAATTTTGAGTTTCTTGATTGTTTTAAATTTGTCTTTTAGTTGATTGTGTTTAAAATCTTCTCTATTTATCGCCTTGAAATTGCTAATTTGTTGAGTATTGAGTAGTGAATCTTGTCCCTTAGTTTTCAATATTAATCTCATCAAGTATATGTTGTCTCTTTCGCCATAAATCTCGTGCTGAGCAGCCTGGTGGGAAGAATTAACCAAAGCGAAAGTTACTGCCCATATTGTTCTTGTGGATTTAATGATGCTGACATCCTTTGACTATATGGTGTCGTCATTTTTTGGTGCCTTGCAATGCCTTGCTTCTTGCTAGGGTAGTTTAAGGAGTTAGCTGTGCTGTGGTGCTTAGAACAGATGAATGCTGGGGATCTGACACTAGCCTCAAGGAGTTTTTATCCTGTACGCAGATGTATCTCCTTCCATTTCTCTTTTGTCCTTGGTACCTGTTTCTATTTCTCATTTTAGGTTGCTAAATTACTATGAATATGATTTTAGCCTGCTCCTCCTCTCAGTGGCTAATATGTGCCATTCTTTGAACTGTGGGAACATTGAATAACTTCTCCTAACTTTTAAGTTGTTCTAGTTCAATCTTCTAGCTATTATAATTGAAACTTAATGGATAGCTATAAGTATTTTTCTTAACTACATTTTGCAACTTAATGGATGGCCTTTTTTGGATTTTTTTGCTTCTTGGCTCTATTGTAAGGATTATTAGGGTTCACGATTGTGCCCACCCTCTGCTTGCTACTCCAGTTGGGAGGACTATTGGATTATACCATATATTTTCTTTTTGTGGAGATGACTAAAGGGTGAATTGCTTTTTTATCAGTCATTTGTACTCACATCCAGAGATTGTGTTTATCTAAGTACCCACATCATGCCATATAATTTGTTCAGGCTCTTATTTTGCTTGTAAAGTGTATTTAGACAACACCTAACTCGAGTGAGTGTTACCATAACCTCTATTGTAATTTTAGTCCTATGTGGTTTTCTATACTTGACAATTATTGTACCCCTTTTGTCTCTCAGGCTTTCATCCCATGTCTGTTTCTTACTATTCCCATCTTAAGGGGAAATAAGAAGGTAACTGATTTCAAGCTTACCTGATTCAACAAGTTTATATTACCCACTAACCGCTTTAAGGAGAACTATTATTATCAAGTACCCAAAAAAAGGAATGAAAAAAAAAAATTGAAAAAGTCAATCATAATTTACACTAAAAAATTTGGGTAAGAAGTTGGGTATGTACTTTTTGACACTGAAATTCTATCCTTTTAACATTCCTGAGGCCTTTTGATATTTTTGGGGTCTACATATTATGGAATCTGGAGTGCTTTTCCCGAACTTTTTGGTTGATTTTCAGGAGCCATTTTAGATTGGTTTAATCTTGTTGCCGCATTCTAGTTCATTTCATGTTCTTGCATTTCAGTTCAGTTTAATGTGAATCATTTGTTGCTTGGTCAATGCATATTAGGATTTACTGATTTCTCTTTGGGTTAGCATTTTAATTTACTTTCGCATTGCTGCGTTGTGTACGCATTGAGAAGTTGGTCTTGAATTTTAACACGTTTTTCCTGGTCGTGTTAGTTTTCTGATTGTATTTGCTGCATTGCAAATCCTGATCGAGCTCAATTGTTTGGAGTTTCACTGCATCCCAGCGGTTTTCAGTTTAGGGTCATGATATTCAACTCTAGAAATTACGAATATTTTTATGATATTCACATATCAATATTGCTTGATCTAATTTAGGGTTCAGTTACATGATCCAACTTCAAGTCAATTAAACGGAAAGTATGGGAAAGGGTTTGGAGTGTGGTTATTGGTTGATTGCTACATGTTAATGGTACAACTGTTCTTAATTTCTGATTCGATTCTGCCTCTGCCTCCTTGATAATGTCAGGCTTATTGTTCATTTTTGATTTCAGTTTTCCATATTGTATCTTATTACTGTGTTAGGGAAATAATGTTATGAAGCTGGATGTTGATCTATTTGAAATTGCTTGGAGTTTTCTGGACTCATGTTTGGCATTCTGATTGTGTTTGCTGGGAATTTCCTTTTCATCGTTGTTGGTTTAGGTCGATCCGATGGTATTATATTTAAAACTTGTTGAGGTGTGCATTTTTTGGTTTTGGGGGGGGGGGTTGTATTTTATCAATTCTTGTGGCTAGGAGGCCTCTTCCTCCCCCCCCCCCTTTTCTCCTTTAAGTGATTTGTGCATGGTATGTAATATGTATAGGATGTTATTCCTATATATATGGTTGTTTTGGTAAAGTTAGATCACCTTTTCAATAATGTATACATAGAGGAGTAACCTAAATAACTTGTATTGTAATTAGACCTGGTAAAAATTGATTCGATCCAAAAAATCAACCCGAACCCACCCGAAAGTTTTGGGTTCTGAGCACGATTTTCTCAACCCGAATCCCAAATAAACCGAACCTGAAAAACCTGTAGATTTTTGAGTCAAACCCGACCCGACCCGAACCTGCCCGCTCGACCTGAATATTATATACTTACTTTTTATTTTCTTTAATTTTTTTCTCTTAACAATAATAGTTTTTCATTATAACGAATCGTTTAGAAAGACGTTACACAATTGTCACATCCTTTTGCAAATTACACAATGGTTCTTGTTTTTTCCCAGAAAACGTCATATACAACTTATAAATGGTACAATTTTAAAAAATGACCATGAAATAACTCTAATATTAAGAAAAATAATTTAGAATTATATAAGTATTGAAAATATGCGGGTCCTTGATAAAATGAATATGTCTCATCGCATTTTAAATAAGATTATTCTATAATAATCTAACATTTTGATTTTAGAATTAATAGATAATTATAATAACTTACACATAGATAATATTCTTTCGTTTGGATTCTTTCTAATAGTCTTGAATTTGATGCAATGTTGGGCAATGGACCAACTTATGTTCGTGTTAGGATCAGCGTAAAGCATGCCTGATTGGGTAATGTTAGGTTATTAACGAAACATTAAATTATTAAACGGGCTATTAATGGGTTGAACCACTTCGACTCGTTTACATGCTTTAGATAGGCCGACCCATGAATGACCCGACCAAATATTAATATTTTAGTATTCAGGCCAACCCTTTCAAACGTAACTCATTGTTCATCCGTACATGAATCTCATATATCATATTGAAAAGTTTGGATATTTTTGATGTTCTTTGAAAAAATTACAATTATAATGCTTGTTCATTAAATATAGACAATTTTAAGTAATAAATATGCCAATTTTTTGATTTTGACAAAGAAAGAAATAATTCGCTAAAAAGGCACTTCAAACCCGTTGGGTTGATCCGAAACCGTAAAAGTGAAATATGCCTGCCTATATTTTACCCGAACTCGAATACACCCGGCCTGTATTTGACCTGAACCCGAGTACACCTGATCTGTATTTGATCCGCCCGTCCGAATTGACAGGTCTAATTGTGATATTTTACTAGGGTCTTCCTATCATTAAGTTGGATGGGATTGTGATATTTTAGCAACAGATGCAAGTGAAGCTAAATAATTTACATTGTGATATTTTAATAGCGCTTTCATATCATTAAGTTGGCATGAAGATGTTATTTAATTATCTCTATGTAAATATTGCTGGGGCAATTTGACGCATATAGTTATAAATTCTTGAATGGCCCATGTTGGACAGTCTGAGAATTGAAGTGACATTTCACCGTTTCGTTGCAGATTAGTGCATATTGGGTGCAAATATTTGTTCGTATCTCCTTATTGTTTTCTCTGTGCGATGACGAAGATAAAGTGGATAAATGCCTATGAAGTCTTTAGTGTCTACTTTCTTCTTTTATGTGCATCACTGAAAGGAAATGTTGCTGAATTATCATCATGGAGATGGAAAGATGTGACCTAAACAAATAAATATTCTATACTTGAACGTGGCTAGGACCTGACTTTTAGAGGAGATTAAATCATTAATTTTTGGACGCATATATGCTAATGATGTGCTAAAACATTGACTTCAAGGATGAAATGCATCAGAGTTGGATGAATCATGGAGGAATGATGGGTGATAGGAGAAAATCAAAATATTTGGTTGGTGTGATGCTTGTGTACCGTACTATGCTTGTCAAGCATACGACACTTATAAGTTCTCGGTCGCAATCATCCCTTGTATTTTTGTTGCGTCTGACATGTGGATGTATCTTTCTTTCCTTGTTTCATTTTTACTATTAGTTCTTTTGTTCTTACATGTCTCTTTTGTTTGGTTTGTATGATGTTTGATAATATCTTGATTGATGGAACGTTTAGTAGTTTATCTGTATCCTCGTTTGTATATATCTTCTTTGTGGGTCTTATTTGGATGGTATTACTTGCAAATCATTGTCTTCTTGTTGAAATCATGGATCATTGAAAGTGCAAATCATACATCTGAGGTCTATGATCTTTTTTAGTGACTTCGTCAGTTCATCTATTGCTACATTACATGCAATTTAAGAATAGGACTGTAAAAGTTCAAGGCTGTAATTTGGGGTTCAATTGTGAAGCAATCTAGTAAATCGTCCAGGGTGTTTGGCTGAATTTCATCATTTGTCCTTGGATATGTATTTGTGTGAATTCAAGTGTGAGCTTTTATTGGTTTACTCTGATCTCCTCCCTCCAGTCAAAGATATCAATGTGATGTGGTCCGTAGGCCTCATGCCTTACGAGGCCTTAGGAAACCGCATTACCTAGAAGTCAAAGGTGATAGGGTCTTCTTTTTGGGTTGGGGTTGGGGTTGAGGTCTAGGTAAATCTTGTGAAATCATGAACTTAGTCGAGATCATTTTGTCCGATAAAATGCTTTCGGTGATCGAGATGACATGATTTAGATGGCAGTGTAATGCTCCTCTAGGTTTAATGGCAAATAGCTGTACTACGTTTTGCACAATGTCGCAATGGGCAAAATGCGTGAAAATTTTCAATTTTGGAGTCACGATCACAGGTGAAGTGCTGCTGCATTTTGTAATTTTACTTTTATCTCGTGAATTTGCTTGTAGAGTATGTCATACCACTTCATGTTATAGCTCTACAGTGTTTGTCAGCCTGCTTTTCTCTACCGTTGATGCTTGTTTCTGGCCTTTTGTCTTGTGGGGACAACCAAAATGCTTTAATTATTTTTTTTTTGAAATATGAATGAAAATGTTGCGAGCTTCATGGTAGATGAGTAAAATAATTGAATGAAAATTTCTTAGTTGAAATGGAATATGGGTTGAACCGCGAGCGCTTAGTTATGGAGGGTACATATCGCACTGAGTTGCCAGTGGTCTTGAATGGTTGGGTGAGAGGAACAAGATGAAAGTGTAGGAGCAATGCATCGCAGATAAATGCGCCATAGTTGGTGTTTTGAATTTTTAGTATCCTAATTTGTTTAAAAATGATTGTTCTAATCGTATTTTATTTGTAGAAAATTTAAAATGAGAGGTTTTTTTTTTGGGGGGGGGTATCTTCTTGGGTCAGGTCGAAACTTAACCTAGTGGCTGCCTGCATGCAATTTTGGTGTTGGAGTTTAAATTAATTGGAATACACAATTGTCCGAAGCAGTTGGGATTTTATTTGATGAGATTTGCTGCTTAGTATGTCCATCCTTAAAAGGAGTGAAGTTTTCCAATGGAGGAGTTTCCAGCACTGCTGTGCTGGTAAGTAGAATGTTGCTGGTGTAATGTCTAATGTTGAACTGAATTTAGCTTGTTTAACACTTTTTTTGTTCTTTAAGCTTAACGCTCATATTGTTAGTAAAGAATATTCTATGTGTGTTCACTTAATGCAATTTATTTGATGCTGGGATGAAAAATGATGATAAAAACACAAGTGCAAAATTCGTGACTTTCTTCCCATTGTGAATTCATGTATATACAGAAAATAGGTCTGAATTTGAAATTTTATGAAATACATTGTTGATGGCATTTATTTTTAAACTATCTACTATGCTGGCAGCCTGACACTTCTCCATGAGGTTGGTACTGTTCTACTCTTACCTTTTGGTTTCCTCTTCTTTATTTTTAGAATCCCTACTCTACTAAGGAGTAAGGATGAAAAGATGTTAATGCAAGGGGACAAGTAACATAGGGCACAATGCACGATTGTGTTCTATGCGATATCTATTCATTTCTTTTTGTTTTCGACGATATTTGACTTGTTATTAAATGACTTTGCAAATGTAACTAAGGATGGAAAGAGGTTAATGTAAGAGCATTAAGTAGTATTGGGCAAAGTGAGTGATTGTGCTCTATGCCATATTTATTTATTGTTTTTGTTTCCTAGGACTAGGATATTTTGACTTGTTATTAAATGACTTTGCGAATGTAAATATTAACTTTAATGCACAATAGATTAGATGGAATGTGGGGAGGAAATGCAGAGTTCGTTCGGGGTGATTTCAAAATTGATTTGGCTCATTTTTTATGTCTACATGATGAGAAATAGAGTATATTTATCTTTAGTTGTTGAATACGTTAATGTGCTTCAGTTTGTGATCAACAATATGAAATACTGGAAGTGCCTGTAAGTGGGGTTCACAGCTTTGTATATAAGGTGGTGGACAAAGCTAGTGATGTGATTGTCGTTAAACGGGTTCTCTTGGAAGACTATAACCTAGAGCGACGTCTGTCTCGGGAGATCACAATGCTCTATGATCTTGTGCATCCACATATCGTGAGGTGTATATTGGTATCTTTATTTGTGATTAAATTAGTGAAAACGTTGATTTTTGTGTTTGGTATTTTATGGATCTTCAGGTTCCAATATGCTTTGATTTATATGGATGTTGTTTACTTGTTTATGGAATGTATTGGTTGCAATTTGGATCTTATGATATACGAGTATGCAGAAGATTTAGCAAATTTGGCGATCTTACAGTTAAACATACTCATCACCTACTTTCTCCTGTAAGTGTGCCGACCTTTGCTTATCTCCTTTGTGGCTTTCGAGACTTGTTGACCCAGTACATTCGCATTGTGGTTCTCATGTGCTACCGTATCATATTTATAAATATCAGCACTTTTGTTTTTTGTAGTGCCTTTTATTGTTTACTGTGTAACTATATGTCCTAACCTTTTTTTTAAAGAAAAAAGGAATTGTGGACGGTGCATTGCTGTTGTTGCAGTATGTAATGCTCAGTGCTCTTAGCAGCTTGCATGTAATTCTAGGTTATCACTTCTAAGCGTTTTTATATTGTGCTTGAGTAAATAACGATGTAGTTGTGTCGTATTCTAGATTATGTGGCAATATTTAGAAATTTTAATTGTTATGTTAGTATTTAATTGCTATATTAGTGAGAGTATATAACCTAGTTGCGCAGAACATTATTTTTGGCTGTAGAGGTTAGTATGTCATGTTCATATAGCAACATTGTGTTTATTCATTGTGGACAAAAACCTATCTCAATTAGCCAATCTAAAATGGGTATATCATGGATCCTTAAGCCTGCAACTTTCTTTGTTATTCCACCTTTTGCAGCTGTAAAATTGCACCCCCCCCCCAATTTTTGCCTCCTCTCTCCCCCCCCCCCGCACACACTTGTCTCGGGGGCCCTTGACTGTTGTGTATTACTTGGCCTTGATTTATGGAGTTATGTTGCTTACATTTCAACTTGGATATGAAACTTTGAGAATCAACTTATAGATATTTAGTACTATGTATCATGTCAATATTGACGTACAATGACCCAGCAAAATGTCAACTACCAAAGAAAATGTCATCAGTACCTTTAAATTCATCTTACTTTGCTGACTATATACATGGTGCACATCACCTATACCCTATTATTAGAGAGAGTGTGTCTATATGTGGAGTTGTTTAAATTATATTTCTTTTCCTTTTTGTTTTTCCATAATCCTACTTTAAGACAAAGTTAATAGAAGTATTATTTTCTTTTAGGAAGTTTTGAGGCAAATTCTCTCCGCCATTGCATACTACCATAAACGAACTATAATACATCAGAATTTGAAGCTGGCTAACATCTTAATTGATGATAGTGAACGTGACCAAAAGAAGTTTATTGGAAAGATGACATATTTTGGAATGACTCGAGTTTGGGATTGTTTCAACTCTAAATTTAGTAGTCAGGTACTTTTATCTTTTAGTGATTGTTATAGGTTTTCTATTTGTGACTGGTTATTGACACTTCTCTTCAAATTTGGCTTTTCTTGTTATTGCTTTGATAGGTGTTCTAATGTTAAAAGTAAATCTTCGTCACCGTTATAAGTTAGGTTATATAGAAATGAATCTCAATACATTTTGCTGGTTTGCACATTGTTTACAGAGCTGTTGAATTACTTATTGGGAGTTCTCATTATACCTTTGTTGTGGATCTATGGTCGGTTGGTTGCATATTTGGGGAGATTGGATACAAAGATTGCGTCATGGAGAATAATCTCCCCAAGTACGCAAGCAACCGACCATAGATCCACAGTAAGGGTATAATGAGAACTCCCAAAAAGCAATTCAGAACTTCCAAAAAGCAATTCAGGAGCTCTGTAAGCAAATGTGCAAATCTACAAAATGTATTGAGATTCATTTATGTATGACCTAACTTATGAATGTGCTGAAGATTTACTTCTAATATTATTATACCTATCAAAGAAATAACAAGAAATCTAAATTTGAAGAGAAGTATCAATAACCATTTACAAGTAGAAAAATTATAACAATCACTCAAGGATAAAAGTACTTGACCACTAAGTTCAGAGTTGAAACAATCCTAAACTTGAACCATCCCAAAATTTGCCACCTTTAAAATAAAATTTTTTTTGGTCACATTTGTTGTTATCAATTAAGATGTTAGTTGGCTTCAAATCCTGATGCATTATATTTCATTGACGACAGTATGCAACGGCTGAGAGAATTTGCCTTAAAACTTTCTAAAATGCCTTAAAACTTCCTAAAAGAAAATAATACTTCTGTTAACTTTGTCTTAAAGTTGGATTTATAATTCAAATGGGTCCACACATACGCATACTCTCTCTAGTAATAGGATGCAGGTGTTACGCACCATGTATGTAATCAACAAAGTATGAGGCATTTAAAGGTACTAATAACAAGAGTTTTTTTGTGGTTAACATTTTGATGGTTCATTGTGCGTCAATATTGAAGTGATACACAGTACCAAATATCTATTAGTTGATTCTCAGGGTTTCACATCCAAGCTAATATGTAGGCAACATAACTCCATAAATCAAGGCCAAGTAATACACAATAGTTAAGGCCCCCTGGGGAAAGTTCATGGGGAGAGAGAGAGAGAGAAGAGGCAAAAATGGGGGAAAAATTGTGCAACTGCAAAAAGTGGAATAACAAATAGAGAAAGTTGCAAGCTTAAGGATCCATGATATACCCATTTGAGATTGGCTAGTTGAGACAGGTTTTTGTCCATAATGAATAAATATAATGTAGCTATATAAACGTGACAGACCTCTACACTCCACCAATAATGTTATGCGCAATTAGGTTATGTACTTGCACTAATATAGCAATTAAATACCAATACAACAATTAAAATCTCTAAAATATTGTCAAATAGTCTAGAATACGACATAATTGCATCGTTATCTATTTAAGCATAAAATCAACACGCTTAGAAGTAAGAAAGACCTGGAATTACATGCAAGCTGCTGAGAGCAGTACGTGCGGCAACAACAATGCACCGTCCACAATTCCTTTTTTCTTTAAAAAAAAGGTGGGGATATATAGCTACACAATAAAAGGGACTAAAATAAACAAAGGTGTTGATATTTATAAATATGATATGATAGCACATGAGAACCACAATGCGAATGTACGGGGTCGGCAGGTCTCGAAAGCCATAAAGGGGGCAAGCAAAGGTGGACACACTTATCGGAGAAAGTAGGTAATAAGTGCATTTACCTAGAACATCGCCAAATTTGCTAAAGCTTCTGTATACTTATTCTATCATAAGAGCCAATTGCAACCAACATATTCCATAAACAAGTAAACACCATCCATATCAACCAAAGCATATCGGAAGCTGCAGATCCATAAAATATCAAACACAAAAATATTATTAATTATCAACATTTTCACTAATTTAATCACAAATAGAGATACCAATATACACCTCACGATGTGTGGATAACCAAGATCATAGAGCATTGTGATATCTCGAGACAAACATCGCTCTAGCTTATAGTCTTCCAAGAGATCCTGTTTAATGGCAAACACATCACCAGCTTTGTCCACCGCCTTACCAACTTATATGGAAGGCCGTGAACCACACTTACAGGCACTTCCAGCATTTCATATTATTGATCACAAACTCAAAGACATTTGCACCTTCAACAATTACAGATGAAGATACACTTGTTCGTGCCAAAAATGTATTATTTTTACGATATTTTTACATTTGATCTATGCTCGTTATAATTGTTATTTTTAGATTTTTTTATTTGATTATGTTTTATTTTGTAGGTATTGACTAAATGTGAAAAAATGCAAAAAAAGATAAAAAATACCGGAAATAAAGCAGTGGGTTAGATTATTCAAACCTGACTCAATTTTTAAGCCCATTATTGTTTAGCCCAAAGTGAAAAAAAAGGAAAAAAATCCTAAAACCGACCCAGCCCCCGTGTGCTGTGCGTGTGGCTAGTAAATTGCCCTCTTTCTTACTCTAATTCTCTCCTCTCGGGTACCTGAAATCGAAAATGTCTCCCTCCCATGCCTCATCATTCTCGTTCTCATCATCTCCTCTCGCTGTCTAACTCAGCTATCTCTCTCTCTTCAACGAATCACCACTTCACCACCTTCATCCATCAAAACGCCAGCACATAACTGCCTTTCACGCTGCAATCGATACCTACATCCCCATCCCATCGTCCACGACAAAAGCAAATCGAGGGCTGAAGATTGAAGGAAAGCTGTATAAATTGAAGGATACCGGCACTAGAAAAGAGGTTTGGAGGTTTTTAGGGTCAATTAGTTTTAATTTTCAAAGTTTAAGCTTGAATTTCATATGCGTTTTTCAATTTTTCAGAGTTAAAGTTTGACAAATTCGAGTTAGGGTTTGGTTTTAGATCGGTTTATGGCTCCAAAATTCATGTGATAATGCTACAATTTCGTGTTTCCCATTTGTAATTCATAATTTTAGTTTGTTTTTGCAAGATTTGAATGTTTGTTTAATTTCGGTCACAATCTCCCTCCCCTGTTTTCATCTTGTTGAACACGGTTATGGTGTTTCCATCATTGATGGCGATGGGTGAAGCTTCCTTCTGATTTTGTTGGCTGAAACCTAGCTCTTCTCCTCGTTTCAAGGCCCTGTTCGCTGTTCTGTCCCAGGACATGGTTTGGGTTTGAATCCTAAAACTTCATTTATTCTTTATGAATGATAGTAGCTTAGTTGAATCAATGATAGATGATATGTTGATGGTTTATGAATGGTTTGGGTTCTGATAGTAGCTTAGTTTTCAATTTTGATGGTTTGGGTTCTGATATTTATGATTTATGCTTTATGAATGGTTGGGCTAATTTGATGGTTTGGATTTGTGCTCATTTTCTGGTTATCTTAGCTTAGTTGAATTAATGATGTTTTGATGTTAGTAGGGCATAATGGGGACTGGGATTTCTATATGTGATGTTAGATGATATTGTGGTTTGATTGATGATGATTAAAATAACATGTTCTTAGTAATTCGGAATGAGTGATTTTGGATGCGTGTTGCTTTAGGATTGATTGATGATGATATGGATGTCAGTGATGTTGATCTCTTGTTTTCCTCTCCCATGATTAGTGCCTCTATTTTGGCTTTGAAGATGTGGGTTGGTGATTTCCAAAGGTGAAGTTTTGGGTGTTCTTAAGTGTTCTTAAAATCCTGTATTGCTTAAAATTTCGAATGATGAAATGACTGATGGAGTATTCTTAAGTATTTAATGATGAAATTTCGAATTCTACTTGCTTGAAAGTTCTTGAGTAGCACCGGAATGACTCTTGTTTGATTGGATTTGGTATTATGTGATGTTAGTTTAGATCTATTTGTAATCAACGGTTTCAATTGTTATGGCTTTAATATTAGTTTAGAATCGTGTTAGATTAGTTTACTTTCCTAGTTTGACTAGTGACCTAAATCTCTTTCGTCGTCCTTGTGGAAACGACCCTCAAGTACTACGACGTGAGTCGTATACTTGCGGCACTTTATTTTTCACTCAAAAAATTTATCTTAAAAGTTTTTGTTGCCGTTACCAAGGATGACGACATTAGATTAGGTCGCATGTTCTTTTCGTAGTTACTTTGGTATTAGGTTGCTTTATTATGTTATTAAGTTGTGATTATTTAGTTCATTGCTTGAATTATTGAAAAATCCAAAAAAAAAGGAAAAAGTCTAAAATTGAAAAAAATTAGAAAAACTTGAAAACCACAAAAAAAAATTTTGAAAAATTTAAAAACCTCAAAAACGAAGTGGTAAGTTCATGTTTCCTTAGTTTGAGCTCTTTTCTTTTTCTTAGTTTTGTTTTTATTAGTTGCTTATGCTTTGATTTACTTTGTTATCAGTTGTGATATATTTGGTTCATTTTTTGAAAAAAATTCAAAAACTCATTAAAACTTAGGGAAAAAAAACTTGAGATTTGATTAAAAAACTTTAAAAAACAAATGATTTAAAATTGATTTATAGTTTTTATTGATTAAGGTGTTTCGTAGTTTAGAATTAGTAGTTTGAATTTAGGTTTTGTTAGGATGTGTCTTACCTTTATTTTAGAAATTGATTAGTTTTTTTTGATTTGGCTATCTCTTGTTTGTAAATTGTCTTTAAGGTTGAGAAACATTGTGATTTAATTTCTACTTAAGAAAAAAGAAGAAAAAAATTAGAAAATTCAAAAATTCAAAAAAAATAGAAAGAGAAAAAAGACCAAAAATAGGATTTTTATTTGGTGTAGGTGTGGGGTTTATATGACTAGTTAGGTTAGAGACGCTGAAAATCAAAGACTCGTTAGGAGTAGGCCCGATCCTAACTTAGAACCCAAACCTGAATCACAGTTTGAGTTAGGAAATGTGGTACAAGAAAGGACTTTGAGTGATATTTTTTATCCTCCTAGGGCTGCTTTATCATCATGTTTTGTTATGCCTAATCTTGCACCAAATGTGACCTTCGAATTAAAACCCCATTATACTTAGATGCTTCCTAAATTCACAGGTTTAGAGGATGCTTATTTATTTTTGAGGGAATTCGAAGAAGTTTGTTCTACGATGCATTTCCCTAATATTCCCATTGATGTTATGCGCATGAAATTGATTCCTTTTACTTTGAAAGGTTCTACTAAACGTTGGATATATGGCTTGGCTGGTAATTCTATTACTTCTAGGAATGTTTTTGTAAGATTGTTCTTAAGAAAATATTTCCCTAATGCCAAGACTGTTAAGTTGAAGAATGAAATCAATCAATTTGTGCAACTTGATAGGGAATCATTTTGGAAATATTTTAATAGGTTCAAAACTTTGTTAGCGCAATGTCCCCATCATGGTTTAGATCAAGCACATTTGTGCCAAATTGCATATAAAGGACTTGACCAACAGACTAGGACTATTGTAGAGTTCATGTCTCAGGGTGGCTTCTTTCTAAGAATCCCACAGCTGCTTGGGAAGTTTTAGAGGACTTGACTGAGAAAACTATGCAGTGAAAAACCGCTTGTAATAACAGCCTGAGTTTTAGGCTTGCAAGGGGTGGGTTGTATTCCGTTTCTGATGTAAGTCACTTAGAGTCTAAGATTGCTATTTTAGAAAACATGTTGAAGGGATTATCTCCCCAAATGTCCTAGTTATCTCAGACTTCTACAATGTCTTGTTCTCATTGTTAGGCCTAGATCATTCTTTGAGTGTTTGTCCTTATTTTGCTCATCAGTTAGCAACTGAACAAGAGCAAGCGAGTATAGCCTTCTAGAGACCTAAAAATGATCCCTTCTTCCCTTATTACAACCCATGGTGGAGGAATCACCCTAACTTTTTATGGAATAGTGGACCAAATGCTATGATTCCTAATTGTCAACCTGGGATGTTTCCTGAAAATAACTCCCAACCCATCTCTCATCTTTCAAACTCCTTTCAGAGATCGGCTTTTTCAGGTGTGCCTAATGCACCTAGACCTCTACCTCCCATAGCTCAAGTTCAACCTCCTCCTGATTATACTGATATTGATAAATTAGAGAGGAGAATCAATAACAATGTGGAGAGAATGATTAATGCTAACATGGAAAGAATGATGAGAATGATGACTGAACAGTTTTCCCATTTAGCATCATCTGCTAGGGAACTAGGTACTTTTTCGAGTCAACCTGAGGTGAAACCTAAGGGTCACGCCTCCCCTTCTTTTGGTAACCCAAATGAAACCTGTGAGGAAAGTGAATGCGGTTATATCTCTCCGTTCTGGTCGAGAGGTTGATAACCAAGAGAGAAATCCTAATGAACCTTGCAGGTACCCTCACCAATTCTTCCAGAATTCTCCTTCTTCTCCTCCAAAGACTGGTTCATCCAGTTAGTCAGGGGATGCGACTGACGGTGTCCCCAATGCTTCAAATAGTCCTTCCTCTCCTGAGTTACCTTCTAAGAAAGGGGAGTTTCAAGAGAAAAACTCCTCTGACTCGACAAGTTCTTCACCTTCTAAGGATTCTTCCTCCCCTTCTTCTTCTGAGAAAATCCAGATGCCTTTACCTCTTTTTCTCCATAGGCTAAAAAAGAAAGATTAAGATCATATTGAGAAGATGAGAGAGACATTCTCTCAAGTTAAGATCAATATTCCCTTACTCGATGCTATTCAGCAGATGCCTCCTTCTGCTAGATTTTTAAAGGAGCTATGTATAACCAAGAGAGCAACTGGTGTACCTAAGAAGACTTTCTTAACCTCTGGTGCTAATTCTATCCTTTCTCAGATTTCAGTGAAATATAAGGACCCTGCTTGCCCTACTGTGTCTATAGTCATAGGAGACCAACTCATTCACAAAGTATTGCTTAACCTAGGGGCTAGTGTTAACTTGATACCCTTCACTGAGTATAAGAGGTTAGAGTTAGGTGAGATGAAACCTACTAAGATGATCATTCAACTGACTAATAGATCGACTAGGGTGCCTAAAGGGATAGTCGAGGATGTGCTAATTAGAGTGGGTGAATTTATTTACCTAGTAGACTTTGTTGTGATTGAAACTGAGAAGGTGTCCAACTTAGCTAGTCAAGTTCATGTGATTCTATGACGTCCTTTCTTGGCCACTGCTAATTTCTTCATTAATTGAAGGAATGGTATAATGAGACTACCCTTTGACAACATGACTGTGGCATTGAACATCTTTAACATACAAAGACAGCCTTCTGGATTTGATGATATGGAATTTTCTATTCTTAACTAGGTAGGGAATTCTGTATACGATGATGATTTTGATGATGCATCTACTACAGAGTATGAGTCATTTCTTAAAATGGTGAGCCTGAATATGATGTGTTTGAGTTTGATGACTTGTGCTCCACTGCTGATTGTTTGCTCACTGCTGTTTCTGATCTGTCGCTAAATCTGATTCCCCTGTTTCTTTTGAATTGAAACCACTTCCTAATTCTCTAAAGTATGCATTCCTAGGACTCGATGAATCCTTACCTGTTATTATTACGTCTGATTTGGACCGAGACCAAGAGGACTGATGTGGATTTTATGTTTAGTTTTTAGAACCCTTTTTACTCGCAAGTGCACAAGGTTGATTGTAGACTAGCAAGTATAGAGGTGTCGATCCCACGAGGAACAATATTGATTTCTAATTTCAACTCTTCCAATTATAAAGAATAAGTTGAATGAGGAGTATAATTATCAAGATGTTTAAAGAAGCAAAAAGAAGAGTAAAAGTGCCAAGTAGAGAGAATTCAGATGAGAGAATAGGATTTCGAATTTCACCTTTGATGCAAATATTGAATTGCTAATTCAAATGGGGATTTGATTTGTCTCTTATGCAACCTAAGCTACAAGCATTAAGTTACAAATTGAAAAGATGAATTATGATTATCAAATAAAACTATTTATCTGATGGTTTAGCATGAATTATTCTTTTAGATATAACTCATCTAATTTCTAGCATAAATTGTTCAATTTTAACAATTATAATTTTAAGTCTTTTTGCATAATGTCATATTAGCTTACAAGGTCTAATGTTCATTTGAGATAGCAAATTAAACTATTATAATCAACATGGTTAAACAATAGCATTAGAATGCATAACTAGGTTAAGATCAAGTTTACACTCAAAATTGTGCAATCAAAGAGACAAAAATTACCCCAAAAGAAATTAGCAAAAATGATATTATTATCAAGGATCCATCCTAATCCTAAAAATGAGTAGTTCAGCCAACCATAGTTAGTGAAAACACCATGATAATTGGTATATTACACTACCTATGTTCAAACTTTTGTACTCAATTACAAATTAAGGAAGTAAACACTCTCAAATTTGACTCATAAATGAGATGAGAAGAGAAGAGAAAAATAGCCAACAAAACTTATTTTCTTCTAAACCCCTCAACTCAAATGGTTTTGTCTTACAAAATACCCTTAACTCTTTAAAGAAAATAGAAGATGGAAGGTAGAATGCTTGGATGAATGGATGAGTGCATAGATGCTCCAACCCATGGCTCCTATTTATAGTGCAAAATCAACCCCTCTTGATGCCCAAAAATTAATGAAAATTAATTTTAATTAATTAGTGGCTGTTACAATGCATAAGAGAAGGCTAGTCTTAAGCCAACAATTAATTTTCGATTAATTGCATTTGACTAGGTTAACAATTAGCCATGTGAAAAATTTAGGGAAAGGAGTGCGCTACAAAGGAGGAGTTGGATGAATGCTGATGGGCTACTAGGATAGGCCCAACTGATTTGTGAGGGAGAGGAAGAGAAGAAGAGGAGCTGGGTAGTTGGAGATGGCTGCTAGGCTTCGATTGGGCCATCTGATGGGCCCACACGGGCTGGTGAGAGAGAGGGACTGTGAGGGAGATGGGAGGAGCTGGCGGGCTGGGCATTATCTCGCTGGGCCATAGTGCAGGCCCACACGCATGGGGAAAGAGAGAGTGAAAGCTGGAGAGAGAAGGAGAGTGAGGGAAGGGAGGTGGACCGGCTGGGTTTGGGAGCCGAATTGGGCCGCGAGCAGGGCCCATGCTGTTGGGAAAAGAGGTGAGAAGGAGACAGGCTGGTGCTGGAGTTGGATGGTGGGCCGCGCTGGGACTGAAGCCCACTCGAGATGAGAGGTATAAGGGGTAGGCTGGTTGGGCGAGCCTTGCCACGCCTGGGCCGCGGCTGCACCTCTTGTGGTTTCTTCTTTTTTTTTTCTTTTTTTTCTCTCGGGCTTGAGCTTGGACTTTAAGCCTTGCACATGTTGGAGGTTTGAGTAGAATTAATCAATTCTACCCAAATTCTTTTATATTTATTTTACCTGAAAATCACATAAATTATGCATTATTTACTCATAAAAATACATTTCAAAGACTTAAAAATAGGTAAAATAAAGGAGAAAATTACATATAAAATATGAATTATCAAGGACAAACTGATTTTTTTACTTAGAGAGAATAAGGAAGCCCTAGGATGGACTTTAGGGGATATCAAATGTATTAGTTCTTCTATTGTGCAATATAGAATTCATTTAGAGGACAATACTAAGCTGTACCGTGACCGCCAAAGGCGTTTGAATCCCCCTTTACAGGAAGTGGTTAAGAAGGAAGTGTTGAAATGGTCAGACCATGAGATTATTTATCCTATTTCTGATAGTGAGTAGGTTAGGCTTATTCAAGTTGTTCCTAAGAAGACTGGTATTATCGTGATTAGGAATGATAAGAACGAGTTAGTCCCTACTCGAGTGCAATATGGGTGGCGTGTGTGTACAGATTATAGAAAATTGAATGCTGCCACTAGAAAAGACCATTTTCCCCTCCCCTTCTTGGATCAAATGCTCGAGAGGGTTGGCTGGACAGTTCTTCTATTGCTTTTTAGATGGATACTTCGATTATACCCACACCTCTATTACTCCTGAGGATCAGCAGAAGATTACTTTTACATGTCCATTTGGGACATATGCCTTTAGAAGAATGCCGTTTGGACTGTGCGATGCCCCAGCAACCTTTCAAAGATGCATGATTTCTATTTTCTCATATCTAGTTGAGCAATGTATGGAAATTTTCATGGATGACTTTTCTATGTTTGGATCTTCTTTTGATGATTACTTGTCTAATCTGAGAAAGGTGTTAGAGAGGTGTAGGGAGAAAATTTTGACTTTGAACTGAGAGAAATGTCACTTCATGGTTAAAAAAGGTATAGTCTTAGGATACATTATTTCTCGAGATGGAATTGAGGTAGATAAAGTTAAGACTGACCTGATTGTCAATCTTCCCCCTCCCACTTGTGTGAAAGAGGTGCAGTTTTTCCTTAGACATGCTGGCTTTTATCATCGTTTTATTAAGGACTTTAGTAAGATTACAAAGCCGTTGTCTAATTTGCTAGCTAAGGATGTGCCGTTTCATTTCTCTAAAGAGTGTCATGAGGCATTTTCTAAGCTTAAGGAGGCCTTAACCTCTGCTTCTGTTCTTCATCATCCCATTTGGGGAGAACCATTTGAATTGATGTGTGACGCGTTTGATTATGCTATTGGGGTTGTGTTAGGACAGCGTATGCTAGTCACACATTGAATGATGCCTAGCTGAATTATACTGTTATTGAGAAAGAATTTTTGGCTGTGATCTTTGGCTTTGAAAAGTTTAGATCCTATCTGATTGGGTCACATGTGATTGTTTATACTGACCACTCTACCCCTTAAGCACCTTCTTTCTAAGGAGGATGCTAAGTCTACACTTGTGAGATGGATTTTGCTTTTGCAAGAATTTGACTATGAAATCAAGGATAAGAAAGGTTCTGAAAACCTTATAGTTGACCATTTGTCTAGGATCCTCTATGATAGAGAGAGTGAGTCTAGTGTTTTTGAGTGCTTTTTCGATGACCAATTGTATGTTGTTCATCCTGATCCTTGGTATGCTGATATTGTGAACTACTTAGTTGCTAGTAGGATCCCTGAGGGTTAGACTAAGAATGACAAAGATAGATTCTTCCACCTTGTGAAATTCTTTGTTTGGGATGACCCTTATTTGTTTAAGTACTTCTCTGACCAAGTCTTTAGGAGGTGCAGTCCCGACCAGGAGGTGAGAAGTGTCATTTCTTTTTATCATAACCAGGCATGTGGGGGACATTTTAGTGGTAAGAAGACAGCAGCTAAGGTTCTTCAATATGGTTTTTACTGGGCTACTTTGTTTAAAGATGCATTTGGGTACTACAAGAGTTGCCCTAGATGCCAGCAGTTGGCTAGAATAAGTAGGAGAGATATGATGCTGCTGAACCCCATCATTGTTGTAGAGGTTTTTGATGTGTGAGGTATTGACTTTATGGAACCATTTCCATCTACCTTTGGGAATGAGTACATTTTATTAGCTGTGGACTATGTTTCTAAATAGGTTGAGGCCATCCCTTGTAGGACCAATGAAGCTAAAGTCGCTATGAAATTCCTTAGGGAGAACATCTTTGCTTAATTCGGTATGCCCCGTGCTATCATTAGTGATCATCCATTTTAATAATAGATCTTTTGATGCCTTACTGAAGAGGTATTTCATAGTCCATAAGCTTGCTACTCCCTATCATCCCCAAACCAGTTGCCAGGTTGAAGTGTCCAATCGGCAGATCAAGCAGATTTTCAAAAAGACAGTGAGTAGGAATAGGAAAGACTGGGCTGACACGCTAGTGGATGCTCTTTGGGCATATAGGACGGCTTTCAAAACTCTCTTAGGTATGTCACCTTATAGGGTAATTTATGGTAGGCCTTGCCATTTACCTGTGGAGATAGAGCATAAAGTTTGGTGGGCTATTAAGAAGCTCAATTATGACTTGACTGAGGCAGGTGAGGAGAGACGACTGCAACTGAGTGAGCTTGATGAGATTAGGGCTGAGGCTTATGAGAGTGCTCGATCTTACAAAGAGAGGGTGCAGTTGTTTCAAGATTGACATATTTTTAGGAAAGAGTTTGCCTCAGGAATGAAAGTACTCTTGTATGACTCTAGGCTCCATCTGTTTCTAGAAAAATTGAGGTCCCGATGGACGGGTCCTTCTATTGTCTCATATATTTTTTCCTATGGTGCAGTTGAAATTCAGGATCCTCAGAGTGGTGCCACATTCAAAGTGAATGGCCAGCATTTGAAACAATTTTTGAGCTGTCGGGCCAAGAAGATGTGGAGTGTCTGACACTCTACGAAATGAGCCGTGATTAGTGATTGTGATTTGAGATAGTTTGGGTGTACTTAGCACCCGACCTGGTTTGCTAGAAATTTCTTCTCTTCTCCTCCTCTTCTTTCTCTCTTTTCTTCTTTCTTTGCCTTATTCTAGTTTTTTTTTGTATAGTTGGTTGCTTTTCTTTTTCTATGATTGGTTGTTTTGTTTTTGAGTCTTTCTAGATTTTTCTGTTGTTCTTCATGTGTCTGTTCCACTCCCAATGAGGACATTATGAAATTTTGGTGGGGGTGGGATGCTCATGTGCGTATACTTTTCTTTAAAAAATTTTGAAAAATCCAAAAAGATTTTGGTTTTGTTTTTGGGGGACGTTTGTACTATGTCTGATTAGCTTAAATCCCCTGTGCTTTGGTTATTAGCTTGTTTGTAAGTAGAATGTGCATGATAGGTCTCCGACCTTATTGTGTGATTCTAAGCCCTAATTCTAACTCCACTTATTCAGTATAGATTGTGTAATCCAATCCCTATTTATTCCATTATCATTATCTTTAGGTCTTAGGCTTCCATGAATAATTCTCTCACTTACTTGTGATACGATTACTCTGAAAAAAATGAGAAAAAAAAATATTATGAATAAAGAAGAGAAAAAGAAAAAAAGATGAAATAAAATCTGGAATAACAAGTATCCCTTTGAGGCATGTACTATTGGGCGTCACCCTTTGAGGCACGTGCTACAGGGTGTTACCCTTTGAAGCAATACTACTATTGGGAAAGCTTGCTTCCAATGTTAATATAATAATAATGTAGTTATGTCAGTTAAGTGGGATTAAGTCTAATTTTGATAAATCTAAGCCTTGGGATGATGATACACTTGCACACGAGCACTAGGATGGATTTAGAATCTTGATGTACAATGGGGTGAAAAATTAGTGCTCTGATATCATTTATAGGTTAGAGGACTTTGAATTACATTCTGTGCATATGCAGGTCAATAACTTGGTTACAGGGGTGATTTAGTTGATTAGAACGTGTGTATATCTTTTCCAAATTTTGTACATATTAGCTTTGAGAAAAAAACCAAAAAGATTTTCTTTTTGAAATAATTTTTGCGGGTATTTCACTTGAAAAACCCTCACGAGACCTCACTCGTCCACTTAGGAGACCGAGGGGTTTAAAGGGCTTGTTGTATACGCTAAATACAACCGTGATTCCTACAACAGTGAGTTAGGGCTTTCTTTTCCTTATTTTTCATTTTTTTTAGTTAGTTTAGTTTGTTTTACTCGAAGACGGACAAAATCTTGGTGTGGCGGTATTTGTTCTTGCCAAAATTATGTTATTTTTGCGATATTTTTACACCTGATTTATACTCGTTACAATTGTTATTTTTAGATTTTTTTATTTGATTTGATTTTGTTTTGTAGGTATTGAATAAATGTGAAAAAATGCGAAAAAAGATGAAAAATGCCGGAAATAAAGCAGTGGGCCAGATTATTGAAACCCGACCCAATCCTTAAGCCCATTATCTTGTTTAGCCCAAAGTGAAAAAAAAAGAAAAATGAACCTAAAACCTACCCAGCCCCAATGTGGCGTGCGCATGGCTAGTAAACCTCCCTTCTTTCTTAGTTTAATCTTCTCTCTCCTCTTGGGTACTTGAAACCCAAAATGTCCACCTCCCATGCCTCACCATTCTCGTCCTCATTATCATCTCCTCTCTCTAACTCAGCTATCTCTCTCTCTTTCTCTCTTCAACGAATCACCACTTCACCACCTTCATCCATCAAAACGCCGGCACATAACCACCTTTCACGCTGCAATCGGCACCTATATCCCCATCCCACCGTCCACGACACAAGCAAATCGAGGGCTGAAGATTGAAGGGAAGCTGTATAAATTGAAGGATACCGGCACTAGAAAAGAGGTTTGGAGGTTTTTAGGGTTCAATTAGTTTTAATTTTCGAAGTTTAAGCTTGAATTGCATATGCGTTTTTCAATTTTTCAGAGTTAGGGTTTGATAAATTTGGGTTAGGGTTTGGTTTTAGATCGGTTTATGGCTCTAAAATTCCTGTAATAATGCTACAATTTCGTGTTTCCCAGTTGTAATTCACGATTTTAGTTCGTTTTTGTAAGATTTGGATATTGGTTTTGTTTAATTTCGATCACAACCCCCTCCCCTGTTTTCATCTTGTTGAACACGGTTATGATGTTTCCATCATTGATGGCAATGGGTGAAGCTTCCTTCTGATTTTTTTGGCTGAGACCTTGCTCTTCTCCTCGGTTCAAGGCCCTATTCGCTGTTCTGCCCCAGGACATGGTTTGGGTTTGAATCCTAAAACTTCATTTATGCTTTATGAATGATAGTAGCTTAGTTGAATCAATGATGGATGATATTTTGATGGTTTATGAATGATTTGGGTTCTTATAGTAGCTTAGTTTTTGATTTTGATGGTTTGGGTTATGATATTTATGCTTTATGCTTTATGAATGGTTCGGTTAATTTGATGGTTTGGGTTTGTGCTCATTTTCTGGTTATCTTAGCTTATTTGAATCAATGATATTTTGATGTTAGTTGAGCATATTGTGGATAGTGAATTCTGTATGTGATGTTAGATGATATTGTAGTTTGATTGACAATGATTAAAATAGCACGTTCTTAGTAATTCTGAATGAGTGATTTTGGATGCTCGTTGCTTTAGGATTGATTGATGATGATATGGATGTCAATGATGTCGATCTCCTATTTTCCTTTCCCATGATTATTGCCTCTATTTTGGCTTTGAAAATGTGGGTTAGTGATTTCCAAAGGTGAAGTTTTGGGTGTTCTTGAGTGCTCTTGAAATCTTGTATTGCTTGAAATTTCGAATGATGAAATGACTAGTGGAGTGTTCTTAAGTATTCAATGATGAAATTTCGAATCCCACTTGCTTGAAAGTTCTTGAGTAGCGCTGGAATGACTCTTGTTTGATTAGATTTGGTATTATGTGATGTTAGTTTAGATCTATTTGTAATCAACGATTTCAATTGTTATGGCTTTATTATTAGTTTAGAATCGTGTTAGATTAGGTTACTTCCCTAGTTTGACGAGTGACCTAAATCTCTTCCGTTATCCCTGTGAAAATGACCCTCAAGTATTACGACGTCAGTCGTATACTGGCGGCACTTTATTTTTCACTCAAAAAATTATCCTAACAGCACTATTTCTCATAATGTGGGCATAAAAAATGAGCCAAATCAATTTTGAAATCACCTCGAAGAAACTCTTCATTTCCTCCCTACCTTCCATCTTATCGATTGTGCATTAAAGTTAATATTTACATTTGCAAAGTCATTTAATACCAAGTCAAAACATCCTAAGAAACAAAAACACATGAATGGATATAGCATAGAGCACAATCACTCACTTTGCCTAATACTTTTATCTTGTTACATTAACCTCTTTCTATCCTTACTTACATTTGCAAAATCATTTAATAACAAATCAAAATATCTGCTACTTGGTGCCTGCTAACTTTCGTTGTGATAGCGGCTGATGTTATAAATCGAAACCTAGTCGTCCTGAGATTTGGCGTCAGCAAACTTTCGCTATGACAGTGGTCGATTTTATTGAATTAAAGTTTAATCATTGAGAGTCCTCACACTTTGCACCCACCAACTTGCACCATGATGGAGGCTGATGTTATAAATCAAAACCTGGCCGCTAATAGTCCTGAGATTTGGTGTCTGCCAACTTTCACCGTGATAGTGGTTGATTTCATTGCATCCAGGGCTGGTCGCTAAGGATCCTGAGATTTGGCGTAAAAGTAAAGTATATTACTAATCACCAAACACGTACATTGGTTTAGTGACTTAGGCATACTCAAGTCATAACAACAATCACTATAATCCTAGTAATGTAAACCCCTCAGTCTATTCTTAAACAATCTTCCACATTCTATTTTGATAGTAAATATATCTATGTGAGTGTTTGGTATACTCTGTTTTGTTCAATCTAGCATGTATGTACAATTATAACAATAAGTAGAAAAACTCCCTCTCTTCCATTCCCTTGTTCCCCGTAGCTGTAATACCTAGTTATGCCAATGTACTCCCTTATCTTGCCAGGTACTCATCTACAATAGTTTAGTAAACATATCATCACATAGTGTTGAGGTGAATTGACATTGAAAAAACAGGTGTTCATTGCTTTCATTCTCCACCTAGTATACGCTACATTCAGGTGGGTAATCCATCCCCATAACCCACATTCAGTCACTAGTCAGTAGCCTCTGTCAGTACTGTAACCATAGCATGAATGAGCACTTTGGGATCTTCAGAGAGTGTCAAACCATGGGGTACTAGCTTGGCTTACTTGACTTCATCCTTAGCAGTTTATATCTCCAACTAGTGCTATACAAACTCAGCTGATTGCTGTTAATCTTGGCTATAAGATCTTCTCGAACATGCATCACTTTCTTGCAATGCCAGTTATACTAAATAGTGGTCAGTACTGCCATTATATTGCTCCTTTTAAATAGTAATGGTGCACCCACTTTATCCACAAGAGATCAACAGCCTTGATTGCAATTTGCCACAAAAGTTTAGCAACCATTGCCTTATTCCAGTTTCTGATGTCTTTGGTACCTACCCCCCCAAGTCTTTGGCAAGCACATTGTACTCCAAATAACCAGGGCTCCACATCTGATCTATGCATCTGCTTTCCATACAAATGCTCTACAGAGTTGATTAACTCTTTTAAGTATACCTTTTGGCATGATAAACATCAGAGCCCAATATATCATAATGCTTATAAGCACTGAGTTGACCAATTGAACACTACCACCATATGTGAGCTTCTTAGCAGGCCATGCTCTAATTTTTGTCAGCATCTTCTCAACCAACACATGACATTCACTTTTTGTCAATATCTAGGGTTTAATATGTACCCTCAAATATCTAAACAAAAAACCCCTACCTAGAATCCAGTAATTTGGAGTAGCTGTTTCTAGATCAACTTCCACTCCATTTGATCATCTCTGTTGTTGTAGGTTAGCATCTAATCCAGTATAGTTCGCAAAGTGTTCGAATGCTATTAACAAACAGTTCACACTTGCCATATCAACTCTGCAGAATAATAGTAGGTCATCAGTGAAGCTTAGGGAGCTAAGTTGAGTTCCGTACATTTCAGGTGATATTTAAAGTCCCTTTGCTTAGTTGCTACCCTTAAGGTTCTGCTCAAGTACTCCGTTACCAGCACAAAGAGGAGAGGGAACATTAGCTCTCTTGACCACAATCCCCTTTTACTACCAAAGAAACCATATAGGTGCCTTTGTGCTTGATCGAGAATCTAAAAGTCTTGAAACAAGCCATAATCAACTGCACAAGCAAGGGGGGAACCATAGTGTAACAATAGCTGCTCTAAACAATGCCAGCTCACAGTGTCATATGCTTGCTTTATGTCCATTTTGATGATGTATCTAGGTGATATATTCTTCCTGTTATAAAACTTCACTGGATCCTCACATAGAAGCCCATTATGTAGTATATATCTTCCTTCAATAAAAGCAGCCTGTGAGCTCTTAACTAACCAATGTGGCACTAATTTAAGCCTTTCACATAGCACTTTTGTTATGCATTTGTATAGGGTATTACAACATGCAATTAGCTTTGTAGGTGAAGTGGGATTAACCACCTTGGGCACCATGGCTAACACTGCCGCATTTACCTAACTAAGTAACCTTCCAGTGTTGAAGGCTTCTTTCACTGGTTTACTGTAAAATCCTCAAAATTCATTCTCGTAATGATAGTGTATATCGCAGTTTATTGAAGTTTATTGAAGTTTTCGGGATGAAATTTTCTTAAGTGTTGTAGTATGTAAAACCCCGAAAATCCAATATGAGGAATCATGTGTTGTGGACAGACCTTTATAATCCAAGTCAATGTGAAAGATTTTTCCTCCATAACTTCTTTTCAGTTTTCACTTATTTCATTAAAAAAATGGGTTGGAAATTTTATTCGGGTTATATTCCCTCAATTTATGTGTTATTTGATTTATTATTTATTTACCTTCCTAGACTTAATTGTTCGTCTACCTATTTATATGTAATTCCTAGTGGACTCCCTAATGGGTTAAATTCATCTAAATTCAATCCTTAGCCCAAGATTTTTTTTTATTTCAAATTTTTCCCCCTCCTTTTTTTTTTTTTTTTTACCCTAGTGGCCGCACTTCCCCCCTCTTTATTCTCTCTTTCTCTTCCCTCTCAATCTCACGCCTTGCTCTCTCTCTCTCTCTCTCTCTCTCTCTCTCTCTCTCTCTCTCTTTCTCACTCTCTCTCTCTCTCTCAATCTTGCGCCTCCCTCTCTCTGCACCACAGCAGCAGCCGCTGCCTAGAGTACCACTGCTGCCCGCCGCCGCTGGTAGCCACCAAGTAGGCGGCACTTCCTCTTTTCTTTCCTTGCTTATGGTAAGTGGGATGCACCCCAATCATCACTATTTTATGGTTTGTGGGTTAATAATTCAAGCGTGCAAATTTTGATACAAGTTTTACAAATTTTCAGACTTTAAGCTTCAAGGGTGTGACTATTCAATTGCTCTTCTCCCAAAACCGAATCAAGTTGAGCATAATAGTCATATTTGATCTTCGTTTTGGTTAAAATAAAAAACCTTGGCTTGACTTGGATTAGTGGGGGGGGGGGGGTAGGATCGTTGAGATCGATGGGTAGTCGTTGATTGGTTGTTATTAAAAATGTGGCCTAAAAGGAGCACACTTTAGGGTTAAGGATTTTGGGTAGGACGTCACTAGTCGGGGGCAGAATATGCCTTGACTTTAAAATTTTGCCCATTGGGTTGTACTGATTCAAAAATTATGGAGTTCTATGGTAGTTAGGCCAAGGTGTCCTCTACACTACGGATTTTGAATCACTAGAATCGGACATAAATTGAGCAAGTTATGGGCAAATTACTAGGGACTGTCCAGATCGGGATAGTCAGTGACAGGGTAGAAATTGTGAGGTTTTTGACCTAGTAGTTGGCAGATTTAGGAGAAATATTGAACATGGAACTTGTAGGGGATGATTGACTTTTCTAGAATGGGTAAAACCTTTGAGTTTTGACGTTAGGATATCTAATTATGGCTTCTGGAAGTCATACCTAATTTCTGACCTACACTGAACACTAGAATAACCATGTTTGGCAATTGCTAAGGGTGTCTAAAAATTGTAAAAAATTATTTTTAAGTGAGGGATGGGCTGTAGATGTGGTTCATAGGATTTGGACTAAGTGCGGACGCTGTTTTGGCCCAGTGCTGATTATTAGGCGAAATTAAGAAACCGAGCCTGTAATTTTACAGATTTTCAGGTAACAATCATACCCTAACCCTTCCCCTAAGTCGTTTGAAAAATGTGTTTGATGAAAATAGTAAGGGCTGTCTTTGAATATCTTTGGAATACGTGAAATTATGGATTTTACTGATTAAGCGTGGAATGAAATAGTTGTGTGGCATGTGTTAAATTATTTTGGTAAATCAGTGAGCGTTCGGGCATTTGAACTATGTGTTGTAAAGAAAAAAATTTATATTGTGGAAATGCTTTGGGGTTGGAATTGGGTCGGGTCGGTATGCGCATGTAGACTTGAAATTTCAGGACAAGTGTGAATATAGGAATAAATGGCCTTATAGGTGAGACTGTGAGCTATGTTTATGTTATTGAAGACCATTAGCCTTCCCCGGGTAAAAACACATGTATACGAGCGGCCACGTGCCCCTTTTGGGATGTGGGCCAGGTTAGTGGTAACCGTTCATATTGACGGTAGGCTAGGGTATGGTTAAGTAGTAACCGTTCAAGTCAACGGTAGGCCAGGTTGAGATTAAATGGCTGCGTTAAACTCAAGCACAGGCTGTTAGACCCAATGAGGTCGCTGACTCTGAAGAACCTAAAAATTTATAAAAGAGACTTGTATGGTTGTATACTTCTACTAAGAATTTATAAATGTGGTTTGTTGTCTTTCCCCACCCCTAAAATGGTTTAATAAATTTATGTGCATGCTTTAACTGTTAGGATGGTTGTTATTGAGTTTATCTCATTTTCGTAAAATGTTTTGTTCTCAGGTGAAGTGCATGCGCATGGGAGTGGGGATCTAAAGTTAGAGTGAGGCTTCGTCGTTTAAGTTATAGATTGAATCAAGTAGTTTGTTTTGAGAAGGAACTTGTAATGGATTTTGTTTAGCTTAGTCTTTGCTATAATCGTGGTTGGAATCTTTAGACAGAGGTATTATTGAAGAATCTTTTACATTCATATTTTGGTTGATACTCAACCTAGTACTTTCATGAAGGAAATACAGCAGTAACAACCCAGTTAGGTTTTCCAATGCCACATAGGTTAATATTAGTAATAAAGAAAGAAATTAGAAATTCCGGGCGTTACAAAGTGGTATTAAAGCTCAGATTGACTGGCCTGAAGACTCGCCTTAAATATTGTTATTAGAAATAAAAAATCTAAAAAACTTGTACACCTAAGGACTACTCAAAGCGTGAGTGCAGGACGGGCAAAAGGGGGCATGTTTGCATATGTTTGTTTACCTATGATAATGTGTCTAATGTGGATCTACTAATGTATAGGATGAATATGACTCGCCATTGTGGATGCATGGGACGGCAATGCTGTTACCAGAGGATGGAAAAGATGCCTGGAGTTAACTTGAAAAGCCACTTAGAGCGGATTGAGACCTTTATCCATGGGAGGTTATTGGGGATCCCAAACGACTGCTTGAGATTTGATCACAAGTAGGCCTTATTCTTTCTTTTGACCCTTTCGAGAGACCCACTGTGGCATTATAGGGTTAAGGATCTCCACCCTAAGAATAGGCCATTCTATATTGCCGGTGGATGTTGCTTGTATAAATGGAAGCCTATGGCGTTGGATTTGGATGGGCTAGTGGACCGTCTCATAGATGTAGGTCCCTATGATGAACATCCCACCCCTGACCCTGACACTGAGGATGACACCCTAGGACCCTGAGGAGGATACTAAGGATGAGGAGTCGGTAGGAGAAAACGGGCCAATGAATGAGGAATTCGGAAGTGAACATATTGAGGAGGAGGACCATATGGAGGAGCCCTCAATTGAGTATGAAACCGAGCAGAAACCCATGGAAGGGGAGGGCCCGGAGGAAGACCCTGAGGAGGACCCCATAGAGGAGGAGGACTCAGAGGAAGACCTTGATGAGGAACCCGAGGAGGAGCCCTTAGAAGTCGAGAAACCCTCGGAGGAGCCCTTTGAGGATGAGGACCCGGAGGAGGAGCCACTGATAGAAGAAAACCTAGAGGAGGGCCCAGTGGGAGAACCACTTGAGCCTAAAGTTACCCGCTGGAAGCAGGCCAGATGTGGAAGAATGTGTTGGGATACCTGCCCAATGGATGCCCCTAGCTAGTAGATGCTAGTAGTTGATTAAAAGTTTTGCTTTCTAGGACTATGCTATTTAGTTTACCTTTCTACTCTCTTGTTAAGCCTCTATGAACTAATAAAATTGTCGAGCACTTATGTGATGAAAAGAATTGGTGTGGAACACTTATTATTTCTTTTTAAAATCAATGCATTGGAATTCCCTTGACTTATATAGATGCAAATATTCCTTATTATTGGCTGTGACTTGTAAATCCTATGAGCTATGTGAATGTGTTATCAATGAGGTGTGTATGGGACATATGATAGAGTGATTGTACCACGCGAGCGTGGCAAAGTGAATATGACTGTGAGCAAAATTACATGTTAATCTTGTATGATACAGTAGTATACGATGTCTTACTGAGCTGTAGTAGCTTGTGTGTGTCGTGAGTTATTATGAGAGAAACTAAACTCGGCTTATTTCCCAAACAGGATGGTGGGAAACAGTGATGAATCTCAGATCAGCCCCACCCCGTTTCAAGGACCCCTGTGAACCCGGAGATTTCTATGTTTACCTTCAGGGAACAGTTGGAAGCTCTCCGCCCCAGGAATGGGAATGGATCCCGCAGTCAGGTGGAGGAAACCAACCCACCCATACGATTTGAGCTTACCAATCTCCTACTACTGGAGCTACTACAGAAACAAGGAGAGCAGTTACAGCGACAGAACAAGCACCTGAAAAGACTGGTAGAGGCGAAGGTAAAGAAGATCGAAGATGACAACTCGTATATACTCAAGAGGTTCACGAGTCACAATCCACTCGTCTAGGATGGCACCCTTGAACCCAAGGCCTTTGAAGATTGGATTTAAGGTGTGAAGAAGTTGTTCGATGCCCTCCAACGCCCCGAGGAGTAGAAGGTGGGCTTTGCTGTGTCCTACCTGAAGGATAAGGTTAATCTATGGTGGGCCATTATGCGCAAAAGATAGTACGAGCCTGGTTTTGACTGGAAGGGGTTCAAAGAGTTGATCAAGGACCATTTCTACTCTGTGTGCCTTCAGAAGGAAAAAGAGAACGAGGTCATGCAGCTGCATCAGGGAGGAATAAGTGTGCTGGAGTATGCCTCTAAGTTCATGGAGTTCTCCCACTTTGCCCCTGCCTTCGTGGCTAATGAGAGGCTAAACATGAATCGCTTAGAAGCTGGGATCAACCCTGGTATCAAGAAGAGAATGTCTATGCGACAATACGCTTCATATATGAACCTGTACGACATCACGGTAAACGTGGAAAGGGCGATGAGGGAAAGAAGCAACTACTTCAACGACCAGCGCGGAATCAAGAGGAAGGGGAATCAACGAGAGAACTTCCACCCCCAAGGTCCGTACAGGAGGCCTCCCGGGAGCCCTTACCCCAACAACAATGCACGTAGAGGCCAACACCCCAACACTCAGCCGAAGGTGACTTACAATGCTTGTAGGAAGCCGAGACACTACGCCCGGGAATATCGCTCGGCAAAGGAGTGCTACCGTTAAGGGAGCCCTCAGCATCAGATACGGGATTACCTACATCCCCACCCCCTGCGGATCAGAGTCACGAGGGATAGCAGCCCCAATCGTACTATCATAATACGGACAGGCAGGCAGCCAACCCAAACCATCAGGCTCGAGTACCCTAGCGGAATCAGGCTAGACCCCCCAACTAGCCACCACAAAATGCTGGGGACAGAGCTTACGTGATGCATACGGAAGAAGCGGAGGATGCCCCAAATGTCGCGACGGGTACATTCTTTATCCAAGCTCAAGCAGTAGATGTTTTGTTCGATTGGGTGCTACGCACTCTTTTATTTCTGTTAAACTAGTTAAGACACTAGGGTTAGTTCCGACCTGTACACCCCTCTACTATATGTGATTTTCCCTGATGGGAAGACTGTGAAATGCGAGTAATTATATGATGACGGCCCTATTAGGATGTATGAGCACGAGTTCCTGGCTGACTTATATAGGTTTGAGTTAACTGATTTTAGTGTCATCCTGGGAATAGATTAGTTAGCAAAATATCAGGCTTAGATAGACTGTCCAAAACAAATAATCACCCTAAGGGGGCCTAATGGGGAGAAAGTAGTACCTAAAGGGAAGGTCTCAAGACTTGGAGTAAAGCTGATTACCATAATTGAAGCCCGCAAGTTGTTAGGAACAGGATGTGAGGGGTTCTTATGTAATGTGGTGAAAACTGAGGCTGCTGAACCCTCCTTCAAAGACATCCCAGTAGTGTAGAAATTCTCGAATGTATTGATTTGATACCTGGAGCCACCTCCATCTCTAAAACACCCTATCGAATGACACCGCCAGGAACTCAAGGAGTTAAAGACACAGCTGGACGAGCTGCTAGAAAAGGGGTATATCTGACCTAGTATGTCTCCATGGGGAGCCCCGATATTATTCGTGAAGAAGAATGATGAAACTCTAAGGTTGTGCATAGACTATAGGGAACTAAACAAGATCACAGTCCAGAACCGATACCGTTTGTCCAGAATAGACAACCTTTTTGACCAACTTAGAGGTGCATGAACCTTCTCAAAGATAGATATTCGTTCGAGGTACCATCAATTCTGGATCAAGGACGAAGACATACCTTAAACTGCGTTCTGTACCCGTTATGGGCATTACGAGTTTGTAGTGATGCCATTTGGGCACACAAACACCTTAGTAGGGTTCATGGATCTCATGAATAGAGTCTTTAAACCGTACCTGGACTAATTTGTGGTTGTTTTTATAGACAACATATTGATTTCCTGAAAGATTCCGGAAGACCATACTCACCACTTGAGGAACGTTCTATAAACATTGAGAAAGAACAAATTGTATGCCAAGTTGACAAGGTGTTAGTTTTGGTTAGGATAAGTGACATTTTTTGGGGCATGTAGTGTCTAACGAGGGAGTATCCGTGGGCCCCTAGAAGATAGAGGCTGTAACCAAGTGGCCGAGCCCTAAGAACCCGACGGAAGCAAGGAGTTTCTTAGGCTTGGCAGGTTACTATCGTTGGTTTGTTCAGAACTTCTCAAAGATTGCCACCCCGCTTACCAGCTTGACAAGGAAGGTCAATAGTTGTTAAGTCAAAAATTATGTATTGTTTTAATAATTATTTTGATTATATTATATATAGTATTTCGTCTAATTTACTTTATTTTATATATTTTTCAAGTTAAGCGTTAATAAAATAAAGAGAAAAAGGAGGATGTCGAAATTCGGGTTTTATACTCTTGGCTATCAAGATGGTCCAAAAATAATAATTTATGGAAAATATTATTTCCATAATTATTTATTTAGGTTAGGGTTACACGAGTTGAAGAGAAGCTAGAAGACTTGGGGGAGAAGGAATCTAAGAAAAAAAATCCTGACTACCTTCCCCACCATAAAATCATGCATCATCACCATCTCATCCTATGATGAAGCCACGACAATCCTACGCCGAACCCTAAAAAACCAACCCACGGCACACCTTCTTATCCTCCATAAACCACACCTTCTTCATCACCACGCAGCCTTCCTCTCCTTGACCATAATCATCAATCAATATATCATCATCACCATCTTCATGATATAACTCCATGGTACCTTCAGAAACATTGACGGCAGCTTCAGCCCCTACTCCATATCACGGCACCCATCATCATCTTCAAGTAGTATAGCTTTATTTCTCTTTTTTATGTTGTTTAGATTATTGTTAAACATGAATTATTTGGGTGAATTTTGTAATTTTATTTTTAAAATGAGTGAGTAATTTTTTGTTACTTAGTATAATCTATTTTAAACCATGCTAAGTTAATTATTTTGAAACAAGTTTCATACTTTATTATCTAGTTGATTTATATTCATGATTCTATAGCGATTAGTATTTACCGTTCATGATATTCGTATTATATTAATTAGAATGCATGCTAGTTAGTTTAAAACGAGTTCATATGATAGTTTAAAAGGCTTTAATACGTAAAAGCTATTGTCTTTTAGGCAAAAGTATCACCCTAATTAGTCATGGATAGCTCAAACCCATCTCTTTTAATTAGGTAATCGTTATAGATCTTTGGTAAATTAATTTGCTGGTAAATTGGTTACAAGGCATTAGATGATGTTTTTCTAATACGTAATGCTCTAGTTTGATTAAATTCTTGCACTGGTGTGAGGGTTATCAAAATTAGTAGGGTTTATATTAGGGTTGGACCTAAATAAACTATAACATAAGGAAAAATAGGGAATATCCGCTGGTGGGTGTCTTCCACAGTCTAACTCATGGATAAAGTCGATGTATGTGTTGATGATAAATATTAACTTGCATGGTGGATATAGATTATGCTAAGCATTTTTCATAAATTTGGTATCTTTGATAATTATTTGTTATTTTTTAGTTAATTTGTCTAGTTTGTCAATTTTTATTCTTTGATTATTAGCTTTAATATAAACTTCAATTACCCCCCCCAAAAGAGAGTCTTTTAGGAGTGTCTTGGTAATATTAGATTAATTAGATTTTGATTTTTAGTGTGATTATAATTTTCAAATTTAATTTATATTCTGTTTTGCCGTTTAATTACTGGTTTGTTAGAAATTAGGCTAAAAATAGCTCCTTTTGTGTTTTTTTAAAGTTGTAATCCATCCTAGGGTTTATTTAGTTTCCTATTCGGCCTCTATTTAATTTCGGAATTTTTGAAAATTATTTGATAATTTTTCAGAATTATTTCGTGAATTGAATATGTGCAGATTTTTAATTCAATAAATCTAAAAATTACATTTTAAAATTTTATTTCATGTTTTTTAGGTGTTATTAAGTCTAGAAAATTATATCCTTAAATTTGGGCAATTTTTTTATTTAATTGCGTATTTATATTAGTGTAGTTTATTTATTTCCTAATTTCAGATTTAATTTTCTGTTTCATTTTTCTGCAGTTAATTTTCTGTTTTAATTTATCTGAAATTAATTAGTTATAATTCTGGAGTTATAGGCTTATAAACTTGACGAATATTAGTTTAGGTTACTGTTTGTAATTTTTAATATTTATTTTCTGTTTGATTATTTTCTGTTTCTTTTTTAGAAGAATATTGTGTTATTATTTTGTTTTTATTTTTTCAGATTATTTAGAATAGCTACATACTTTTTTATTTTCAGAATTAAATTTAGAATATTTAGGAGTAATATTAAGTATTTTTTCAGATTTTTTATTAATTTTGATTTATTTTTGAATTACAAAGAGTAGTAAAATCATCTAAAATTAAACTAACTTTTTGACATAATCTTTCCTCGTGGATCGATCCTTACTTTCCTATGCTATAAATATTATTTATAACTCGAAGTAGTGGTTAAATTTGTAACTCCAGGACAAGTTATACAAATTTTGGCGCCGTTACCGGGGAAAGAAAATAAAATTGCTAGTTTACTTCTATTTAATTTTACTACTGTTATTTGTCTTGTTTTAACTCTAGTATTTTAATTTTTTGTAGATTTCCCATAATGTATGAGATTAAGAAGTGGTAAGGAAATTGGAGAGGACAAGGAGCAAATATTGAAAGCTAAAAACAAAGAGAGTCGTCCTAACCCAATAAGTCTTAAGATTAAAGAGGTAAGAATGTCCATTCTTCGGGAACTTGCTGCCCCTAACCTGGAAACTCAACCTATGTCCATTACTTATGCTACATTAGATAAACCTCTAAAACTGAACTCTGGATTCATCAATTTGCTACCCAAGTTTCATAGATTAGGTGGAGAGGACCCATACCGTCAGATTAGTGAATTCCTTATTACTTGCTCTGTTATGGTGCCTGAGGGGATCCCTGAAGACCAAATTAGGTTGAGAGTCTTTTCTTTTTCTTTGCTTGGTAATGCTAAAGATTGGTTGTATTACATTCCTGTTGGATCTTTCTCTACATGGACTGCATTGCATAAATCATTTTTAGAGAAATTTTTTCCAGCATTCCGAATTGGATCTATTAGGAAGGATATATGTGGTATTAAACAAATGAATGGAGAAACTTTTTGTGAGTAATGGAAAAGATTTAACAAGCTGTATGCTAGTTGTCCCCAACATCAAATAACTGAACAGTTGTTGATCCAATATTTTCATGAGGGTTTGCTTCCTATGGATCGTAATATAGTTGATGCTTCTAGTAGGGGGGCTCTAATTAATAAAACTCCAGCAGAGGCTAGAAATTTATTCAATCTAATGGCCCAAAATACTCAGCAATTTGGTGCTAGGGAGTCACAAATTAAAAGGATTAATGAGATTGGTTCAAGTTCATCTATAGAGAGTCAGTTATCTCACATTACTGCTATGTTAAATAAAATTTTTACTGGGAGAGTACAAAATGCAGTCATATGTGGCATTTGTTATCTAGAGGGGCATCCTACTGATGCATATCCTACACTTCAAGAGGGTAATGTTAATATCGTCTATTCTAATCAAGGTCGTATGATCCCTATTCTAACACTTATAATGAAGGATAGAGAGACCACCCTAATCTTAGGTATGGCCCTCAAACCAATCCACCTGGTTTTGACCAAACGTCTCGTCAATCTTCTAATCAAGATAGGACCAACTTCCTACTGGAACAAGTCCTTAAGAAGATAGATGATAGGTTCTAAATTTTGGAGACAACTCTTAAGCAGGTTCAAGAGAGACAGGCTACAACTGATATCATAGTTAGCAACTTGCAGGCTCAAATGCAAATTAGGTTACCATCTCAGCCTTACCCTAACCGTAAGGAGAATGTTAGTGCCATAACACTTAGGAGTGGGAAAAAACTAAAAGAACCTAGGAAGAGTAGAGAGTTAGAACCTGAGTTAGAGGTCAAAGGGACTGAACCAGAGTTAGACATAGAATCTAATCAAGTTACTAAGGAAATAGGAGAGAAGAAAAAAGAATCTTATAAGCCAATTCCACCTTTTCCTAGTAGATTTCGAAGCCCTACTTCTAGGTAAATGAGGCTAACCAAGAGATCTTAGAGACATTTAGGAAGGTAGAGATCAACATACCTCTCCTTGATGCCATTAAACAGGTGCCTCGTTATGCTAAGTTCTTGAAAGAATTGTGTACTACTAAAAGAAAGTTAGTAGGGAATGAAAAGGTAAGTGTGGGGGAAAATGTGTCTGTAGTTTTTCAAAGGAAACTTCCCCCTAAGTGCAAAGACCCAGGTGTGTTTTCTGTTCCTTGTAAGATAGGAAATCTTTACTTTGATAAGGCTATGCTTGATTTGGGTGCTTCCATTAATGTTATGCCTAGGTCTGTTTATGACAAACTGAACTTAGGAGAGTTAAAGAAAACTAGTGTAGTGCTTCAATTAGCTGATAGGAGCAGTATTTACCCAGATGGAGTGTTAGAGGATGTCTTAGTCCAAGTGAATGAACTTATGTTTCCTGCTGATTTTTATGTGATGAATATGGGTGATGCATGTCATGATATTCCCATCTTGCTTGGCAGGCCATTTTTGAAAACAGCTAGACTAAAATTGATGTGCATGAAGGAACATTAACTATGGAATTCGATGGTGAAGTGATTAAATTTAATATTTTTGATGCCATGAGATTCCCTGCCGATGTGAATTATGTGTATGCAATTGATGTTATCGCTGAGTTGCCCCAAGATATTTATGACTTATCTAATAAAGATGAATTTTTGACTATGCTTACTAAGAGTTTTGATCATGCTGAGTTTCATAAAGTGCCCTACCCGATTATTGATGATATAGTGGAAGAGATCCAACTAGAGGATCCAGGAGTTTCATGAAGTCGAGCCAACGACTATAAACAAAGGCGCTGGTTGGGAGGCAACCCAACGTTTTTAGGGAAGTACCCATTTAATTTTGCTTTTATTTTTATTATTTTCATCTTTTTGCATGCATTAGGGACAATGCATGAATTAAGTGTGGGGGATGCATCCTGCATTTAATTCTTGCAGTTTTTATTCTTGAAAAAAAAAATGAAAATCGAGAAATTTTTTTTCTTATAAATAATGCATGATATGAGTTTATACTAGGCTTGCTTGTTTAAAAAACTTTTTGTTTTCTTAGCTATTTTATAGTTTATTCTTTTATGAGTGAAGACTTCTAAGCATGCTAGCTATCTTTCAGAGAAGTTTGAGTTGATCCTCATATATCTCTTTAATAAGGAACTGTCATAATTATTCATCTTATTTGGTCATGCATTATATCCACTTCAGAGGTAATAAAATGACCTAGCCCATCTCCTAGACTATTGAACTAGTAGAATAACTCAAAAAAAAAAGAGAAAAAAAAGAAAGTCAAAGTCGGGAATGATAGGTACTCCTTTGAGGCATGCGCTACTGGGTGCTACCCTTTGAGGTAATACTGCCACTGGAAAGCTTGCTTCCTATACTAATGAGCCAATAAAATAAATAAAAAATAATGATGAAAATAAAATATTTGCTTCAGCACCTCTATTCGGGTGAGTGTAAGACGGGGAGTGTTTAATTTCTAGGACCTTATATGGGCCTCGAATATGTGCGCAAGTGGAGTTAGAAGGAAAAAAAATATATAGAAGAAGAACCAGAAAAAAGTATAAGGCGAGTTTAGAATCAATTTCGATGAGTTATTCTTTCTACTTCAATTGTCTCTATAGCCATACCGTACTTTAACTTTTCTATCGTAAACTTTTTAGACCTCCTGATCGGTATATGCATGCTTAAAAGAGATGGATAGTTATTGTTCTTGTTACTTCATTACAGAGATGCTGTGAAGTTGATGAAGAAACTCTTTGATGGCAGTTGGATATCCAGTAGTTGTTCACTTGTTGGAAGGAAAACTAATTAATTTTCAATAAAACTGTTTTCAAAGCAAGCCAATGCCTAGTATGAATATTATAGTTATGCATGACTTTATAAGAAAGAAAGAGGGTCAATTTCTAGGTCGAGTTTAAGATTTCTTTACACGAGGACGTCCAAAGTCTAAATATAGAGGAATTTGCTAAGTCAAAAATTATGCATTGTGTTAATAATTATTTTGATATATTATATATAGTATTTCGTCTAATTTACTATATTTTATATATTCTTCAGGTTAAGCGTCAATAAAATAAAGAGAAAAATGAGGACGTCGTAGTTCGAGTTTTATACTCTTGGCTATCAAGACGGTCCAAAAATAATAATTTATGAAAAATATTATTTCCATAATTATTTATTTAGGCTAGGGTTACACGAGTTGAAGAGAAGCTAGAAGACTTGAGGGAGAAGGAGTCTAAGAAAAAAACCCTAGCTACCTTCTCCACCATAAAATCATGCATCATCACCATCTCATCCTATAATGAAGCCACGGCAATCCCATGCCTAACCCTAAAAAACCAACCCACGGCACACCGTCTTATCCTCCATAAACCACACCTTCTTCATCACCACGCAGCCTCCCTCTCCTTGACCATAATCATCAATTAATATATCACCATCACCATCTTCATGATATAACTCCACGGTACCTTCAGAAACATTGACGGCAGCTTCAGCCCCTACTCATATCACGGCACCCATCATCATCTTCAAGTAGAATAGCTTTATTTTTCTTTTTTATGTTGTTTAGATTATTGTTAAACATGAATTATTTGGGTGAATTTTGTGATTTTATTTTCAATATAAGTGAGTAATTTTTTGTTGCTTAGTATAATCTATTTGAAGCCATGCTAAGTTAATTATTTTGAAACAAGTTTCATACTTTATTGTCTAGTTGATTTATATTCATGATTCTATAGCGATTAGTATTTACCGTTCATGATATTCGTATTATATTAATTAGAATGCATGCTAGTTAGTTTAAAACGAGTTCATATGATAGTTTTAAAGGCTTTAATACGTAAAAGTTATTGTCTTTTAGGCAAAAGTATCACCCTAATTAATCATGAATGGCTCAAACCCATCTCTTTTAATTAGTTAATCGTTAGAGATCTTTGTTAAATCGATTTGCTGGTAAATTAGTTACAAGGCATTAGATGATATTTTTCTAATACGTAATGCTCTACTTTAATTAAATTCTTGCGCTGGTGTGAGGGTTATCAGAATTAGTAGGGTTTATATTAGGGTTAGACCTAAATAAACTATAATATAAGAAAAAACGGGGAAGATCCGCTGGTGGGTGTCTTCTACAGTCTAACTCATAGATAAGGTCGATGTGCGTGTTGATGATAAATATTAATTTGCATGGTGGATATAGATTATGCTAAGCATTTTCATAAATTTGGTATCTTTGATAATTATTTGTTGTTTTTTAGTTAATTTGTTTAGTTTGTCAATTTTTATTCTTCGATTATTAGCTTTAATATAAACTTCGTTTACCGCCCTAAAAGAGAGTCTTTTAGGAGTGTCTTGGTAATATTAGATTAATTAGATTTTGATTTTTAGTGTGATTATAATTTTCAGATTTAATTTATATTCAGTTTTGCCGTTTAATTATCGGTTTGTTAGAAATTAGGCTAAAAACAGATGCTTTTGTGCTTTTCTCAAGTTGTAATCCATCCTAGGGTTTATTTAGTGTCCTACTCTGCCTCTATTAAATTTCAGAATTTTTGAAAATTATTTGATAATGTTTCAGAATTATTTCATGAATTAGATATGTGCAGGTTTTTAATTCAATAAATCTGAAAATTATGTTTTTAAATTTTATTTCATGTTTTTTAGGTGTTATTAAGTCTAGAAAATTATATCCTTAAATTTGGGCAATTTTGTTATTTAATTTCGTATTTATATTAGTGCAGCTTATTTATTTCCTAATTTCAGATTTAATTTTCTGTTTCATTTTTCTGCAGTTAATTTTTTGTTTTAATTTATCTGAAATTAATTAGTTATAATTCTAGAGTTATAGGCTTATAAACTTGAAGAATATTAGTTTAGGTTACTGTTTGCAATTTTTAATATTAATTTTCTGTTTGATTATTTTCTATTTCATTTTTAGTAGAATATTGTGTTATTATTCTGTTTTTATTTTTCCAGATTATTTAGGATAGCTACATACTGTTTTATTTTCAGAATTAAATTTAGAATATTTAGGAGTAATATTAAGTATTTTTCTAGATTTTTTATTAATTTTGATTTATTTTTGAATTACAAAGAGTAGTAAAATCATCTAGAATTAAACTAGCTTTTTGACATAATCTTTCCTCATGAATCGATCCCTACTTTCCTATGCTATAAATATTATTTATAAGTTGAAGTAGTGGTTAAATTTGTAACTCCACGATAAGTTATACAATAGTATAAATGAGCCCAGCGTCACGAGGAAGCCTTCCAATAACTGAAGAAGAGACTGACGAGTGTGCCTATATTTAGGGCTGTGCAAAATTGGTTAACCAGTCTTTCGGTTAACCAAAAATCCAGTTAGCGAAAACACTGAACTGTAACCGAACTAAAATTTTCGATTAACTTTTCAATTGACCGAATTTTCAGCTCGGCCAAAGTTTGATCTGTAACCGAACCGAAACATTCGGTTAACCGCTTTTTCGGGTCGATTAACCGGTTTTCGGGTTATAATGAAAAAAAACTAAATTTAGGACACTTTTCATGTCAAATTAAAACCAAACTTTTGCTATTATGCTATTGTCTATTGATTTTAGAACCTTTAGGGCAGCACATAAAACATAATAAAGTAGCAAATAAAGTAGCACATAAAACATAAAGCACAAGAATCCAGATCTGAGAGTTACGAACTCAGACGCCTAAAGCTAGCCGCAAAACGTGCCAGAAAACACAATTTCGTTGCTCGTTCACTGCTGAATCGACCAACATTTGGAGAAGAAACCGACGTTGGGTTTGAGATCTGAGAGTTCTTGGTAAGTTTGTTGCAAGTTCAGAAAGAAGAAAGCTAGAAAGCAAATGTTTGGAGATGAAATCAAAGCAACCGAATTAGAAGGCAGCGCTGAACTTGAAGAACGATGGGCTGGCCAGCTGGAAAGTGAGAAATCAAAGCATGTGAACGGGAAAGGAGGAACCGAGAAGTCGAGATTTGAGAACACTGAGAGTCTGAGAAGTGAGAAGTGAACTGGGTGTCTAGGTTTGGCGTTTAAGAGTCTAAGAAGTGGAAAGTGGGAAGGGAATGGGTGGTAGAGGAGTGAGGAGGATGGAGGACGGGCAGTCTAGGGGGTATTTTTTTTTACTTTATATATTCACAAAATTAAAAATGTAAAAATTAATTTCCGGTTTTAGGTTAACCGCTATTAATCGAATTTTCTGGACCGACAATCCATCATCGAGCCGTTAACTGATTTTTTTCGGTTCGGTCAATCAAACCGTTTAATTTAGAAATTTCACTTTGATTAACCAGTTTTTTGGATTAGATTTTCGATTCGGTTTTTGGTTTCAGATTTTTCTGCACACCTCTACTTATATTGGCCTTATCTACTAGTGACAAGGACTGTGTGGTGTATAGTGATGTGTCAAGAAATGGGTTGGGATGCGTGCTGATACAGGAGGGTCGTGTTATGGCTTATGCCTCACGATAACTAAAGACTCACGAGCGAAACTTACCGACTCACGATCTAGAGTTAGTCACCGTTGTGTTCGCACTGAAGATTTGGAGACATTACCTGTACATGGTGCAATGCGAGGTCTTCACTGACCACAAGAGCCTAAAATACCTCTTCTTGCAAAAGGATATAAATCTGAAGCAGATATGGTGGTTAGAATTCCTAAAGGTCTACGATGTCCACTTTCAGTATCACCCAGGGAAGGCAAACGTAGTGGCAGACGCCTGGAGTCACCGACTGTAACCGGCGATGAACTGCCTGTTGGAGTTACTCGTCAACTTGTGCGAGGAGTTTCGGAAAACGGAGCTTAACGTAATCACCCCGGGAACCAAGTCTATGCTCTATGCTATGGAAGCGCAGCCAAGCCTTATAGAGAAAATTCGTGTAGCACAGGCTACGGACCCTTAGCTGGAACATATTAGGGAGGAGATATTAGTAGGGAAAGTACCTGGGTTCGTGATCCATGAGGATGGTACTATAAGGTTCCACAAACGGTGCGTGTCCCCGCAGTGGAAGAGGTTAAGAAGAAAAGTTTAGATGAGGGTTACAATACTCCACACTCTGTACACCTCAGAGGGGAATAAACTGTATAAGGATCTGAAGCAGACGTTCTGGTGGAGCAACATGAAGCAAGAAGTAGATGACTATGTGGCAAAGAGCTTAACCTATCAAAGGGTGAAGATTGAACACCAGCGGCCGGCGGGACTTCTGCAATTGTTGGATATCCCTGAGTGGAAGTGGGATTCATTGTCCATGGATTTTGTGGTAGGCTTACCGCTGACCCAAAGGAAGAACAATGCAATCTGGGTAATGGTGGATCGACTCACAAAAACGACGCATTTCATAGCCATGAGAAATACCTGGACTCTAGACCAGCTAGCTCGAGCATACATCGAGGAGATAATGAGACTACACGGAGTGCCCAACTCCATAGTGTCAAACCGAGATGCTAGGTTCTAGTCGAGTTCGGGGAGAAGCTACAGCAGGCATTTGGGATGTTGTTACGTTTCAGCACTGCCTTCCATCTGGCCACTGACGGGCAAACTGAGTGCACTATTCAGACACTGGAAGACATGCTGAGAGCTTGTGCCCTGGACTTTAAGAAAGCGTGAGACGAACAACTAGCACTGATCGAGCTCTCCTACAACAACAATTACTACGCAAGTATTCGGATGACCCCGTATGAGGCGCTGTATGGAAGAAGGTGTAGAACTCCGCTCTACTGGTAGGAAATCGACAAAGCCCTGACCATTGGACCGGAATTAATCCAAGCCACCACTGACAAGATCCGGGTGATTCAGGAACAGATGAGAGCTGCCCAGAGCTGTCAGAAGAGCTACACTGACTGAAGGTGTAGACCTTTAGAGTTTCAGGTAGGTGACCAAGTATTTCTCATAGTATCGCCAACTAAGGGGATTACAAGATTCGGGAGGGCTAAAAAGCTTAGCCCAAGATACATTGGGCCGTACTCGATTACATAAAGAGTTAGGAAAGTAGTGTACAGGTTAGAACTATCGCCGGAACTTTCGAGGGTGAACAATGTTTTCCACGTGTCGCAGTTACAGAAGTACATCCTGGATCCCTCTCATGTAATCGAGCTCGACCCCATATAGCTTCAAGAAGACCTATTGTATGAGGAGTAGCCTATGCAGATCCTGGATCAGCGAGAGAAATAACTTCGTAGGAAGACGATACCCTTGGTAAAAGTCCTCTGTGCAACTACGAGATGTCGGAAGGAACCTGGGAACTAGAGCCAGAGATACAAGACAAATACCCTCATTTGTTCCTGTAACCAGGTGCTTATAAGTTTCGGGGGCAAAACTTCCTCAAGTGGGGTAGTATGTAAAATTTCGGAAATTCATTCTCATAATGATAGTGTATGTCATAGTTTATTGAAGTTTCGGGGACGAAACTTTTTTAAATGGAGTAGTATTTAAAACCCCGGAAATCTAATATGCGGAATCATGTGTTGTGGACCGACCTTATAATCCAAGTCAATTTGAAAGATTTTCCCTCCATGACTTCTTTTCAAATTTACTTATTTCATAAAAAAATGGATTGGAAATTTTATTCAGGTTATATTCCCTCGATTTATTTGTTATTTGATTTATTATATATTTACCTTCCTAGACTTAATTATTCGTCTATCTATTTATATGTAATTCCTAGTGGACTCCCTAATGGGTTAAATTCATCTAAATTCAACCCTTGGCCCAAGATTTTTTTTATTTTCATTTTTTCCCCCTCTTTTTTTACCCTACTGGCCAACCCTTCCCCCCTCTTTGTTCACTCTCTCTCTTTCCTCTCAATCTCACGCCTCCCTCCCTCTGTCAATCTTACGTCTCTCTCTCTCTCTCTCTCTCTCTCACACACACACACACACAATCTCGCACCCCCTCTCTCTCCACCACGGCAGCAGCCGCCACCCCCCAAAGCACCACCGCTATCTGCTGCCACCGGTAGCCACTAAGCAGCCGACACTCCCTCTTTTCCCTCCGTGCTTGTGATAAGTGGAATGCATCCTATGCACACCATGCATACAAGACTTAAAAAGCTAGAGTTTTTTTTAAAATGTCTTCGTCACTATTTTATGGTTTGTGGGCTACGAATTCAAGTGCGCAAATGTTAATACTTTACAATTTTCTAGACTTTAAATTTTAAGGGTGTGACGATTCAAACACTCTTCTCCCAAAACCGAATCAAGGTGAGCATAATAGTCGTATTTGATATTCGTTTTGGTTAAAATTAAAAACCTTGACTTGACTTGGATTAGTAGGGGCCTTATGATTGTTGAGATTGATGTGGGTAGTCATTCATTGGTTGTTATTAAAAACGTGGCCTAAAAGGAGCACACTTTAGGGTTAAGGATTTTGGGCAGAATGTTACTGGTTGGGGACAGAACATACCTTGACTTTAAAAATTTTTCCATGAGGCTACACTAATCTAAAAATTACGAAATTTTTATGGTAGTTAGGGCAAGGTGTCCTCTACACTATGGATTTTGAATCACTGGAATCGGACCTAAATTATGCAAGTTATGGGAAAATTACTAGGAACTATCCAGATCAGGATAGTCAGTGGTAGGGTAGAAGTTTTGAGGTTTTCGACCTAGTAGTTGGCAGTTCGGAGAAACATTAAACATAAAACTTGTAAGGAACGAGTTAACCTTTCCATAATGGGTAAAAACTTTGAGTTTTGACATTAGGATCTCTAGTTATGGCTTCTGTAAATCGGACCTAATTTCTGACCTGCACTGGACACTAGAATAATCATATTTGGAAATTTCTAAGAGTGTCTAAAAATTGTAGAAAATTATTTTTAAGTGAGAGGTGGGTTGTAGATGTAGTTCGTAAGATTTGGACTAAGTGCAGACGCTGTTTTGGTCCAGGTGCTGATTATTAGGCCAAATTAAGAAACCGAACCCGTAATTTTATGGATTTCCAGGTAACAATTATACCCTATCCGTTCCCCGAAGTCGTTTGAAAAGTATGTTTGATGAAAATAGTAAGCGCTGTCTTTGAATGTCTTTCGAATACATGAAATTATGGATTTTACTGGTTGAACGTTGAATGAAATAGTTGTGTGGCACGTGTTGAGTTATTTTGCTAAATCAGTGAGCGTTCGGGCACTTGAACTGATTGTGTTGTAAAGAAAAAAAATATATATTGTGGAAATGCTTTGAGGTTGGAATTGGGTCGGGTTGGTATGCGCATGTTGACTTGAAATTTCAGGACAGGTGTGAATATAAGAATAAATGGCCTTATGGGTGAAACTGTGAGCTATATTGTGTTATTGAAGGCCATTAACCTTCCCCATGTAAAAGTGCATGCATGTGGGCAGCCAAGTGCCCATTCGGGGACGTGGGCCAGGTTAGCGTAGCCGTCCATATTGACTGTAGGTCAGGATATGGTTAAGCGGTAACCGTCTACGTCGACGGTAGGTCAGGTTGAGGTTAAGCGGCAGCGTTAAATCCAAGCGCAGGCCATGAGACCCAGTGAGCTCGCTCACCCTTAAGAACCTAAAAATTTATAAAAGAGACTTGTATGGTTGTATTCTTCTACTGAGAATGTATAAATGTGGTCTGTTGTCTCCCCCACCCCTAAAATGGTTTGAAATAAATTTTTGTGCGTGTTTTAACGGTTAGGGGTAGTCGTTATTGAGTTTATCTCATTTTTGTAAAATGTCTTGTTTTCAAGTGAAGTGAATGCGTATGGGAGTGGGGATCTAAAGTTAGAGCGAGCTCTGTCGCTTAAGTTATAGTTTGAATCAAGTAGTTTGTTTTAAGAAGGAACTTGTAATGGATTTTGTTTAGCTTAGTCGTTGCTATAATCGCGGTTGAAATCTTTGGACTTAGGTATTGTTGAAGAATCTTTTACATTAATGTTTTGGTTGATACTCAGCCTGGTATTTACACAAAAGAAATACGGCGGTAACACTCCAGTTAGTTTTTTCGCCGCCACATAGGTTAATACTATTAATAAAGAAAGGAATTAGAAATTCGGGTGTTACATTTACACACATATGGGCCTACAATTTTTCCATGTGCTTTTGAAGAATTCGCTTCCATATTCATCCGGTCCGGGCTCTTAGAGCTACTAATGCTGAGCATTGCCTGCTTAATTTCTGCATTTTTGATTGGTTTCATCAACTCCCCCTGTTATTGCTTGGTTAAACGGTGGCCTTGAACAATGACCTCATAATTTGGATTGTGTACCCTCTCCTGTGTATCCATGAACTCCTGGAAATGGTTAGCTAGAATTTCTCCGATTTTGTCTTGTTTGCATGTTATCTGCCCATCTGGCTCACAGTCCTTTAACAAAATTTGTTCAATGTCTTTGCTTTAAGCTAACAAAGTGAAAAACAATGCACCTGTCTCCCATTTGGGGCCAATCTTCCTTGGATTTTTGTTATGGTAAACTTTTCTCAGCTTGGAGACAAGCCTTATATTGCTCCTGTAGCTTTCTTTCCTGTTCATAAAGCCCATCATTTGGATGCGATTTCTGTAATTTAGTCTGAACCCAATGCAATTCCTGTTGGATTTGCCCCACCCTCTGATGTACATTGCCAAAACCTCCTTAATCAATTTTTTTAGTGGTTGCTTGAGTCTCTTCAGCTTAGAGACAAGTTGAAACATTTTTGTCCCCCCTACATCTATATTCCAACTACGGGACACAATCTGTCTGAATTCTAGGGCCTTAACCCACGTATTATGAAAGTGGAAATGGTCCTTTCTCCTATCAGGTATGTGATGGATGGATAGTAGTAGGGGACTGCGACCTGAGATGTCCATTGGCATTACCCTCAGCCAATATATCCACACAAGCTATAAATTCTTCAATTTTCAGTGTAAGTAACTCTATACCCCTAATTCTCTCATGTACCCCTAGTAAACTGTTGAAGTCTCCTCCTATGTACCATGCATATCTAGTAATTTGGCTTAATCTTTTGATGGCCTTCCATAGCTCTTCCTTTTCACTAGCCTCATTTGAGCCATGTATAAAAGTAACACCAATAGCGTCCCCTTCTCCAGGAGCATACTTCATATGGATGAACTGCTTCTGTATTTTCATAATCTTAATACGACATTTTTGCACATTCCAATAAACCCATTTTTTACTTTTGTATTCAACAGTTGCATTGGCAATCACTTCCCACTGTCCAAGTCTAGCCCGTATCTCCTCCACTCTGGCTACTTTAACCTTAGTCTCAAATAACCCCAGGACCTCAAATTTATTCTGAGCAAGGATGTTCTTAACTACATCCTGCTTATTTGGGCCATTAAGGCTTCTTATATTCCAAAAACAAATGCTACCCATTATCGGCTAAGCTGCCAAAGTTGTTACGCAGCATCACTGTAGCAGGTGGGGTGATACATTGCTGTCTCAATCTAGTCCCAGCTGGTGCCATTCTTACAGCACAAGTCTAACTTGCATTTTCATTCTCAGCATCAGCCATCTGTTGACTCTGAGTCTGTTGTTCCACATCCACCACTTCCACTTGCTCCTGTACTACTTCTTTCCTTCTCCTCTCCTTCCTAAATTTCTTCCTACAAGCTGCTTCCAAACATTGCACAGTGGGCACACCTCATAGGTTTCCAGGCATATTGCACCTTCTGCACCGTAAGTGTGCCATGTTCATTCATAAATGTAACCTTCTTAGGGAAATCTTAGTTCAAGTCCATCTCCACCAAAAATCTAGCAAATTCGCACGCATTTTATATTGAGTTGCCTTGTCAATCGCCAAAAGTTTCCGTAACAAACTTCCAATCTTGCTCAGCACCTCCCTACTGTCATATTTGATATCCAGGTCAGGGAAAGAAACGCAAACCTAGATTTTAGCAATTTCATCCTTGTTAATTACTTCGCCCAACATCCAAGCTCGCATTATGAGTGGTTTCTTATCAAAATAGATAAAGTTTTGTTTCAGTACCTCATCTCGCTCCAATATCGAATGGAATCGAACATGGGCACCCCATTTTCCTGGACAATCGCTCTTTTGAAACCCTTATGTCCCCACATTCTTCTAAAGAAGCCCTCCATGATTTGGATTCGGGGTTTGGTTCCCTAGATAAAGCAAGCAATCGATGACTTCCAGAATCAATTTCTGATTGGATATCTACGGCTTCGATGCATTTTTTATTCATGCCATTGTGCTCTAATTGTAGGACACAATCAAGTTTCAGACCAAAATTCGGCCCTACCAACTCCACGTTGTCCATTTGCTCTGCTTGTGCTCTCTTGAATTCCTCCGCCCATGAACTTGATTGACGTCTACTTCTTAGTATGTCAATCCATTGTGAGAAACTTGCTCTCTTCTCGTCCTCCTGTTCCGTCAATCTTCTCAAGCTCCTCGAGTTGACCTCTTCCGCATCCTCAAGACCATTGTTGATGTTCGGTGTTGCAGCTAGATCAATGTCTTTCCCCAAATCCTTACCCCCTGTGGTGTTGTGTTCACTAGTGATCGATGATTGAGATGCAGGTATCTATGCATGCTTAAGTTTCCTCGCCATGGAAGAAAACCTAGCTCTCTCTGCACATCTCTCTCTAACGTACCTAGACCTGACAAAACTGACCCGAGACCCGAAATCCGAACTGAATGACCCGGATCCATACCCGACCCGACACCCGAAATATGCTCACCCGAAAGTAGACCCGAAACCCGAATTGACCCGAACCGAACCATACCCGATCCGAAATTTTCCACAAAGTTGCTTGTTTTGGCATGACGAGCCTATTTGACCAAAAATTAGTTGACCCGAAGTCGACCCGAACCGAACCATACCCGACCCAATCCGAAACGACCCGAAATGTCATTTAACCCGAACATGACCCAACCCAAACTTGACCCGACCCATACCCAAACCGAATGACCCATTTGCCAGGTCTAAACGTACCCGCTCAGTCCATACAGTTGGTTAGAATCATCTATTCACATAAAATCAGAGCACAATGTTTATCCAAAAGTAAATGAAAAAAAAACCAAACTATCAAATTATTACAGTGGGCCAGGACGTCGCTAATTAAAGGTTACACCTTTGTTAAATCGCAATCAATCAAATTAGAAGAAATAAAGAGAATGGAAAGAAGGTTATAAAATGTGGCTTCATGATAGCCCACCTAAATTTTCTAGAAACTTAGCAGAGTGACGCTTTCTAAAATCAATACCTGATCTCCCTCTCTAAACATTGATTCCTTCTCCTAGAAAGGAATCCTAAAGCTCTCCTCTGTTTTTCTCTCATCTTATTTGCAATTCTCAATGGTTTTAGGGCAGTGTGTTGCTCTAATGATTTTCTGTCGTCCCCTCACCCAAAGGGTTAGCCCCCTTTTTATAGCAGTTGAGGATGTAGTATGAATCAGCCTAGGAAAGAGAGACCTAGTCCTATTCCCATTAGGCTTTGTCTAGACGAGTTGACCTGATAAACTAGAACTCTAATTAATTGATCAAAAATTAATCCAATTAGACGTGGAAAGATAATTCAAGCGGAGGTCTGTTTGACTATCTTAACAGGTCTCGGTAAAGTAGAAGACGTTTTTATCAAGAGCCCGACCGGGCTCCCTGTGTGAGGAGCCCGACCGAGTTCCTTGTGTGAGGAACCCGATTGGGTTTTCCTTGAGACTAGCCTATTAGGCTAGTTTCGTTTGCAGACTGCTTTATGAACTCGATTTGTTTCTTTTTTTCTTTCAGACTATAACTATATTGGGCCCCTGAGAATTTAAATTAGGATATTAATTTCGTCATTGGGCTTATTAAAGATCGATGCCATTTTTAAGTGTCTACACTACCTCCTTGCAACTAAGCAATTATGATCCTCATCATCTACGAAGCCACACAGCCCTGTCCATGCTCTGCCACCTTGGCCCTCAACACTTAGCCCATGACGTCTCTTGCGGCTACACATGGAAGTAGGAGATGGAAGAAAGAGGAGGTGTTTATCCAATCCAACCCACTGCTATAAATAGCCCCATTCAAGGGCTCTTCTTGGGCGTACTACTCTTCCTTGTCTTTCCCCTGTTGGCAGTAAAGGTAAAATGATGCCGCTATTCTGCCACTACTAGGGGTGGGCAACAGATTGGGTGTCTATTGGGTAAAGTGCATCGCCCGTTTAAAATAGGGTCATTAAAATGTTAGATCAATAATGGATTAGGTCAACAATGACCAAGTTAACAGCGGGCAAGCTCGTTAAATTGCATTAATGCATGGGGTCAAGTAGGGTCATTAATGGTTTGTTTAGTGACCTTATACTTTTTTCAACTTCCTAGCCACACTACCTTAAATGCAATAGTTAGTTAAGTTTACTACCAACACTCTATATGTAATAATAATCACTATATAGAACTTTTTTGCGCCAGGTTGTTGCATTTTAAAACGGACCAAAAACAAGCCATCCCACCCCACCATTTATTCACGTAAAAAGTCCGGCCCCAACCACTTTGTTAACGGGTTATGACTCGATGCAACCCACTTTATGAACAGGCTGTTCCTAACCTGATCTGACCCGATCTATTGTCCAGCCCTAGCCACCACACTCGTAAAAATGCCCAACACCATAACCAGCTTACTCCTTAGTTTTATGTCTGTTTTTAGAGAGGGTCGATTTTCATGGGAAACCACCATGGCCGGTGCTGTGGTTGGCATCCGGGAGTTTTGGGAAGTCCCTCAAACTCCGTCCACCTTGAATCAGTCACTCACGCCATCAACATACCACCTCATATGCCACCACAACCGTTGCTATAAACCCCACATCTCTTTCCCCTATTTTGTGTCGAGATATGACCGCTGGAAAACAAGTGGTCGATGATTGTGGTCGCCGTTAAAAGGAAACCATGACATCTCTGCATTGTTCCCATAGCGCTACCACCACAAGCTAGCCTTCTAAACCACCATAAATACCACCCAAATACCACACTCAACATTGTCTCTCTCCTCCACTAGATTCCGACAATATATCCAGTTTCCATGGTATTCTAGCATGACCCGAAGGCATTACTGCCTTATGTAAACCACCACACGACCATAGCACTGCCTTAGTGTTAACTTTCTTAAAGCTCAAATTTAGTTTTTTAATATATTTGAATAAAGGACAAAAAGAGATTAATCAATTGATATATTCATCATGTAATATTTGTATTATCTTGAGATCACAATGCTGACTATAATTGATAAAATTATGATTGATAATATCCTTTTTGGTTATGGTTGTTTCCTTATTATTAGGGATCCTTATGTGGTAAATATTTGACTTTCAAAATTTAAATCCTTGATATTTGCCCTTGATTATGGAAAGGATTGCAAATCATCTCAGAGAGATTTTCAATCAGCTAAAAATGGAAGTAGCCGTTGAAAAATCTTCATCAGCTCAAAATATGGAAGTGGCAGTTGAAAGAATATCAAATCAAGTCAAAATTACCCTTTTAGCCGTTGGTTGCTGAGATTGCCAACATTTCAAGGATACTGATCTATAGTCCAAGGCACTGAACTGAAGCTGGAATCCAGGGTGTGTCTAACGTCTAGTTTCCAATAAATCCTCCAAGTTTCTACTATAAACACAGAGCTGAATTAGAGCAAGGACATGAAGAATTGCAAGCACTCATTGGCATACTACTCACTCAAGCAATACATTGGCATACCTTGTGTTTAAACTTGCTTCCTTTACATTTGAGTTGTATTGTTCAAGTTGTAAGTAACGTGGGATTATAGAGTTGAAGGGTCAACTCTATCAAGCCTAGTTGAAGGGTTCAACTTGTGACTTGGAATTTAGAGTAAGGTGTACTCTAGAGTTGTAACTACTACTCTTAATATAATCGGGTTAATCCTAGAGTTAGGGAACTCTAGGCGGAGATTAAGCATTCTGAGGCCCAACCTCGTTAACAATCGATTGTGTTTTATCCATATTTACTTTTCCACATTTACATATCGATTGTTTTGCAGCTTTGATCATCACCCTATTCACCCTCTCTAGGGTGATTTTATAGCCATTGATTCTTCACTTAATAATAACCAACAAAAATCCCCTCAATTACTCCCTTAGCCTGTAGTGACCAAGGGCCAACAAGCCCTGTTCAAGGCTTCATCCCGAGCCACTTCGTCATCCTATCTATATCATCATGTATATTATCCATGCATTATAGCATTCCTAGCTAGCATTCCATATTTTGGAACCCTATTCTGCCATGTCAGCAAAAATTCTAACTTTTTAGAACTCATGTTCCTTCACTTCTCCAACCCATGGAACTCCAACTTAAATCAATTAATAAAATATTTGTAATGGACCCACCTTATAATGCACAATCTTTTTTTAATAACCCAAAAATATTTTTTAGAAGGAAAAAAAAGAAAAAAGAAAAAAATGCACTAAATGATAAAAAAAGAGAAACGGGAGGCAGAACGCCTGCTCGTTTCTCCACGCGTGGAAGTTGTAAATCCAGCAAAACAGATGACGACATTTCACTGGCAGCTAATGCTCTTATATACTCGAACCTCACATGTTGAGTTTACCCAATGCACCACCCAAGTGTCCCGTGTAAACCTTCAAAATCAGCTAGTTGACCATTCCTGCCATCGTATTATTATAGTAAAACATGCCCAACTGCCCCTGTTCAGGACTTTTTGTCCTTGCAGAAAGGTACTGTATCAATCCCGAATCGTACCAAATATACTCGCAAAATTCTGCCATAATTGAAAAAATTTTCAACTATCATAGTTGTTAAATTTAAGCCCTTGATCTTATAAGTAGTAATCTCAGCCCTTGATCTGCCTTACCTGCCACCTAGAGAATCGGCCACTATCAATAAGTTCAGATAAAGTGAACTTCTTCTCTATATCTTTGTTTCATTATCCTCCTTCGATACCAGCAGGTGTTAGGCAGCTTTTCAAATTATTCAAAGATACTTTTCTTGCAAGCAAGTGTTGTTTTTTTTTTTTTTATGGGCTCGTGTCAGATTTACAAAGCAATTGCAGTCATGCGATGACCAATATGCCCTCCCCTCAAAAGTCAAAATGTTTCACCTTTTTCAATGCCTCTCCCCTCTATGCTTTGCTTCCCCTAAGTAGATCTTTTTTTTATCATTTGGTTCAATTTCATTTGTTAAGTTTGATTTATCTTATTTTATTAATTTTTTAGAATAAATATTCAAACTATGTATAACTTAATTAAATTTTACGTTGAAAATCCTATATTATTCATGTGTGTGTATATAAATATCCATATTATTATTTGTACCAAAAATAATAAATAACTCATATTTATACAAATCTATCAATTTGAATAAGTCTCTTAATATGCCTTAATTTCATGCGACTCATGCATTTGATTGAACCCATAACCATATGATTAATATAATATTAAAAATAACTAAATACTAATTAATTTACGGCAAAGTTATAATTATGAAATAGGCATTGGGTACATTTTTCTTCTCCTATTTTCTTTTTGTGCCATTTTTTCTACTTATTTTTCAGTCAATATGATTTTGACCATGTCATTATATTAAACAAGAAAATTAGGTTACTTTATTATTTCATTGATATATTATAATCATGTTATTGTTTTATGAACATTTTAATTTCTTGTCTAACGCATTATATATTTATATATATATATATATATATACACACACACACACACACATTTACATACATACATACTCTCTCTCTCTCTCTCTCTCTCTCTCTCTCTCTCTCTCTCTGTTTAAACCGGTCTGCTAGTGCAGAACGATCACTATGGGACCTCGAGCACCACCCACCGTCCCACCTGTAGACGCCGCCGGAACACCACATAGCGTCTACTCCCGCCTGTAGACGCAGATAGCATCGGCTAGTACTCACGGGCTTTTCTAAGCAGAAAGTCGGCAGTTTTGGAGGTGAGCCTGGGTTACCGGCGGTTCAGACCACCCTGTTCCTGGTTGCAACTCGACTGTAAGTACCCCCACCACCTGTCTCTAGTTACCCAGCTCTAGTTGCTGAGCAAATCCCCCCTGTAAGTACTCCCTGCTGCTGTCATTCCCCTATTTTGGTTGAGAACACCGAGTGATTATTACTGTCGTTCCCTGTTTCACTGCTGTCGTTCCCCTATCATGTCTTGCATTTCTCTGGACTTTTCTGTGGTAAATTTGCAGACATTGAGGTCTCTTTTAAGTTTTGGGTAGAATAGAAGTTGTTTGTGAGCATTTCTAAGTGGGAGAGTGGTGAAAGCTCCATTCCAACACTGAGGGGAACCATCTTGTTGTTTGGGATTTTTGATCTGGGTTGGCTTAGAAGTGCAATTCGCGAACTGGGTGTGGCAGAATCTTACAAGGTCTGTCGAATCTTGACTTGGTTTTGTCTGTTTTGGTTTGGTATTTTGCTTAGGGGAGGCCTGTGTTAATTGGGAGCTGCGTTGTGAGGGGCTAGGATTGAAGAGGTATTGCCAAGTTAGCTTTCCCGCCTCTTTGAAATTGAATGGGTGTTTTAGGGGTTTCCTGGTGTTTTACTGCTAATTTAGATTTTCTTGTTTGATTTGCTTTGAATTTGTATCTCTATTGTCCGCAACCAAGCTGTCTGATCTCATTCTCTACGTGCAGGCTTTAATTGTGGTCTTTAGTACGTGCTTGATGAACATTTGGTGCCCGCAGTTACCCCGTTTAAAATTCTGACTCTTTTCTTTTTTGCTTTTGTTTGGGGCTCCTATTGTTGTTGTTGAATCAATCTTATATAAGGTTTTGATGATTACAACCCAAATGTGTTAATTATGCTTGGCTTGAGTTAAGTGCTAGAATCATGTGATAAGACAGATTGCAAACATCCTAGAGATCAGTTCTAAATGCTTGAAGCTATGTGATAAAATTGTATGTTGAAAGCAATAGAAATTGCAAACACCCTGAAGAACAGGTCAAAGAAGCTGAAATCATCAAAGTGGATACATGCGCACATCATCAGCAGAGTACAAGAGTCATTAGAATCTTAGGGCTAATTACGAGTTATATTTCTTTAGATTCTTGTTAATATGCCAAAGAAGAACTTAACTTAACATTCACCTTGAAGGAATTATTTAAGCTGACTCAGAATACTGCTCAGAACAATTGAGCAAACAGGTCTGCAGTGCTCTAAGGGCAGCGAGTGCAAAAAACGATTTTCAAAGATTTCCAAGAGTTTTCCTACTACCAAAATTCCTAATATATTTAGGATTGATTTTCTGATAATATTGTGTTTTAGAAAAAGTACTTTCCTAAATAATATTGGTCTCCTAAAAGATTTTTTAAAAGATTTTATCTTATCCTTAAAAGATATGATTTCCTAAAAAGATAAATTCTTGAAGGATTTAATTCCTTTTAAGATACTGAGTATTTTCAGAGTTATTATGGAAATCAAATCCTTGCTTTTTCGTGGGTATATAAGCACTCGCTTCTCATCTCTTTAAGCAAGGTTTTTCAAGGGTTTTCACGATTGATCAAGTGCTAAAATTGCTTTTCCGAGTCTGAATTTTCCTGTGAGGAAAACCTTCAAAAGTGTGCGCTTAATCGAGTCTTCATTATTGGCATAATAGGAGTTGTATGGTACCTTACACTCAGCTTATTTAGAAGTATTCAAGTAAGGTGTTTTTTATCTCTTTTCCGTCATCGTGATTAGGGGTTATCCAAGATGTCAGACGTGGTCTCTTAGGGGACATGTGGACATTGTGTCCGCGAATATTTATCCTTGGACGTGGTCTCTTAGGAGACGGTGGACGTGTTGTCCGTGTGAGCTTGTCCAAGTCTTGAGATGTGTGTTTGTAGCTAGAGTCTTAGGGGAGACTAAGTTACGTGTGTGACGTTGTCACGTGTGTTACATAGTGTAACGAACTTGACCCATGTTAGTGAAAGTGCTTGTTGAAATCCTACTGAGGTAGGTCATGGTTTTTACACCTCCATTGGGCCAGAGGTTCAGTTCTCACGAGTGTTCTGAAAGAAGTTTTGTTTCTGTCTCATTGGAAATATGTACTTCAAACTGTTCTCACGAGTGTTTCTAAAACAATTCGAAAAATCGGTAGACACAATTGACCCCCTCTTGTGTCCTTGTGTGTTTAAATCTAACAATTGGTATCAGAGCAGAGTTCTCACACCTAGGTTAACACCTTGAGAGATCCTGAAATAATGAGTGCACCACAAGGAATCTTAGAGGGTCAATCTGTGACTTGTCCTCCATACTTTAATGGGCAACACTACAATTGGTGGAAAAATCGAATGGAGAACTATATCCAAGCTGAGGATTATGAGTTGTGGATGCTCATTATAAATGGTCCTTACATTCCAGTGAAAGTCACAACTGATGGGAAGACTGTTCCTAAGGAGCCGAAGGAATTTGACTCAGATGATTTTAGAAAGATGGAGAAAAACGCCAAAGCCAAGATGCTGCTATATTTTGGACTCGGACCTGATGAGTACACTCACATTTCAGAGTGTGAATCCGTAAAAGAGATATAGAATGCCCTTGAAGTAGCTCACGAAGGAACCAATCAAGTCAACCAATCCAGGATCGAGCTGCTGATGAGGAAATATAAGTTATTCGAGATGAATGATAAAGAAACAATCATGGACATGTATACTCGGTTCACCCATATTACTAATGAGTTAAAATCGTTGGGAAAATCCTTTACCACTGAAGAGTTGGTTAGGAAGATCCAACAAATTTTACCCCATTCATGGGAATCAAGGGTCACTGCAATCCAAGAAGCAAAAAAGATGAATGAGATTTCCTTGGATGAGCTGATTGGGAACTTACAAACATATGAATTAAGGAGAAACTCTCAGACAAAGGAGGAAGTGAAGAAAGATCATGGGCTTGCACTAAAGGCAAGGGATAGTGATAGCTCAGATTTTGATGAAGAAGGAATAGCCATGATTGCACGAAAATTCAAGAAATTTTTCAAAAAGACCGAAAGCTTATACAAAAAGGGCAACACCAGCAAGGCTAAATACAGTGACCGAGATCAGCTCGCAGGATGTTTCAAGTGCAGAAGGCAAGATCATGTAGAGAAGAATTACCCCTTGTTGAAGGAAGAACAGGGGTCGGAACATGTCCCAACCAGAGGCAGAAAAACTAAGTTGACTAATACTGAAAAATGGTTCACCAAAGCAATGATGGCAACTTGGGGAGACACCTCAGAAGAGAAAGAAGACTCTCAGGATGAAGAAGAAGTAGTGGCTCTCATGGCTCGAAGTGAATCTGGCTCAGACTCTGATGGTGAAAGTCTCAAAAAGGAGGTACGTAATCTTAGTAAGAAAAAACTTGAAAAATTAATTTTTTCATTGATGGAGGAATGTGAAGCTCTAACTTCTGAAAATTGCATGCTTAAAAGTACCTGCTCAGATTTAAAAAAGGATGTTAAGAGACTAGAAAGAAAAAGACAAGAACTTGAACATATGAATAAGGCTCTCATGTATGAGAAACATGAAATTAATGAAAAGGCTCTTGCTTTAAGTAAAGAATTAGACATCTTTAAGGACCTGAGTGACAAGAAAGAGGAAGAACTCAACGCTAAAATCAGAGAGCTGGAAAGTGAGTCTTCAAAGCTAAAGCATAATCTAGAATCCCAGATGAATGACAACAAACAGCTTTGAGAACAGGTCTAGAGAGCTGAAACTGACTTTACTGAAAACAGGCGCTGGAACAGTTCCTCAGAAGCTCTGAACTGGCTTAATACTCATCATAACCGAAACAGAAAATGTTTAGGTTTTGTGAATAGACGTGTTACTAAGCCAGTAGACAAGAAGTATGTTAGTTTGCCAGAAAATAAAATTTGTTATCATTGTGGAAAAACTGGCCATTATCGATATGCTTGCTCCTTGAGAAAATGGGCCATGGAAAGAAACTCATTGTATGTTAAACAAATATGGATTAGAAAAGATGAGTTAAATTCCATGACAAAGAAAAGAATGGGACCTAAGTGGATCTGGGTTCTCAAGACAAACACTTAGCTGTTTTGCAGGCTAAAGTGAGAGAATGCAACCAATTATGGTTCTTGGATAGTGGTTGCTCGAGACACATGACTGGAGATATATCAAACTTCCTCTCACTTACAGCCTTTGATGGAGGGAGAGTGGCAATTGGAAACGGCAAGTTGAAAAATTATCGATGTAGGTAAGACAAGTAAACCACTCCGTCACTCTATTAGTAATGTGTACTTGGTTGATGCTTTACAACATAATTTGCTAAGTGTGTCTCAATTGTGTGATAAAGGTAATCATGTTGGGTTTACTTCAAATCAATATTTGATTACCAATATCAAATCTGGAGAAGTTGTACTGAGGGGGAAGCGACACAATAATGTTTGCAAAACATATGTTCTTGAACTTTCCCAAAATCATATGACTTGCTTGAGTGTTCTTGATGATGATAATATGATTTGGCACAAGAGGCTAGGTCATGCTAGTCTTTCCTTACTAAACAAACTTGTGTCTAAAAGTATAGTTTTTGGCTTACCTTCCATCAAATACAATGATGACAAGGTATACGATGCTTGTGCTAAAGGAAAGCAAACTAGAATTGCATTCAAGTCAAAGAAGTATGTTAGTACTTCCCGACCTCTTGAACCACTACATGTTGATTTGTGAGGTCCTATGAGAATCACAAGTAGAGGAGGGAAGAGGCATGTATTATTTGATGAAACTAATTCCTTGATTGAGAATGATGTACAGGATGAAGATTTTGATCTTGGACTTGCAAGAAAAGACAATGGTAAGATGCTTGAAAATGAACCACTTACTGAAGTTAATGGTAAGGGAAGTGGGCAGGAAGTAGACCAATCAGGGGGAAGCTTGGCTGACCCTGATATGGACCGAAACCAGCCCCCTCAATCCCAGACTTCTCTTACCGAAATGGAAACAGGCTTTTGACCTGATCTCACACCTGTTCCTGCAAACAGCCAGGAGAAAGTGAAAAGCAGATCTATGGATCTTTTCACTTCACGACCCTGGAAACACCAAAGCTTGCACCCCCTTGATCAAATTATTTCTGATATTAATATAGGGGTGCAGACCAAATCTAAGCTTAGAAATTTTGGTGCTTTCTATGTCTTTTTATCTCACATCGAGCCTAAGAATGTTCATGAAGCTCTTGCAGATTCTGACTGGGTTATAGCCATGCAAGAAGAGCTTCATCAGTTTGAAAGGAACAAGGTCTGGCACCTTGAACCACAGCCTGAGGATAGAATAATTATTGGAACCAAGTGGGTGTTCAAAAACAAGTTGGATGAGTTGGGAACAGTCACTAGGAACAAGGCCAGGTTGGTGGTCCAAGGTTACAATCAAGAAGAAGGGATTGACTATGAAGAAACGTTTGCACCTATCGCAAGGTATGGCTACTTTTCTTGGGCCCTGTTTGTTCTCTTGGTCTACAAAGAAACAGCACTCAGTTGCCATGCCCACAGCAGAAGCCGAGTATGTAGCGGCTGCTTCTTGTTGTGCTCAATTGTTGTGGATACGGCAACAACACAAGGATTTTGGTGTTGACACGGGTTGTATTCCTATGTTTTGTGATAATACAAGGGCAATTAACATTGCCAAAAATCCCTGTCAACATAAAAGGACTAAGCATATTGATATTTGCCTTCACTTCTTAAGAGACAATATTGAAAAGGGCTTGATTTTAATGAATTTTTGTACCACTAAGAAACAAATTGCTGATATTTTACCAAGGCACTAAGTAGAGATCAATTTGAAAGGAATAGGTTTGAATTGGGTTTGATTAAAAGAGCTTGAGCATGCTTAATTAACCTCCAATGATTGACTAGTTAAGGGTCGTTAGGCCAAGTACATTGTTCCAATGGATGCATTCAATTCTCGTGCTTTTACTGGCATATGTATGGAAAGTAACATGCTGACACTCGTTGAGGTTTAATGATATTGCCCTTAGTGTCCTGAGACACCGGACTGTTAACAATAAGAACAGGCTCCAGGAACAGACCTAACAACTATTTATATCATGTGCTGACCAAGTGGCGGTGTTAAAGGATTGTTGGAAACTGAAATTTACTTTTCATTACACCTAACCTATAATTTATACCCTACCTAGTGTGTGATGATGAGTTGCATGCAAAACATTCGCTCTCTTCAAGAAGGGTCGAAATAACCTTCCCGTAAAAACTCCGTCGATTTTCGAGCACCTCATATACCTTCACTTTCTCTCTCCATAACCCATCTATCCTTCTCTCTCTCCCACAAAGAACCTGATTTCCCTCAACCCACTTAAGCCCCAACTCTAAAAAATCCTCACCATAACAAGAACTCGTGGTGGTCAAGAATCCTCTAAGCGCAAGGCTTCTCACCCAAGATCACTACGGGACCCATTATCAAGGAAAAGGGGAGGAAATTGGATGAATTTTGAGGAAGAATCACCAGCACCAATTGCCACAAGCGTCCTCAATTGGTATAAAAAATACTCCCTCACTTTCTTTTTCATTAATTTTGGGTTCTTGAAAAGCTTAGAGTTAAAGACAGTTGATTTGAACCCTGATATGGTACCCTTAGTACACCTAGTTATTGGTTGGGAGTTAGTGGTATATGACCCGGTTGTGGCCGAGTCTAGATTAAGGGGGAATGAAGCCAAGTTGGTTGAGGAATCACATGGTTTTTGATCTTAAACGTATGGGTGATGATTTTATTATTGAGGATGCTGAAGATAGTGATAAGGATGAACGGGTTGTCCCAGAACAAGTATTCGAACTGGTTGAAGAGTCTGATAAACCAAAGAAAAAGAAGTCAGGAAGAACATGACACTTGTTGAGAGATATGAGAATTTCCTCTAGAAATCTGTGGTTCGGGAGAAGGTAGTTAAGGTGTCATACTTTCAGGAACAGGGGCTTGGGGTGTTTATAGAGACGTTAGAAGCCTAGGGATGGTTGGAATTGTTCATAGATCTTAAGAGAGGATGTTCGATCCCAGATTTAGCTGAGTTCTATGCAAACTGTGTTGTCACCAATGGAGTGGTGCCAAGTATAAGTTAATGATCATAAAGTGCGGTTTGATGCTAAGAAATTAAGTGAGTTACTTGGGGTGTCCTCTGAAGGTTTTGATGTGTATGTGAGAGAGGACAAGAGCATCTTAGGTGAAGAACGGCTATTGGCGCTAACCCAAAGACTGGCCAAAAGCCTCATCTGATTGTGTCCCGGTCTGTGAGAAAGGGGGAAATGATGCCCTCCCATCGGCTGTTGTTTTGGTTTGTGATTACAAATGTTATTCCCTGAGGTCAGAAACGCAACCTTGTTGATCCCATGGCTATGTGCTACACTGATTTGTTGGATAGGAGTGAGCAAATTAACTTGCCCGCAATCATGATTAGCCATATTGGGAGAATTGCTAACACAACCAAGGTTCATGACATGGGGTATTGGTTCTTGCTGATGTCAGTGTTTGAGAAGTTTGGGATTCCATTGCGGAAGACAGTAGGACTTCATGTTAGTGATGAGATTGGCAACAGTACATTGACTGGGTGTGGGTTCAAGATTACAAAAGGTGGCAGTGCACCTTCAGAACAGGGGGTTCCAAACACCTCTTGGCCTTGTTTCCAGTGATGCCTCCACATCCAGTGGTCCTACCATTGCCACTCTGTTGCAGGATCCGATCACTTTGAAGGGGGAGATAGCTGAAGTGAAGCAAGCGCTTACAGAGGAAAAGGCTCTTAATGCAAAGCGTCATGAGGATCTGCTGAGTGCCTTTCTTGTCCTCACAGCCCAAATTTCCTCCTCCACCTTCCTCTACCTGAACTTGTTCCTTCCCTTGTTTCCAACACCGTTTTTTCAAACACTTGGTTATGTATGTGCCTACTAACGGTTTATGGCAGTTTTTGGATAGTATCTACATTTATGCTATAACTTAGCCTGTGGCATGTGTTACCTGTTTGTGCATGACTCGGATGGCCAATATCATTACTGTACCATATACTTGAGTGTATTGCGGTCATTTCCCTCATTACCCGTGGTGGTGGGTGCATCCCTACTGAATTCACGCAGATGGTTCCCTCGACCTTTTCGATGATGTCAAAAGGGGGAAAATAAGTATGACCATGCTTTGATTAGTCCACCTGTTTTAAGCTGCCTTCCTATTCTTGTTATTCTCTCTTATGTGAATTGGCTTCTTAAACTAAGTTTAGCACTAATATTTTTGCCCTATGCTATGTCTCACCTTTGATGGTCATTTGGTTTGTCATCATCAAAAAGGGGGAATTTGTTGAATCAATCTTATATAAGGTTTTGATGATTACAACGCAAATATGCTAATTATGCTTGGCTTGAGTTGAGTGCTAGAATCATGTGATAAGACAGATTGCAAACATCCTAGAGATCAGTTCGAAATGCTTGAAGCTATGTGATAAAATTGTATATTGAAAGCGACAGAAGTTGCAAACACCCTGAAGAACATGTCAAAGAAGCTGAAATCATCAAAGTGGATACATGTGCACATCATCAGCAGAGTACAAGAGTCTTTAGAATCTTAGGGCTAATTACTGGTTATATTTCTCTAGATTCTTGTTAATATGCCAAAGAAGAACTTAACTTAACACTCATCTTGAAGGAATTATTTAAGCTGACTCAGAACACTGCTCAGAACAATTGAGCAAACAGGTCTGCAGTGCTCTGAGGGCAGCGAGTGCAAAAAATAGTTTTCAAAGATTTTCAAGAGTTTTCCTACTATCAAAATTCCTAATATATTTAGGATTGATTTTCTAAAAATATTATGTTTTAGAAAGAGTACTTTCCTAAATAATATTGGTCTCCTAAAAGATTTTTCAAAAGATTTTAACTTATCCTTAAAAGATATGATTTCCTAAAAAGATAAATTCTTAAAGGATTTAATTCCTTTTAAGATACTGAGTATTTTCAGAGTTATTATGGAATTCAAATCCTTGCTTTTTCGTGAGTATATAAGCACTCGCTTCTCTTCTCTTCAAGCAAGGTTTTGCAAGGGTTTTCACGATTGATCAAGTGCTAAAATTGCTTTTTTGAGTCTGAATTTTTCTATAAGAAAAACCTTCAAAAGTGTGCGCTTAATCGAGTCTTCATTATTGGCATAATAGGAGTTGTATGGTACCTTACACTCAGCTTATTTAGAAGAATTCAAGTAAGGTATTTTTTATCTCTTTTCTGTCATCGTGATTAGAGGTTGTCGAAGTTGTTGGACGTGGTCTCTTAGAGGACGTGTGGACATTGTGTCCGCGAATATTTGTCTAAGTTGGATGTGATCTCTTAGGAGACGGTGGACGTGTTGTCCATGTGAGCTTGTCCAAGTCTTGAGAGAACTTGGATGTGTGTTTGTAACTAGAGTCTTGGGAGAGACTAAGTTACGTGTGTGACGTTGTCACGTGTGTTACATAGTGTAACGAACTTGGCCCGTGTTAATGAAAGTGTTTGTTGAAATCCTACTGATGTAGGTCGTGGTTTTTACACCTCCATTGGGCTAGAGGTGGTTTTCCACATAAAAATATTGTATCTCCTTTATTATTTCCGCAATTACTTTCGCTTCTGTTTTACAGAGAACACGCATTCCAATCAGTTTTCACGAGTGTTCTGAAAGAAGTTCTGTTTCTATCTCACTGGAAACACGCACTTCAAACTATTCTTACGAGTGTTTCTGAAACAATTCGAAAAATCAGTAGACACAATTCACCCCCCTCTTGTGTCCTTGTGTGTTTAAATCTAACAGTCGTTCTAACTGTGGATTGTATTTTCATTGTATCCCCTTATCCTTATTTCTAGGTCAGCTTCTCTAGTTTATTTGCCTTGTGCACCTGTGTTGTTGTTTTATCATCCTTAGTATTCTTACCATTTGTAGGATCTATTCCTTTATTTATTTATTTAGATAGTAAGCCTTAACTATTAGTAGTATTGTTACTACTACTACTACTACTACTACTAATTGTTGTATTACTATTACTATTATTATTATTATTATTATTATTATTATTATTATTATTATTATTATTATTATTATTATTATTATTATTATTGTTATTATTATTATTATTTCTACTATTGTGTGTAATATTATTGTTGTGAGGGATGTATTAGTAGTATTGTATAATTTTATTTTTTTAGTTAGTAGATTTATGTTTGTTGACTGTGTTCTCTTGCCCAGTAGTTTTCTAGGCTTCTGGCAAGCAATGTAGCAGCTTCAGCCAGTCCTCCGGGGGGTATTGGGGTTAGGAAGGGTGTAGGGTTTCGGAAGGTGCGTCTAGCATCTTGGAATATTGGGTCACTTGCGGGTAAATCGATAGAATTAGTTAAGTCTTTGCATAGGCGTAAGATTAGCATAGCTTGTGTTCAAGAGACGAAGTGGGTGGGAGTTAAAGCTAGAGAGGTTGATGGGTACAAATTATGGTATTCGGGGTCAATTAAGGCGAAGAATGGAGTTGGCATTTGGTTGAGAAGGAGTTGGTAGACTTTGTGGTCGAAGTGAGGCGTAAGAGCGACCGGATTATGGCCATTAAGGTTCTGGTGGGTTTAGAAATTATAAATGTGGTTATTATTTATACTTCTCAAATAGGTTTGCCGAATGATATTAAGAAGTTATTTTGGGAGGATTTGGATATGGTCATCCAGGATGTATCTCGGAGCGAGAAACTTTTCATAGGAGGCGACTTTAATGGTCATATTGGTGGTGACTCAAATGGGTATGATACGGTCCACAGGGGTTTGGGTTTTGGGGAGAGAAACAATGGAGGTGTTTATGTGCTGGACTTTGTAGTGGCCTATGAATTGTTGGTGGTCAACTTTTATTTCAAGAAGAAGGAGGATCACTTGGTGACCTTTAAGAGTGGCTCCTTAAAGACCCAAATTGATTATTTCCTAATGAGGCCGGACAGTCGGAGACCTCGTAAGGATTGTAAGGTGATTCCTAGTAAGTATCTAGGGACTCAGCATAGGTTGCTAGTGTTGGATGTGGAGTTCAAATGTTCAAAGTGGAAGAAGAGGAGAGTTGGGGACCCTAGAGTTAAGGGGTGGACCCTCATGAAGGAGAATGCCGGGTTATTATCAGAGAGGATTACTGAAGAAGGAGCTTGGAGGTGGGTAGAGGATGCAGATACAATGTGGGAGGTAATGGCAGATTGTATTCGAAGGTCAGCCAAGGAAATCCTAGGTACTTCTAGAGGAGGTGGTAACAAAATGAAGGGTGCCTGGTGGTGGAACGAGGAGGTAAAGGAGAAGGTTAAGGAGAAAAAAGAGGCTTACGCTGATGTCATGAACAGTGGAACAGATGAAGAGAGAGATATTTGGATAGTTAGATATAAGACAGCTAAGAAGGTAGCCAAGAAAGCTGTGGCGTTAGCTAAGAACATGGCTTTTGATAGGTTATATCATAGATTGGAGACCAAGGAATGGGAGAAGGAAGTCTTTAAACTGGCGAGGGTTAGGGAAAGAAAAACAACGGATTTAGGTGGTGTGAGGTACATCAAGAATGAAAATGGTAAGGTGTTGTCTGAGAATGCAGAAATCAAGGAGAGATGGCAAAGGTACTTTTCCAAACTCCTTAATGGGGAAGTGGTGGAAGATTCCCGTAGTAGGGACCAAGAGTGTAGTGAGAGGCAACTTGATCCATGAATGCGTGATCATATCACAAACGACGAGATTAAAGAGGCCTTAAAAAAGATGACCAGTGGGAAGGTAGAGGGTCCAGATCAGATACCGGTGGAAGTATGGAAGTGTTTGGGTGAAGAAGGATTAGAGTGGCTTACGAAGCTTTTCAATGTTATTTTTAGGACCACTAAGATGTCAAGAGAATGGAGGCCTAGTACAGTCATCCCTCTGTACAAGCACAAAGGTGATATTCAAGATTGTAATAATTATAGGGGTATAAAGTTGCTCAGCCATACTATGAAGCTATGGGAGAGGGTAATTGAGAGAAGGTTGCGAAAGGATGTTTCGATTTCAGATAATCAATTTGGTTTTATGCCAGGCAGGTCGACCATAAAGGCGATTTACCTCCTTAGAAGGCTCATGGGTTTGTATAGAAGTACAAAGATGGATCTTCATATGGTGTTCATTGACCTGGAGAAAGCATATGATAGAGTCCCGTGTGAAGTGTTATGGAGATGTTTGGAAAAGAAATGAGTGTCATCCTTATATATTCGAGTTATTAAGGATATGTACAAGGGAGGTAGGACGAGTGTTAGGACGCCAGGAGGGGTCACCAATAACTTCGCCGTTGGTATGGGCCTGCATCAGGGTTCCGCCTTAAGCCCTTTTCTTTTCACCTTAGTTATGGATGAACTTACAAGAGGGATTCAAGATGCGTTACCATGGTGTATGCTATTTGCATATGACATTGTTCTTATTGATGAGACCAGAAAGGGAGTTAATGTCAAGTTGGAGCGATGGAGGCTTATGTTGGAAGCTAGAGGTTTTAGAGTTAGTAGATCGAAAACGGAATACCTTCATTGCTGTTTCAGTTGAAGGGTGGATACAGGGGAAGAAGTCTCCCTGGATGGGAGGTCGATACCTAAGGTCGATAAGTTTAAGTATCTAGCCTCGATCATTCAGCAGGATTGGGATATTGACGAAGATATTAACCAGCGAATAAAAGTGGGCTGGCAAAAGTGGAAGTTTACCTCAGATGTGCTGTGTGATAAGAGAGTGCCCAAAGGATTGAAAGGCAAAGTCTATCATATGGTAGTTAGACCGACTGTTCTCTATGGATCGGAATGTTGGCCTCTAAAAAAGACGCAGGTGCAAAGGTTGATGATAGTAGAGATGAGGATGATTAGGTGGATGTGTAGTTTTACGAGAATAGACAGAATTAGGAATGGAATAATCAGGGACTTAGCTAAATTAGCTCCCATCGAAGATAGATGAGAGAAACAAGACTCCAATGGTTTAGCCATGTGAAAAGGAGGAGTGTGGACGCTCCAGTGAGGAGATGTGAGATGATCAACATCCCCGGAGACAAAAGAGGGAGGGGTCGACCAAAGAAGAGTTTGGACGAGGTGATTAGAGAGGACTTGAAAGTTGTAGGTTTGACGGAGGACCTGGCTCAGAATAGAAGGCTGTGGCGGGATAGGATTAAGATCTTAGATTGCAGAGAGTCGACCACATAGTTGTCATTTGATTGCAGTGGCTTAGTACTAGTAGTGGTTTTTTTTTTTTTTTTCCGTATGTCGTGTTCGTATGCAAGTAGTACGTTCTTCTGGGAAGAGTCAGCGTTTGCGTACCTTTGATTGTTAAGGTATGTTACCTTCCTCTGTTATATTGTTCTTGCGTTTCATAACTCCAGCATCTTCTCCTTCTAATTTATCTTAGTCATTCCTTACTATCTGGCCCTATTTTTCCCCATTAAATGTTTTCATAAAACCTTTCATCTATTAAATATTTTCAAAATTCTTTTTGTGGGTCTCTTGAAAATAGCCTTTCTACGGGTAGTAGAGGTAAGGTTGCCTACAGTTGGATCTTCCCAAACCCCGCGAAAGCGGGATCCATACTGGGAGGTATTGTTGTTGTTGTATATATATATATATATATATATATATATATTATATATATATATATATATATATATATATATAATATATATATATATATATATATATATATATATATATATATATATAATATATATAATATATACACATATATATATATATATATATATATATACATATATATATATATATCATATATATATATATATATATATATATATATACATATATATATATATATTATATATATAATATATATATATATATATATATATATATATATATATATATAATATATATATATATATATATATAAAGCCATAAACCTTAGAGTTTTGCATCCCAAGATTTTGATTTCTACAAATAAAAATCATGATGAACCTTAATTCTAAGCATAAACCCTAAACTGTAACCACAAATCTTAAGGGTTTAAGTTTCAAATTTAATGATTCATGGTTTTGCATTTATAGTTGAACTAAGGCTCAATTAGGTATCAAAAATTAGGATTTAAAACAATGAGTTCAAAATATTTTTAATTAACGAATTTTGCGTAGCTCACTAAGTTTGGTCCACTATAACAACACTAATATGAAATTACGTTAATAAAGCATATGTTAGTTGTTGCCACATTTGCATATCTTTTAAGGGTGTTAGCTGTTAATTATTCAATTTTTTTGTTACATAAGTTAGTATTTTTCTACCCTTTTTCTACTCTATGTTTGAGTCTGGCATTTTTGATGAGATTGTGTGGATTCTAACCAAAGAAAAAATCGCGTTTACTTGAAAGAAAGATGTGAGGGATTCGAAACCAAATAGATCCAAGGTTTAGCCACATATGCAATCTAGTTAACCCAAGTTGTCATAATCGGTCAGCCTAGGTTAGCATATACGATCAACCCGAGTTCACGTATACAGTTTGAAAACTTAATATACTCAATGATAATCCCTGCACTTGGGGGCCTATCTAGTTAACAATGAATATTACTTTCTTGATATTAGTTATAAAGTTTACATTGAAAGCTTAGTTCTTGATACTAGTCTTAGAGTTCACACATGAACCGTAAACACTAAATGTTAAGCGATAAAACTTAGAATTTCATATTGTATTTGTTTCTACAATAAATCCCTACACTTATGTTTTGTGGTTTTTGGGAAACTAAACATTTAAGGCTTAGGAATTAAGGGCCTAATGTTTAGGACTTAATAATTATGGTAACAATTTACAATCAGAGTTTAAGAGATGTTTTAACATTTTTTCATGACTCTAAGGTAAGAAAAATTTGAAGAAATTAGCAATAAATAGAAAAAGTATTTCAACAATACAAAAGCAGTTTTTTAAGAATACAAGTAAAACATCAAATTTCATTTAAAGTAATAACAATGATGTTTCTTACGTAAAAATAAATGAATAGATCTTAAACTTAATAACGTTAGAAGATTCAATGAAAATTAAAAAATGATCATTTTTAAGTAATGAAATAGAATAAAAATTCTAATTGAAATTTTTAAATTTATGTTTAAAATCAAACAACAAATTGTTAAAATTAATTTATCTATATCAAGAACAGAATAGTGATGATAAGATTTCATATATTTTACTTAAAATTAGAAAAAAGTAAAAAAGTTCAATTTTGTATCAAGTACAACGAAAAAAATTTTTTACTTTAAAAATATTTACAAGAATAAAGAATTACAAATAAGAGGATTAACCATATACCTTACATTTAAGGTTTTTTAAATTGGATTTTCTTATAAGATCATTAACTTAAATATAATATTAGTTGTTTTATAAAATATAATTGACTCTAAGTTACTAAAAATACTTTTCTAAATGCTATTATCAAGGACAACATTTATAGTTAATTATTTTTAATAAAATTTTAGTATTAATTTTTGACTAACTATTTCTGTAAATATGGATTTTAATTAAAACTTTATTGTATTAATATTTTAAGAAATTGCTTTCATTGTATTAAAATTTAGTTAATTTTAAAATCAAGTTTAATTGACTTCTAAATTTCTAAGGTTTCATAGAAAGTATCATGTGTTTGTATCGATGACTGGCTGCATGAAAAGACAGAGAAAGAGAAGAAAGATATTAAAGAGTGATGTAAGTAGGTCGCGAGAGAGGATCCATCTATTCTTATAAAAGAAGTTACAAATTATTTAAAAAGAACGCGAATTGAGGCTGACATTCAAAAGCGGTCTGTGAAGTATCCGCTGGAAAGGGAACGCTTCAAGGTGGCCAATACAAAAATTAAACCAACACCTCTTAGTAATTTTCCCTTATCTCATAAATTTATGCCTTTTCCTGACTCCCTTTTGACGCGAGCAGATTTTCGATGAAAACGATTGAGTTTAGGGATGGCAATTAGGCGGGGAATTCCCGTCCCCGTCGGGGCCCCGCCCCGAAGTGGGGAAAAATCCCCGCCCCCAACGGGGATGGGGACGGGGACGGGGTGAAGAATCAATCCCCGCGCGGGGACGGGGGCGGGGCCACCGTTTCCCCGTTCGAGAATTTATCCCCGAATATGCCCCGTCTCAAATAATCCGATTGGTGAAAAATCCCCGTCCCCGTCCCCGTTTCCAATTAAAATAACGAAAAATTTCAACTTATTTTATCAATTACTCCTACATTTGCAAATTGCTTGCACATACAACTCCACCAATAACACTTCTCAAGATTATGCTTATATCGCAATAAATTATTTCGTTCAGAAACGATGTGGGACATGAGAGATGAAAGCTAGCAAATCTTTGCATTCACCAAGAGTCCCACATCGCCCTTGAACACTTGTTTGGCATCCTAAGAACCCTATATAAAAGCCTCCAAGCAATCATTTTGTTGCACCAAGTTGGGCCTTGTTGTCTATGGGCTGAAACTTGTGAAAAGCTTGTCCCATTTTGGATGGGTGAAGTTCATGAAGCTTATATTGTAATAAAATGTTTTATTTAGAAATGATGTGGGATAGGAGAGGTGAAAACTAGCTAATGTTTGCATTCCCACATCACCCTTCAACACTTGTTTGGCATCCTAAGAACCCTATATAAATGCCTCCAAGTAATCTTTTTGTTGCACCAAGTTGGGCCTTGTTTATTTCTATGGGCTAAAACTTGTGAAAAGCTTGCCCCATTTTGTATGGGTGAAGTTCATGAAACTTATATTGCAATAAATTGTTTTATTCAAAAATGATTGGGATAGGAGAGGTGAAAACTAGCAAATCTTTGCATTCACCAAGAGTCCCACATTGCCCTTGAACACTTGTTTGGCATCCTAAGAACTCTATATAAATGCCTCCAAATTTATCCTTTTGTTGTGCAAAGTTGGGCCTTGTTTATGTCTAGGCTAGAATTTGCGAAAAGTTTGCCCCATTTTGGATGGGCGAAGTTTTGGGAAATTTGATTTTTGTTATGTAATGGCCCTTCTGAGAAGGAACGACCGAGTTTAAAACTTTGACTACAATTGGTTGGAAAGTCGGTGGATATTCCCCCTTGGGGATTGGGGCCCCGACGGGGACGGGGACGGGGAAAGTTTTTCCCCGCAGCGGGGAATGGGGCGGGGATGGAGATGGCGCTGCCCAGCGGGGACGGGGATGCACCCCCCGTCCCCGATCCGCCCCGTTGCCATCCCTAGTTGAGTTCTTATTCTTCTCTGTTGTTCATCTAGTTTCGGTACCATGGACAAATATTTTTTTGGAAAATTTAAGCAGCTAAGAGGCTGAATAGAGAAGTGCAGGCGACAGAAAAGTAAAAATTAAATTAAATTAAATTAAATTTTGGAAGCAGAGAGAAAGAAATGAAGAATTTGAGGTTTGGGTTCCTCATTCCACTGGCATTCTCTTTATCTTCTATTTACTTTGATTATTTCTTCCTGCTAATTCCTCTCTAATTCTGTCAGTGTTAGCCAAAGTGACCATCGAGTCCCAAAACTTGCTCTGTTTTTTTGTTTCTTTTAGATTTTGATAAAACTATCAATTTGGCCATGAATCTCTGATTCATGAAAATGAGGGGGAAAGGAGGGCCGGGGGCGGGGTGGGGTTGTTAGTGGAATACAACAAAAACTACCAGTTGTATTAATCTAAAGCAGCAGGTTGTCGCTAATAAATTGAACGGCTAGGATTTTTGGTAATAAAATCAAGGACCACAATTAATCTCAACTACAATATTTTTAAAAAAAAATCAATCACTGCAGAATCTTCGAATATATTATATGGAATGCATAATTTAGCCTTACGAAGTCAATTTCCTCTAAGTGGAGCTCGATTATTCAATAGAGTGATGATATATGTCTTGCGGTAAGAGACTTTTAAATATCTTGCCTAATTCAAAATTAACATATTTTATCATTTAAAATCATCAATTTTTAATGATTACGCTTAGTTATGAATATGCTAAGCTTAAATACTTGTCAGCTACGTCGATAAAATATTAAATAAGACCATAACCGAATCAACCTATCTGTGAGAGCATATGATATATGTATTTTAGAAAGGTAGTAGATTATAGATAAAAAGATGATTGTACACATTTTATAACTTGTAGTGTGCTTTCACTGTTTAATTATACTATTTTTATCAATTTAAATATATGATAATATAATTTTTAAGCAAAAACAAGACACTTAAAAAATGTCTTATGGCAAGACACTTATCATTTTGCTATTCAATATAAGTGCCCGAATTGGTTATCCATTTTTACAACTGTTGAGCCCTTGTTTTAGCATATTATAATTATTTATTAATTGAATTACAATCTTGGTCAAGTTCGGCGCTATTTTACATGTTACTTGACAACCAAGAAAGCATTTCTTATTGTTTAAGAAAGTCAATGTATATTTCAATGATTGTACTTTTATTATAGTGCATTTTATATTCAACATCCAAGCAATTGTAATGCAAGTGCAAGACATATTTATCTTAAGTTTTACTCTATTTTATCATATAATTATTGAACTCATCATTATTTTTCTTACATCGAGCACCGATGCAAGGCAATCGGACTTCATCACCTCAGAATATGTGCATATGTGTGACTTTATCCTAGGTTAATATTGTTATTGAACTCATTATTATGGACATTTCTCCACCCAAGTGGGGTACTACCCTCTGCTTATTGTCATGTGCCAACCAAGGGTACACTTAAGATATTAATATAATAATTATTTTACTATTAAAAACGAATTTACCATTGGCACCTAAACAAGTTTAATTCGTTATTTGACATTATGGTGCGAGTGCACTAGCTAGGCTCTGTCTTAAATTTTCTCCTCTCTTTTCTGTTTTGGTTTTAGGTGGAAAATGAAGACGCTATTGAAGGAAGGAATATGCACATCTCAAAAGTTAGAATTTATAGCCCTTTTAGATTGCTGTATATGCTTTTGACTCTTTTGCTAATAAATAGAAGTATTGGTTCAGCAGCTACTCTATGTAGACATTTTCATCATATATAAATAAAGCTTAAGTTTATCTCCTACTTCATTTGCCTTTAATTATTTTATTTATTTTATTTAACGAGGCTTTGCTTTTCTATTTATTAGAAAAGCTGTGCCAATACTTTGATAATTATGCGTTTGTTAAACTCTTTTTAATTAATTGAAATATGGAGATAATTCTCCTATATTTATAGGGCGTTATAAGGTCTCTTCTAGTTTCATGCAATTAAGAGGTTTCTTGGAGATGGAATCTGACCAAAAAAAGGGAAAAACCAATAATAAGATGCAGAGAATGAAAATTTTAATCCAAGAAAAAACACTAATATAAACATTATAAATATTAAAAAGATTAGAGCTTGGCATTAATTGGTAAAACTGCCAATAATTTTATATTTTAAATGTTTCTTTCTAAAGACAATACCAAGCTAATCCAGGAACCCTCACAATAAGAAAAATTAAACAGTGAATGAGGATTAATTATAATCCTAATTAATCTTTCTCTTTTATTTCTCTTGAGCTCCTTGTAACACAAGAATTAGTTGGCTTTCAAGTTGTAAACAATACGTCGCCCTTATACACAAGTGTGCGCCACGATGACCTCATAATCATAATTTTTAGTCATAACCAAATCCAATCATGAAATCTGCATTTCGATGTGAAGGATTGCTCTTCAACCCCTGGGCCGAGGAGTTCCTTGAAGGTACGCACTGATGGATTGCATTTTATAGAATGAGTCTCCAAATGCATTAGTGCTAAAACATACCAAGAAATTGGAGGAGCCTGCGAGTCTATGATCTTATACCTGCGTAGTTGCGTGTATTTATTCGAAGCCGGCTGACTTTGTTGGTTGCGATTTGGGTGAGTTGAGACCACCTATGAGGTAAGGCAAACTAATAAATGTGCGTCTTGCTATAAGAAACTTCTTATATGTCTGATTTTGATAAAAATCATATTTAACTGTATGATCGAATAGTGCACATATATTACAATTTATAAATTATATAAAATTATCATTTTGTCTATAATTTACCACATTTTAAAAAGATGAGTCTCATATGCCCTCACGGATGGGATTGATCTGATTAGGCTCTCACTTAATACTTTGTTGGCAAAGAGAACGAATATTTAAGCTTTTCAATTAACAATTAAGTATAGTCATTGAAAATTTGGTGATTTTAAATTATAAAGTATGTTAAGTTATGATGAAGTAAGATATTTAAAGGTGTTTTATGACAAGACATGTATCATTGCTGTTGAGGTAAAACTCGAGTTCTTGGATCATAATGCCACCATGCTTTGTATTTTTGTCAAAAATGCCACCATTCTTTCTCTTTGTCCATTCATACCATTGTAAAATATTTTTTAGTTAAAACTGTCATCCTAAACCCGTGTTGACTGGCCATAGGCAGTCACCAAGCTAATTGATTTTTTTTCTTTTTTTCATTCACTAACTGTACAATAGGTTAAGATGAAAAAAAGATAAATAAAACCCTGTGTCTTCCTTTCACGCAAATCAAAACCTGAGAAAACAACAAAGCTCAATTCAAATATGTTAAGAACTCAAATGATTTTACCCATACATTAAAATATGGGACCCTAGAACACAAAAATCATCTGTTGTGCAAGAGAAAGGAGCAAATATGCATCAACGAGGAGGAAAGACTATAAACATGTAAAATGACAACAAAACTTAATGCTTTGTTATGATTCTTTTCTCTGCCCTTCTCAAATAATGTGGATGTTGTTAATATTTTTTTAGCTAATACTTTAGCAGCTAGAATAAGCTCTTTGTTTGGGTTTTTTCTTCTTGTGGAATGGTTCATGTTCAATTTTTAATCAGTTAATATGCATATGCTCGGTAACAAATGATTCTTCCAATATTTAGCCAATGATTTGTTTAAAGAACCTACCTGCCATACTATACCGACATGAGCTCATGAATGACTATTAAATATCACAAAGGAGACTGTTTAGTGTATGTTTGAATATAAGAATAGAATAGTTCATATCTTAGCAACCTTTAACATTCAATTACCAAAGTACAACGAATATACAATACAAAAGTAACTTCACTGGATAGCACATATGCGTGACCAAATCAACTTCATTCCCAAACAAAAATATAAGACCACAATTGAACCAACTCTATTCATTCTCTTCATTGATCAGTTGTTTAAATACAACATCAGAATGACTAATTTCTTTCAACGAAACTGGAACACTAGAAGAGGATTGCAATGACATTCAATAAGAAGACCATTGCAATGCATAACCAACCATAACCAACATTGATCATTTCAATGTCATAGCACAGCAAGTTCTCAAGTGCAAAAGTCCCATTTCCCATTTTGAGTTCAGCAACCATCGAACAAATACTATTGCACAATAATTTCGAAACTGTTTTGGGCTTTGAATGGAATTAGAGGATTAATTTCAAAAACTAGGATTAGGGTTACAGTTTAGTCGAATAAGGTTTGATGTTATCACTTTCAATCAAATTGGAACTTGCAATCCTGACGTTTATCGAAGATCTATCTATGGTTAGAAAAGAAGGGTTATTCCCAAAATTGTGGACAAACAAGCTTATAGGATTTCATCTATGGTGGGCAAAGCAATGTACTTTTGTTGAAGCTGATGGGTCTTGGAGCTGTAACCTTTTCCCCCCTTCTTCAATTATTCGCTATTATGCCGCTCAAAGGAAAAAAAAAAATTTGTACCCAATTGACTCCCTACAGCCTGTGAATATGATTTATGGGTGGTATTTTTGACCAAAACATATTTCATAATTGCACAAATGACCATAAAAAAAGAATAGTGGCATTCTTGACAAAAATGACAAGGTATAGTGGTATCGTAGTCCAAGAACTCGGTAAAACTCATTAGTTTTTTCATAGCAAGATGGTGTTTAGTTTTACAATTGCAATTAATAGATCTCCAAAGATGGGAGTTTGATGAAATGGTGGCTAGTGATGAGAACAAACTACTTCTTCATTAACCACTTAAAAAAATTTATTCGGTTCGGTTTCAAGTTGGGTGAACTCTAGTTTGGATCACGTTCTGATCAAATAAGATTTGGTGCGGTGTAAGTTTTACGTTGGGTTATTTTCTGATCGAATTGATTTTTGGTCGGTTGATGTTTGATCTAATAAGGTTGCCTTGCAAAGAAAATATCTAAGTCTGATTTCGTTTGGGTTGGTTCGTTTTAGGGTTAGCTATTTCAAATCTAAGTTCGAGGTATGGATTTCAGTGATTAGGTGCACATCATTTGGATAGAGTCACTTTTGGCATGCCTAGTATTTTTTTCTCCCTATTCTTATAACCAGCAGTTGTATCATATAACCAATCGTACATGAGTATCTATGCAACTAGGTTTCGACTCACTAAAAACATTGTATGAGTTACTAAAATATGTTCCGGTCCATCTGAATTCGGCTCACTAAAAATACTTTATAACTCACTAACACTTACATCTGTACATCTGAATTTGACACACTAAATTATCATTATTAACGGGCTATAAATGAATTTAGCTCTTTCTCTTTTCATTTCACTAATTTGATTTGTTTAAATGATGATTAAATATTAGTAAAGAAACCTTTTTTTAATGAGAATATACTTCACTAAAATTTTTCCATAATCAAACATTTTCCATCAAAAAATAGTGAGCAAATAATATTATTTTTAATGAAGACATGAACAGTTCCAGCGAGCAAAATTCTAGTATGATATTTGTTTAGTGAGCTATAATATATGTTTAGGGATTTATAATATAATTTAAAAGAATATAAAAGAATTTAGTGAGTTGTAATACATCTTTGCTAAGTTGCATATGTTTACTGAAAATAGTATATATTTTAGTGAGTTATACTCTATTTTTTGGGTAAATTATAATATATGTTTAGAGAGAAATACACTGGCATAGAAGATAATTTAACAACAATTTAGTGAGTAAATACACCTTATTATTCGTATTGTGAACCCATAAACAGTTTTAGTGAACAAACTTCTAGTATGATGTTTGTTTTGTGAGCCATAGTATATGTTTGTTTTTTCCAACTATAGTATAATTTAAAAGAATTTAGTGGATTGCAGTATATGTTTATTGACCTATAGCATATGTTAGTGAGTTGCACTCTCTCTTTTGTTGAGTTATGATATATGTTTACAGAACAATATATTGTCATAAAAAATTATTTTAAAAAATAGTGGGCTAATACACTTTATTGTTCATTTCGTAAGCTCATAAATAGTTTTAATGAGCAAACTTTTAGTATGATATTTTCTTAATGAGTTGTACTCTATGTTTTGGAGAACCATAGCATATGCTTAGTGAACAATACTTTCTATGATCTTCCAAACTATTATGATATACTTTTTGGTAAACTCAAATTTAATATTCTTAAAATTAGAAAATATTGTATAATAATACTTCAAAAATTGCTCGCTACAGTATATTATTCATTTTATAAAAAATATAAAAATAAAAACAAAAGAGGTTAGGAAAAATTAATAGAAATGAATTTGAAAAGTGGAAATCAATACAAAAGGAGGAGGACAGTTTTTTTAAAAAAACAAAATCCAAAAAATATGCGGTTTGTGTAAAGTTAGAGTCAAAGCGAAGATACAGGAGATGCTCAGCGACAAAAATAAGTAGATGATACACAAAAGAAAGTGGATGAAAAGATGTAAAAAACTTTAAAAAAAGAAAAAAAGAAAGAGCTTGGTTAAAAAGAATATTAAAATTACAAAAAGCTGAAAAGCTAGAGGTATAGTTGAAAAGCATATTTAGGGGAGGAAAAAATCAAGTAAATGTTGGGGGAAAACAGAAATTGGGCAAACTGTTAAAAAAAGCTTTTAAAATAACAGTTTTGTTAATTGTCGACTTTAGGACGATGGATAAGAATGGACAAAGAATAATTATACCCATTTTATTGGATAAGATTCTATATAAAATGGATATAAATTTAATTATTTAACAAAATTTCCATAATTGAATTTTGCATGTATAAATATGATAAAAACTAGAATTTTTCTTATTAACAAAAGTTAATCAGTTGCCTAGCTGATCTCAAGTGCTCAACCTACTGTATCCTAAAGAATTCTCAACCTACTGCCTCAATCATCGCTCAATTAAATTGTTGGAGCTTCAAGGTTATTAGACATCAATTCACCAGTATAGATCAACTTTGGCGCTATCTTCTTACCCAATTTTTTTCCCTTTTTATTTGAAATGCTTCTCGTCCATTTTTAACCATAGTCAAATTAAGACTTATACTCCTACAAAATTTGGTACTTTGGTATTTGATTGTTGAAAAATTGGAACATAAGTCATCTCTTTTTTCCTAAAATTAATGACTGCAACCTACGTTATTGAAAGATTTTAGGGTAGGGGGAGATTCCGAGATTGAAAACGAGACAGTGAAAGAGATATCTTATTCGGACAAAGACCGTACAATACTAGTCACTAATGACTACCAAACTAAGCCTATGGTTTGGATGAAAAATGATTCTAAATGTAAATCCTTCATAGTTGCCAATTTGAAAGTAACTTCAGACATTCATCTTATGACACTAAATATGAACTCTCTTTTTTTTTGGTTCATTGTGGGAGATTTGAGGCAAATTTAAAAGAGATAGAATGAAAATTAATTGGCATGGCAGACTTCGATGAGAATATAGTCTATGTTACTTTTTCTTCATATACGAACATGGTTTGTCCCACAAATGTCTATGCACAAAATTGTTGGAGTTAAACAAAGTAGAAACACTCAATCAACTATTTTGGCCTGGTGGACAAAGAAAGATGAGAAAAGTTCAGGAGGTGAAGTCGTGAAGGGGATAGAGGACTCAACCCCTGCTATAAATGCACAAGAGGGAGATGAAAAGGATGGGCAATTGAAGAGTTGTGTTTACTACAGAAAATAATGGTCAAATTTTTATTCAGTAAATAAGTGAAAGGGTAGATGGACAGATTTAATTGGATTAGACAGCTCGATATCTTCTATAAAATAGAACAATATTTAAGGACTCATTTTTATCTCATCTACAACATTTGCTTAGATAAGATTTTACATATTACCGGATATAAATATTTTTTTATTCCTCGTCCTAAGGACGGCAATTTACAAAACCGTTAAAATAATAGTCATTTGCATATCGGAGTTTCGAACCAAATTATTTTGACGTTAAATGCGGCCCAGTAAGTGTACAAGCCCAAGTCCACCACGTGCAAGTTGGGCAGACGTAGCCCTTATCTGCCCGGCGGTGCAACGCAACCTTCGTCGAAAGTCGACTTCATATTCTTATGACAACTTTGAAAGATTATAATCTATTCGTATTTATTTATTTATTTTTCCATATAGCTTCTCTAACAAATCTTACATTGTTTTGTGCGGGAATCCGACTTTATATTAAGGTGAACCCCATATTAGGGGGAAAAAAAAACTCATTTGTTATCCATGATTTGAAAAATAAGACCCACATCTAAGTTTACCAAATTTTCTCATTCATAGTATTGTTATTTTGGTCTTATTTTTTTGTATCTTCAGGAGTAAATAGTTAGTTGGAGGTTTGATTTCAAGGACTATTATAAAATTAGTGCACATGAAAACACATGCATATCATTTTGACATTCGAATACCAGAAGAAATCTTAAATTTTAAAAAGAAAATCAATAGTACGATGGTGTAAGTGAAAGGGTTTTTAATGATACTCCCTCCATTCCATTTTTATTTTCCTAAATACAAAATATATTTTTTACGAATGATACATCTGGTTAAATAGCTACTCAGAATATGGTGCACTTACCCGTTTTGATATGTAACAAGTTCATAATTCCAAAATTTTCTTTCATTACTTGGTCGTTAATGCACCAGAGAGACGCCAAATTAGGGACAGACTGCTGTGGTTTGGCTACTCCTTGGAAACTGCTTGTATGTGAAGCACAATAAAACCAACCAACTTCTATTTTGACTGTCAACTTGCGCAGGAGGTGCTCATAGGGTGTTGGCCAATTTTGCTCTAGGGTTGATTGGAAAAGTTCGAGGGATCAGATTTCCTTGTTAAATATGCAATCAAAAGAGTGAAATATAGATATTTTCTATTTATTACTGGCGTAGCTTATTATATTTGGTTAGAAAAAAACAAAAGGATTCTTCACTGAAAACAGTCAAATGTTGTGGGAATTGTAAAGCGAATTGTTTTTGGGAATTGTAAAGCGAATTGAGATGGATACTAGACCAAGACTGAATGGAATAATTTTTTGATGGAACTTCTAAATTGTGAACTCCCTCCATGTATGTGTAGAGAAAGTTGTATTTATTAGTTTTAGTCAATGGTAAACTTCCTTCAGTTTTACTAAACAGGTGATTAGTTTGATGAAGGCGAAGCAAAACTATTGCCTAATAGTACCGTATGACTAGTTATGAGACGATTATAACATTGCCAAAGAGGGATAGGGGAAAGAGAGAAGACAACACTAATAATATCTACAAGACAAGCCAAAAGGAGTAGCAGAAAGGCTGGGGGAGCATTTAGTAGATTTTACTTGAATATCAACCAGCATATATCCGAAGACTTTTACATGTGCGTCAAACAAAATCAAGATCAAATTGGCACATGCTTTGCTTGGGACCGTTTGATCCACAGTGACTCCCAGCCTAACCTAATCAGAGACCTCACTTGTCAAAATTGCCTCAGAGCTCATGGCAAACTCTAGATAAAAGAAGGGGGGGGGGGGGGAGGAATGCCGTATCCAATAGGAATATCTCAGAAACATCTTAAAAATGAGTGTTTTACTTCTGCTTCTTCCCACCAGTGAGAATACGTTGAATTTGAAGCCCTCGGCTGAAAGCTTGGTTGAAGAGCAGCCTAGTCTGGAACTCCGACATGAAGGGGAACCATGCTAAGACAGCAATTGGTGCAAAAATCACAATCCCCATGAGATACTCATAACCTCTTGCCAATGCTCTAACTGAAGTCCACATTCCCATCCCTTTCACAACTGGCTTGCATGCTTGAGCTATCTGTTCATATAACCACGTATGAGATTCAAGGAAAATACAGTAAAACTCATTGCTAGCAGAAGGCTTTATCTTATTATTTTTTTTTTTTAAAGAAAACACACACACTCTCACACATGCACAGAGGAGGCCAGCCATAGACAACAGAATACAAACATGGTATGGTAAATCGTCAAAGGAGTATGTATGAAGTTTGGCTAAAGAAGTGCACGTCGACATTGCCTGTGCCAGCGTGCTGCCAGGCCACAGGAAGTTGTTTCATACTTGGCTTTTAAGTGGTTGATCATTTTGGATGTTGTAACAGGGAGAGAATCAACAAAAGTCGACTTAGAAGTTTTCTTCGTTGAATGGTCACTATACCACTAGGATTCAGCTTTAAATCTCCAACATGGGTACACATTGAATTGTCAGACGTGCCCATTTTGACACTTTTCACATGTTTTTGGATTTGAAAATTGTAGGCACAGAGAGAGAGAGAGAGAGAGAGAGAGAGAGAGAGAGAGAGCATACGAGTAAAAGAGCCCATCCAGTAGGCAAGAATGCCAATAAGCTGGCAAATATGTCTCCAACTGTGAGATGTAAGAATATGAAGAAGATAACTAGTGCCCCTATCAAGCCAACAAATAGCAAAAGCTTCAGGAGTCTGAACATCAGCTGGAAATCTGCGCTGAACTTCTTTCTACCCATTGACACAATCTGCAGCCACATTCATCCAATCTCCAGAACTAAGAACGGCAACTTGAAAGTTCCAAACAAACCTCAAAAAAAAGTGATAGGTGCAGAGAAAACTGTTGTAGATTTTGTACCTTTAGAATGATAACGACAGCAACAATGACCAGCCACGACAAGCCATAAATCTGGAATTGATAAAAAGATAACATTTAGAAAAATAATAGAAACAAAGCAAACACCAGAATTAATTGGGAAGCAACAGTGCTTGAGATGGTGGTTTACTTGATTCACCCCTAGTACTATATATTACTTGTTGGGAAGAACAAAGGTAGGTTTTTTGACTATCTAATAGGGAAGGACAGCTAAAAAGTTGGAAAAATCTGGAATTGTCAACTTTCCAAGAGCTCAAAAGGCCATGATTTGACTATTGGTTTCAACATTGTATCATAAAGTCCCAAAGGAAAAATGCCCTTCAGACTGTCTTGTACTATCTTATGAAGTAGAATTAATCAATGGCTTAGATTCTTTCTAGCCTAGGGTTGGTTAAGACTTGAGATAACCATTTGCAGCTTTTATATACGGGTAAGGCTATATACATCCTAGTACTCTACGGTTAGGTCTGGCTTAGTTTGGTTGATCTTGGCTGAGTCAAACAGAATTTTAGAGTACAGTAATGATATTTTAAGAAGCACCACATTTGCAGAGTTCCTCAAGGTGGAGAAAGCAAGGCTCAAAGAGAAGCAGAGGTTCTCTCTTCTCTTTTAGTTTCCTTTTCCCTCCCTTTTTCTTATCAGAAGAGAGGGTTCTTGTACTTACCATAATGCCCGTATCTCCATTGGCAACATGCAGATGATACACTATCCCATACTGATATATAAAAAAACGCAGAGAGAGAACAATCTCCCAGAACCGTCCCATGAACCCAGTGTGTTGCAAGTGTTCTTGTTCTTCATCCCACCAGGATTCCCAGCTCTTGTTTGCTGGCACACCAATACCACCATGACTAGTAATCCATTTCTTCCAGTCATCCCAGTCGTCTACAATCTTCTGCCACTCGAATCCAGAAGGGTTGAATATAAAGGGACCAAACAGCCAAGAAATGACCAAGAACCAAAAGGAGCCAGTAAGAAGTATGTAGGCCACAGAACCTTGAGCTGCTGACCCAAACACCTGGTATACTATCAGCAACACCATTAACTCTAACGCTTTTATGAAATGGCTTCTTGAATACATCCTATAGTTTTCGGCAAACTTCTCATGTCGCACTACAAAACCACGTCCAGTCGCTCGGTACTTGGCTCCACCATGTAAAATGGTGCGTCCATAATAGTGTACTTTTGTTCCAAGAGAGAATGTGAAGAAAACAGCTGATAATTGCAACTGCATGATAATCATTTCACCTAATGCTGTTCTAAATCCTCTCTCTAGTCCAATTTCCATGATCATGGGCAAAGCCATAAGAAGTCCCAATTGGACTACAGACTCTGAAGCCATGACTGCTTTCAAGGCAGCTTCTCCCTTTGCCCTAGCAAACTTAATTATTGAGAATTCCAACCCACTCAATGAAAGATAAAGCCTTCCATATAGGAAAGCATATGCCGTAAGGACGACCAACTGCATCATCACAACACAACTGAGTAAGCAAAAGCAATGAAAGTAAGAAAAAGACAAATATAAAGCTCTATCAGTACATAAGAATAGTTTGTCTACTTATGGAACTCTTCTCGAATCCTATGGGAGAAAATATAAACTGCTTGATTGCGGCATCTTGGTATTACAAGTAAGATCTGCAGTTTAGCCCTAGTCACCTCTACTCAGCAAGACAAACAGGGTAGGGAATCCTAGTCACAACTCCTGATTTCTTCTTAGTCAAAGGAGAAGCAGGGATAGCTTATCATGCTTCTATTATCTTTTGCACTGAATCACTCATCAAGAAAACATGTCAGGAAGGGATGCACTGCTCTGATGTGTTCAATTATGTGATGCTTGGCAATACTGCATCAATTAACTACTTTTTACCTTCAAAACAAATATTTCAGATGTCTCAAGTAATCCTAGGGTTCAATTGCTTCCAATAAATGTTGTCGAGCAATTTTCAGCTACAAAATGTATAAGAGAACCAACAAGTAGATGATTTATCTGCTTTACCATAAGCATCAGCTTAAAAAGCACTCTCTCTGTCCCATTTTACAGTCAAATCTTGGAAACAGATGAGAATCAGCATTACATTCATTTTATACTATTGGTGAAATGAGCTTTCAACCTGTAAAATACTACTATGTTTTTGGAAAAGGAAACTTTGACAATGTTGTTTAAAAAAAAAAAAGAAGATTTTTTTATGGTAAATATGAGAGGGAGGGAGTATTAGATATGAAAGAACATAAACCTTTCTGAAAAAAGAAAAAGACAAATGGCCATGACCAAGAAGTATATCATCATACAACTCTTTGACGAACAAACAACAGGAAAAGAAGCCTCAACATGTGCCTTTTATTTACATGCTCGTAATCATGAGAATATGCAAACTTGGTATTTTCACCTAGAGAAACATAAATCCATTTCCTTACCTATAGTGTAAAGCAAATGTCAACAAACAGACAAAGTATAAAGAAGACCTTATCCCTTCTGCAGCCTCCAGGAGCACCCCCAACCCCCCCCCCCCCAAAAGGGAAAAAAAAGAAAAAAAAAATTAGATAGGCTGGTTTAGGCATTCATAATACTCATATGACCCCAACCCCTTGCCTTCCAACTCAAAAAGGTATAGCAAAATTCAACTACGAACTTTATCAAAGAGAAAATTTGCTGCTACAATAATCATATTTGTAATATTGATGGATGCAACAAATCAAACTAGTTCTGCTTTTCTCCAGAAATTGAGTGGTGTCCTTTTGCTGGAACTTATATTTTTTAAGCGCACTCAGTACGAATTAAAATAGTGCTTTTCACGATTGCTCTGCACCACAAATCGGCAAATGTTAAGTGGACCACAGTTTATCAGATCTTATTGCAGAACCCTTTTTTTGTACATGCTTCAGGGGTCTGATTTTTGTGCTTTTTTCCTCATCTAGGTTATCTTTTGATCTTCATTGGGCTTGACAGACCACTAGGAGTGCTAGGTTAAAATTAATAATGGCATATAAATTGATCATTCAAAAATCAGTCAAGGACCACATCCTGTCAAAAAGTTAAAGTAGCTCATCTCGTATGAAATCAGCTTACCATGGCACTGACATAAAACCCAACTGTCGTGAAGTAGCATGACAGCATGCGGAAAAAGTCAAAACGATGACCTAACCGGTACACGTCCCTACTAAGTGTCTGCTCCCCATTACCACAGGCAACCTTTGCTTCGAACAGTGAGATCTGGTTGAGCCCAACATCCCTTCCCTTCCCAACCTGGATGTACTCATGGTGAGTAACATTTCCACGCCTTAGGGTTGAGTTAAATCCTACAAGAATAGACAGATAAAACTTATTAGAAAGATGGATGGATCACAATAAAAGGGTTTTCTGCAGTACACCATATTTTGCATACAGACATGATCTAGAGCAAAAGCAAACAGGCAAGGCAAAAAGATGAAAAGAGTGAGGGAAGGAATGGATGACCATACCAGCAAAAATGTCCTCACTCAAATGTATACCACGGGAAGCCTTGCTCATTCCACCACGGGTGATGTGAAAGATTCTATCAAAGACATCTGGGTGGCCGTAGTGGAAGCGAACCCTGGAATTGTTCAATTAGGATTTTGAGAGCACAAGAAGACAATTGAAGGCACAACAACAAAAGATTCTCATAGAGCTGAATTAATAGAAGTAACCCTCCAGTAATTTAACTAAATCTAACTTCAGCTCACCTCTTGTCTCTTTCCCCTAAATTTTACCTTCTTGAACAATGATATTAAAATAAAGGGAAAAGATTCCAGTTCTTTCGAGGTTAGTGATTAGAAAAGAGATATGAAATAATCGATTTCTCGTATATCCTGACACTCACGTCATCAAGCTGAACCTTTGTCGGTTTTATATATTTCTATATGTATTGTAGTATCACATAAATGTTCCAAATTCTTTTTCCATAAATAAATTGATAAATAAATAAATGATAACTTCTGGTAAGTTCTGGAACAGAACTACATACTTCAATGGTCTAGCAAGAACTCTTTGCCCAATAGTAACGAAGCTTGTCTCTTGATTAGACATAAACCAAGCCAAAGAAGAGACACTACAAAGAAGTAAACAAGTCTTAGTCATGATTCGAATATCAGTGATTGTTGAGATTTCGCAACTTGTGGTTCACAAGTAAAATATCTTACCTTCCTGTGAAGATATGCTCACGTACACCTAAAATTGAAGGTGGACGTACTCCATGATCTTCATTAAATTCTTCCAGGAGATTACGCATTTTTAGAGCCTCTTCTAAGTAATTATCCTGGAATATAAACAAAATTTATTTGATGTCCAATTCTTCACCAAACAAATGCAACCAATGAACACAAGGACTTACCTGGTTCATATCAATAGCTTGAAGGGCTTCACCTCTAGTGAAAATAATGGCGTGGTTTTGGTTTTCAGGTTTTCCTTCGCCAATCTTTGCAGGGCCAGGCAACTTAATTCGGTAGATTTCCTTCATGAAGAAATGTAGATTTCAAACAGTGTCCTCAGCACTCTTTCTCTTTTCAATTCAATATACTAATTCAGGAGGGTGCTCACCTGGTCAAGATTGTCAACAGCTTTGACCAGTACAGAGTAATAGACCTTGTGTACCTTTCCTTCATCTCTCTCTTCAACTTCATCAACATATGCTACACGCAGAGATGGATTACTGCGGAAGAAGCAAGAGATACAACATTTAGGAACATGAAGATCGGATTGTCCACAATACTAGAATTCCCTAAGGGGTTTGAGCACGGGGGTAATTACTTTGGAATCCATCGAAGTTTTCTAAGTTCTCCACAGTATATAATCCCCTCAATGCTAAAAACTTAGTAAGTGGGGTGAATAGGACACAATTATTGATAAGGGATTTCCTTTCGTCTGGGTTCGGGAACGAAAAAGCGCGTGTGTGGTTTGGTTTTTCTGTTACTTGATGTGAGATAACTCCATGGGAGAAAGGTTATGGAGCTTCTCTTCAACAGATTTTAAGAATGGCTTTCAACCATAATGGCTGGGATGCAAAAAGTGGAGGCACTGTTTCTCACGCTTTTGTTGGGCATTCATTTCAGCGGAAGAATTTTTTCTTCCTCTAAGCAGTTCCAAAATTAAGAATGGATTGGATTGACCTTGCTTTTTTAGAAAGACAACTTGACCAGTAGTTTCTTTTGAAATGGGTTTTCTCAACTCTCCCATCTTTCAGGCCTCATAAGGCTCCGATTTCTGACTTGTGTGTCAGCAATGATGCGTCTTTCTCTTGGATTTTTCAGTTTTTTCAAAAATCCCATCACAGGGAGTTTAGGAACTAATACTCTGGATACTTTTCAGTTTTCACTACTCCCTTCACCAAAAAGGGTTTTGGGAGGGAAACCCTATAGGGAAATCGACCTGTGACATTCTTTTCTTCCCCTGCCAATCAGCCTTTTCCTCGGTCCAACTTGGTTTGCAAGTCCAAGGCTCCCCTTAAGGCACAAGTTCCTTCGCCTGGAATCCCTGGATGATGGTTTTGACTAGAACTAATACCAGCAATTTTGTTCGTAATAAGAATGCCTTCAAACAACCTCTCCCTATATGTTTTTGTATGATGTTTCCATAGCAATAAGAAAAGGGTGCAGTTGTTTCATCACTGATCGTTTGCTCAAGAGCTTGGGAAGTTTTTTGCTTTTTTCTGTGCAAGAATATGAGTTTCAAATTTGTCTCGCTGCACTGGTAGATCATTTGAATGGAAACGATATCAGTTTGGGTAGATAAGAAGACAATGCTCTTTGGTGAAATACACTTCAATGTTATGCCTCTTTAGAGATGAATAACACAATTTTTCTTCGACAAATACCAATCTAAATTTATCTCTAGAAACTAGTGGTGTTGGAAATATGATTTATATAACTATATTGTCCTTTCAGTTGAAAATCGTAAATTACCTCCAAAAGTGGTTGCCTGGCATCTGTTAATGTCTGATCGTCAGGGAATGTCAAGGGAGTTCTCAAAGAAACTGGGGAATATTGCAATTATTTGATTTGCCTAAATAAACTCGTCTTTAACCCCCCCCCCCCAAAAAAAAAAAACATAACTCCTTTAATGTCTGAAAAGACACTTACTTGACCATCAAATTTAATATGTCTGTTGCGCGACGATCTCCAGACCGCTTCTGATTACCATAGTTTTGGCATGTAGCAACATAAGTGAATTTCATATCAGCCACGGCCTCAATTTGTGCGTGAATAGATCTCTGGCTTTTCTTTTCTTCCTCCATTTGCGCTGTGAGTACCTTATAGCCTCCCAATATCTCTGTTCATCAACAAAATGAAAAGTACGACCCTTAAATTTCACAATATAGCCAAATACCTAGCCAGCTGTTGGGAAACTTGGATGGTAAGTCCATTTCATTTCCTTTTTCTGGCTTCATTCTCGAGCACAGAAAACATGACAACCAGATAATCAGAAACCTCCGATTGCACAAGGCTGACAACCCAGTGCCCACATGCAACATCGAGGACTATCAGTTTCATCTCCAAACCAGAAGTTTCAATTTTCCTTTCTAGAACGATCAAACAAAACATAGAACTTTAATGACATACTTTTTCTCTTTTTTCTTTCAGGATGCCTTCAATGACTGACTTAAAAATGGTTTAACCTATATCTAGGACAGGTACTTGGTTCTTCAAACATGTCTTTATCACCGTATATGAACAATACTAATCATCAACAACTTAGAAGCCCTCTTTGTTCAATGAACTTTTTATTTCAGAAAAGACATCATACAAGGATGCCTGTACAAGAATGGATCCTAATGTGTGTAAATGATAAAAATAAATAAATGAACTCACTCATGCCATCTCTACTGGACAGTTCAGAGAGGAAATTACCTTACATCATCAAGTGATACAGGTGGCAGCTCTTTCAAATAAAATGTATGGGTAGTAGACAAAAAACTGAAGTTTTGTAATTTTTTTCGTTGAATTTTATTTAAAATCCACAAGTAATATGGTAGGAAAAACTGAAATAACCATCTCTTTCCCGTTTAATTGTTAGTTTTCCTGCCAATGGATAATTACTCGAATGGCTCATGAAGTCACTAACCTAGACATGAAACAATAAAACTTTAAGCTCATAGGGAAAATCACAGCCTTATTGCCCAACTCAATTTTTCAATACCGTGCACCAATGATTAGAAACTTAGCACCAGGACTAGGTGTCATCTTACTTGTACTTTGATTGAGTAGAAAAGCTTAGGCACTTCTTTTATGGTAAGTATCCATAAATTACTTCTAAAACCATGTACCAAAACAACTGGAATATTCCTACTAGGGGAAAGTTATCTCACCATCTTCGTTAGCCATGTCCAGAAAAGCCTGGAGTTTCAAAGCCCTGCGGTAGTACATCATCCCCCGGACTGCAAAGTGTGGTTTTTTTGGCAAATGTGTAAGCATACTGCAAAACATTCTTAAAAATATTTGACTTGTAGCATCAGTACCTGTTCTGCAAAGGGTCTGTCCCCTCAATGAAGCCCAAAGGCGAAGCTGTAAAATGTTCTCATCACTGTCCCAAACCTCTGACTCTTTTTTGCAATTAATTCTTTCCATGAAGTTGTTCCACTCATCTAACAAGGTAAATATAATAATGGTCAAGAACATCAACTTATTGCGAGTAGAATGTGATTCCACAAGCAAAGTAGGATTTTGACAGGATGAGAACCTGGATAGATCTTTTGCAAATAGTATAGAATCGATATACCATCTTCATTTTCCATTTCAAGGTCATTTCTTGAGTATACAGTCTCCTCACTGTAGTAAGGGGTAAGTACACTGCCAATTCCATTAAAAAACAGTGAGAACATACTAAAGATGAATGATTAAAATGAAAACGCACCCTGTCAACTGAGGCCATGGAAAATGTATCTAATGGTTATGGAAAGTAAGAGAGAATTTCTAGTAAGCTGTACTCGTTACTCTTCTATGTTCCTGTCCTAGTACATGAGAAATTAACAAGAAGATTCAATCATTTCTGCGAAAAACTATTGGGAACAATTGCACTGTTTCAGAATGATGAGAAATTAACAAGAAAAATCAATAATTTCAGGGAGGAACTATTGGCAATGAACCCCCCCTCCCCAAAAAAAAGAAAAAACCGAAAGAAGAAAGAAGAGACCCCAATAGTCCAAATCATGCTACAACCTTACAAGCAGGCTGCACAGAATAAAATGTGAGATTTGCAATAGCAGCTTTCAATTCTTGATCATGCATAATCCTGATATTTCAAATCAGTAGCAATCCAGAAGAAGAAAGTTTGCTTTGGAAAATTCTTCTTCTTTTTTTTTGGGGGGCGGGGGTGTGGGGGTTGGAGGGGAGAGGCTTTGCACATGGTTTGATATAAATACACAAGTTTGCATCAAAAGCTATGCTCAGAGGCATCTTGATTGAGAGGGCAGCTGCTTGCTTGACTCTGGGCAAAGTGTCCTGCTTTTCCATTTTTTATGTTAGAAACATGCAGAGTGATCTGCAAGCTCTTATCTTAGTTTATTTCAACTGATTTCTATCCATTGATAGTAGGATGCCTACAGTACATCTATGCCCATATATTATCGTAAATAGAACTTCTCTTTTGTTTAAAAAAGTGGGTCAAAAAAATATCATGATCATCAATGGGTTACATGGATCCAGCACAGATTTTGCAACTAAAAATTGGCAGGCAATCAAAATCAGGCGAAGCAACCATCTAAGTACTACCATCTCGTGAAAGAAGATACTGCCAACAGAAGTCCCAAATGAAGGATGAAGTGTAGCAGATAAGAACACAAACCAGACCTGAATGAAAGCATCTTACGAACGGTAGGAGCGCGTGGCATATCCATGAACAGTGAGTTTGTGAAAAAAGCAACCCTTCTCCGCGCTTCAAGGTTTGTTGGAACATCAATGGCAGACTCTTTCACGGTCAAAAGCAGATACAGGCGGCGTATCTGGAGACGATGGATTAATATAACATCTTATCATGCTCCTCAGAAATTAAGAAATGTTTTGATCAATGTATGAGTTCCATCCATACCTGTTCTTCCAACTGTGGGGTAACCTTAGGTGGAAATGCTATAGAAGAAAAGAGCTGATTTCCAGGGACCTTGCCACTGCTAAGTTCGCTCAAATCACTGAAAATACCATTTTGTTTGATTAGTTATGCCAGCAAAGGATCATATTTTGCTCTCATAAACTTTATCAAAAAATACAATCCAACAGGAAGCTAAAACGGGCACACTGACCGAATTTCGTTCACCATCATGTCACGCGTGACAACTTCTAACATGTCTTGCAGTAGCAATACCACATTGTCGCGTTTGTCAGGGTTTCCATCCCTCTTGAACAGGGGATAAGATGACAAGCCTCAGCATATAAACCATAAAAAGTATGCATACAACGTCAATGCAGAATTTATTATTACTCACCACAAATCCCACAAGCTCCACAAATTTTTGGCAAAGGATGGGTAAAGCGCTCATTTTGAAATTCAGGAGTAGCGTATTCTTCGAGATGTTTGTCTCCACTTCTTTTATAATGGCGGAAATTATCCTGTTCAATAGTTACTATAATAAGCATACCATGGAAGCTGCTAAGAAATTGATAGGAGTTATGTTAAAGGTTACTGTAGTCAGAATTTGCTCAATTCTTGTCATCCACGCTAACAAAGAACACCAATGGTATTTCCATGGAAGAAAATATATCATCAAGTTGACAGACTAATTTCCATGCAAAAACGGGAATGAAGTTCAGGCAGTTGATGGATGGTGAAGACTTCTACTCTTAAGGAGGACATACTTGTCACAGAGAATATAAGGCTCCTCACAGTTGAGGTGGTGAAGGTCTAAAGGATTGCAAAAAGAGTACCTTGTTTCAGCTATCCTCAAGTTCTTTAACAAGATATCTGGCTTTCCACGAGCATGGATTGGGTTATTTTAAGCATCAAGTTCAATGCCCTAGTACTCATCGCACTGCCATGAAAAAGGAGGCCATTCTTCGAATATTGGGCCAACCTGTCTAGCAAGCTAGCCCTATTGTGGCTTTGAACAAAATGGCCTTGAAATTACTCAAGTCTACTCTGAATGAATCTTGGACTTGAGACTTCTAAAAACTTAGAGTGAGGAATTAACTAGGATGGAAAATTCAAACTTTTGTTAGTTGAGTTGCTTAACATGCTGCTTTGAGGACATCCTGTCCTCCAACTTGTGCTTCCACCCTCCTCAATCGAGACTATTTCTTTTCCTTCTGCCCCAAAAAATGAAAATGAAGTTGACATGTACCAGGGAAGACCTTGAACAAAATAAATGGACAAGCAAAACAAAAATCACAGATGGCATAGGACATTGATCAAGAATAAGAGCAAAGTTGCCAGAGGCAGGATCATACAGGAATGGTGGTGGTGTTATCAAGAGCTAAAATAATGTATGCATGAACTATTCATTTTGATTTATCAAATAACAACAGAGTAGCGAATTCACCTTTTCTCAATTTCTCCAACAACTAGAATGTCCAACAAGCGCTTAAAGGATTCATAGCATTCAATCACGGCACATTTCATATATTCATCTGCAGAAATGCGCTTCCAAAGGTCAGAGTCAGAGTCCTTTGGTCGACGCTGAACAGCCATATCCAGCGCTATTGGGATCTGCATAAGCAAGACAGCAATCAATACTTGAAAACATAAGATTCCAGACGCTAAGCAAGTTTCATTGGCCTTGCAGACTCTGCTTACTTTGCTGGCAAGCAAAAAGGGTGGCCACTGAATGATCTTCAAGCTAGGATCCGATGAATAAGGTACAAGTAGCATATCCATCTCCCTGTGTTATGTGGAATTTGGTTCAGTAACAAGCTACGTATGTGAAAGAAAACAACAAACAGGACCAAGATCAGGGGCCTTTCCTGTCACTAACAAGATCTTCTTCCCGGAAACTGCATATAATTTCGTTCCAAAGCTGAGAAAATTTAGCTGCTTCACATCTCTTACTTGCATTAGCCTGATAAATATAACAGTGGTGAACACACCCTTGTGATCAATCTCATATTAACAAAAGTGACACAAGTAATGAACAGAAGAAATAGATGGCCACCTCGGCATAGCTCTTTGATAACGAAAATCCTTTTCTCCGCTTCTTTTCAGAAGGCACCAGACAGGCATTGAACGCGCCTGGTAGTGACTGGAATCTTGATCTCAGCATGAGGAGCGTCCTGATCTGTGGAAATAAGGGAGGGAAAACAGCAACAAACACATGTCAAGGATTGAAATAAAAATAGCTATTACTTGTCTCTCTGGTAAAGAATTATCACAATCAACCGTCTGTAATCCTAAATTGACTCTGATGAAATTCACTAACACAATGAACATCTGAGGAACCAGAAATATCTAGGCTATAGAGAGAAAGCAGAAGGAATATCAAATGCATGATAATTCCATGTCTTCATATAATCTACATGTAAGAGAGTTTTCTCCTAAACACAAGAAAGAGAGAGATGCTACCACAGGATGAGAGAACCTTTAAAGGAAATCAGGGATCAATGCCCCATAAGGACACAGGTTGCTACAGCTGCACATTAAGACAAATCCACATCTGATGGTATGGAAGGACCTATAAAGTGTTCAGGACAGAAAACATGTTCTTGTGTTACTTTGATCCATATTTAAAGCAATGATTTGCATAACAGCAGCTCCTCATCTGATGTAAAACTGATCCAAAATGCTACAGGGAAGTTACATTTTTTACCCAGTAAAATGTGTTAAATACTAAAACTTCATTTTTCAGTTAAGAGTTATGTAGGAACGTCAAATAGGATTTTGGGTCCTGAGAAAGGAAAGAAGAATTAATAAGCAAATACGAGAGAGTCCTGAAAAAAGGCTCCTGTTCCTCTGTACATAATTACCTCTCCCAAGCGATCAAATGCTCCAATGAAACCACCATAGATTGTGGAAAATATAGCATACCAAATTTGGGTATCCATGAAATAAACCTGCATGGTTTGGAAATAGATGAAGAGTTTGCAAAGCAACGCTAGCATAATGACAGATATTTAGTAAAAAGACACCAAATTATCCATAACACACCAAGATAACTGGAGCCCACAGTGAGGCAATTGCACCATAACTGTGTTTAGCTGCAGTGAGAAAAGCAATATAAGTACAGCATGACAAAGACAAAACTGAAGCTCACAACAAAGGCAAATAACTGGACAATAATTTGTCAAATACCAGAGGGAAAAAATTCATGCCACTGATATTGAACTTTATTGATGCTCATGATGTCCTTTGTTGGCTTCACCAACGGTTTTATCTGAAGAGAATAAACAGTGATAAGAAGCACACAGCATATATTGCCTTTGACTTTAAGAAGATGAAGACTTAGGCGTCATAGAACCTACCATGACAAAGTAACTGAATGCAAATTTTGATGCCAGTAGTAATATCCAGAAAATAGTGTACCTGCAATGTAGTTTATTCAAATAGCAACACAAAACATAATTGAATTAAACAAGAAAATTCCAAAAAAAATTCAAATATCTGAGACTTACTTTAGAAGAGAAAATTGGCTTTCATGCATTCCTCGGCCTACATAGATTCTGGGCTGCATGAGTGCGAGAAAATTCACTTCATATGGCAATAAAGAAACTTGAAAGTGCAAAAAAGGGGGAAAAAATCCAATTTCACCCAAAAATGCCCATGTATTGTCCGTTTCCTTATTGAAAAGTTCGTGACGCCACTGTAAAAACTATTTGTGACAAAGAGACTGCCTTCTTTCGCTGGGTTCTTTGATTTTATCAGATGTCATATATTGAAAGCTAGCTATGCTTCCTATTCTTACTTTTTTTTTTTAATATTAAATAAATGCAATATCTGTAAGTTGGAGAATTTGAGATGTGGATAAACACTGCAGTTCTCAGAAATAGATACAAGCAAGATTTCGACAGTTCAGTTTAGTAACTTAGATGCCACCGAACAATACGTAACCTGGTAATTGTGAGAAAGAGAGCTTACTTGCGACCACCACATGAAAAACCTTATGATGAGCCAATCAGAATTTTCAAAAAAACGTCGAAGCATTGGGAAAAGGAACAATGCTGCGACCAGTACGTTTGGTAGCATGTACAATGCTACTGCCAGGAGATACAGAGTGGGAATACCCCTCAACTGCCCTAGATATGATATGGCATTACGAACTTCTTGTGGAACCACATCGAAAGAATGCACATAAAACAGTAGAAGAGCTACAGCCCATGCAAGACTAGTGACTATCTTCAAAACACTTCTCAGTACGGCCATAAATTTCCACCGACGCTGGGTTGGAGGATTGATAGCAACGTCCAGAACACCTAACAACAACACAGCATCAGAAACAATTATGACCAATTAAAAGCATCAATTGTAGCAATTCCCACTATCGTACATATTCAGAATCATATAGTACAGAAGAGAATCATGTCAATATGCTATCTGAAGCGTATGGCCGGGTTGACTCCTACCCAGTAATGAAAGAAAAATCATTCAACTCCGGAAGGAGCTGTGGAAATCTGTCGTATACAATTTTAATTGTGTAGCATAATGCTCTGTAAAAAAACCTTTGAAAAGGATGCTGAATTATGAACTGTAAAATTTTCAATTCTCTGCGCAAATAGAAGTTCGACTGAAAGATGGTTTATGTATTGGCAAATTAATGCTTATAGACATGGCATCTCAGTCTTCTGTTTCACTAGTTAGAAGTTCATGCATGGCTAAGCTGGTTAGATGTATTTAGGATAATTGAAAGTAATGATGTAAAAAATATTTGGTAGTGTGTGCCTCTTTTATTTTTAAGAAAAAATCGAAACGTGGCTTTTCGATATGCGGAAATATAGTTTAAAAGAAAATCATGCAAATTTGATTTATTAAAGCACAGAAAATAAAATATTATACTTTTGGTGAGACAAAAGAACAACGTACGAAAAAATAATATGGTAAAGAGATTAGAGAAACACACATGAGCGAAACAAAATAAATGGATTTAAAAACAAATCCATACGGCAACAGCTTGCTCAAAAAGCTAGGAAAAACTTGCAAAAATTAAGTTGTTGGCATAACTATTCATTTGAATAGTAACAAGGGTTATTTGCTTTTAGAATGTAAGGACTTGTACAAATGAAATGATTTTCTAAGTAAAAAAACAGCCAGAACTGTCCACGGATCCAATATGTTGATCGTGTCTGATAGATCGTTCTGATGAATACAGCAGCAAACTACACAGCCTCAATTGGATTGCTAGAACAAGATAGAAATCCTCACCATCAGACATGGTGATTCTATTAAAGAAGTGACCAAAACAAGTCATACATAAACATATATCAACAGACATAAAATAGTCCCTCAGTTCACCATTGATCATCCTACTTGCTTCCCACACCCCATATTGCGTTCCTATTCAAGATAGCATACAGTAAAGCTCCTCCCTTGTACATCACAGAAAGTTATCGCAAAAAGATTTGTGCGCCATTTCTCTTTCCATACTTCTTTAAAGACTAACCAAGAAATTTGTACACTATAGCGTATAGGATATTTCAAGCAGTATGCTAACCAAATAAGTTGATGTGAAGACTTTCTTAGTAAAGTATTTGGTTGGCAAATGAAAGTCAAAAGTGGCGGTGTACCAGTGTACATCATTCTATTAATTTCCACTCTATTTTATTTTATTCAATTCACCCTAATATTTGTATCCACTTTTGGCTAGCTCAAAGGCCCAATTTGGACAGACTTTTTGAAGTTGGGGTCATCGTGGACTAAACAAAAGGCCTCTGTAGACTGTCCTCTGCTTCCTCTCCATCAAGCAGTAGGCAGCAAATGGTTTTTAATCAAAGGTCTAGTGGAAAAATTCTCTATGATTCAGATGTAAGCCTGCTGGAAGACTACATTTGAACACCCCCCCCCCCAAAAAAAGGGGTCTACTCAGGACTTCTAAGGCATGGATTTGGATTTGATTTAATTTAATGTGATAGATTGACCTTTGCAGTCTTTCTGAGACTTCAATTATGGATATATAAGCTCCATGGTCCATGATTGGCTGCAATAACTCTACCATGAAATTGATGTCGCTAATCTTTTAAAGATTGGTCCTGACTGTTTCAGACCATATAAAGCAACAAAAACATCCCAAATGTAATTAAATTTTGAAAGAAGGAAACACTCAATCACTATGCTGTTACTAAATTCACTAAGAACCACACCTTTATACTACAAGATCAGGCAAGGCCATATACTAAAGAAAGTCCTATGTCCTTGATAGCATAAAGAAATAACAGGAGCAAAGAACATAAAAAACCACAGTCGATGACCTATTGTTGCCATCATCCAACTGTGGCCTACAACAGCACAAATGCTGCCATCACTAGACCCTTATAAAATCACACAAACCATGTCCGCAGAGTCTAGCAAAGGGAGGCATACTCTGAAGCAAGCGAAGGAAAGCTGCAGTGATGAAGATACTTGAAACAGGATATAAGACATCAAGGATCTCCAACAGTGGAGTTTCAGTCCACGCAATGATCACCATGACCTGCAGTGCAGTTCTTTGATTAAACCACTTTCCATGCCAAGCTAGGAAAGCAGACGGTAGAATCAAATTTAGAAGTTCATGTTATTATGTGCAGATACCTGTAAGGCCAGTATAAAGAATGTCCATAGACGATCAAAACTTCGAAAGATATGCCAAAATGTTCTGGTCTCAACAAAATAGGATTTCCCTGTGCCTTTGGAGCTTCCCTGCACCATCTTTTTCCCCTGGAATATGACAACTAGATTAGCTTTGGGTGCATTCCAGCATAGGAATTTTGTGATAACTTGGATGTTACCTTTGCATTATCATGTGTTGATTTGAAAAATTCTCCATCATCGCGCATTGGCCAACCTAATGAGAAACAACCTGATGACCTGGATGACAGAAAAGGAAATTGAATGTTAAAGAATGCAATAATAACGCAATGACCTAGAATCTGAGTGAATTGTGAAGCCAGTGCTAATATTGGTGCAGACCAGAAATACTCGTTCAGGTCATCATAGTTGCACCAAGCTGAGTAAGGCGCCTTCCCATTTTTGCTCTTTTGTGCTTCCTAGAAAGAACAACATAGTATGTTAGGACAAAAATGGCAGCACCAAAAGCATAAGCACTTTAAATGTCATTTACCTTGTCGATCACACGGTAGAGGGGTGTGATGACCTTCCTAAGAAAAGACTCATCATCACCACCATAAGAAGGCTTTATGTTTTCTCCCGTCACAACGCTGACGTTCCCAGCCAGTAAACCATGCAGCTCATATGCCATCTAAAGAACATTCAGAACAAATCATATGATAATATACCCCTGTATAGCTTACTCAATGTCATAAGGTATACTCTGGGGTCAATGCAAAAACAGTGCTCACATTATGAAAAATGTAGCATAGACATTCTGGCAGAAAGCGAACGTTAGCTGCTTCACCCCAGATAAGAAGATATAAGCCCATATATAGAATTTTCCTCTGCTGAATTTCTTGTTGACCTTGAGGAAGCCTGTTTTTGATAAAAACATAATTAAAATAAAAACAAATGAGCTGGATCCATTGCCGACAGACCAAAGAAGAAAAGTTGCTCGGGTGGATTTCAAGCATCGGTGTTCTTGAAAGGAGATTTTAATAGGTCCACCTTAAACTATGCTTTCGTCCTAAATATTTGCACCAGGTTTTGTAGTTTTTGAAGAGTTTGCTCATTAAAGTATCCACGGCTCGGTCATCAAGCTGCACAAGAAAAAGGTCAATTAGAGCTAGTGGTTGGACAGACTACAGCAGATGGAAAAATAACGTAGATTTATGTTCATTCAATGTGGGGTCATCTCAACCCATTAGCATCAATATAGCCACAAGCAAAAGCACACACATTGTAAAAGGATAAAATAAGACAACCAAAGGGTAGGGAAAGGCTCCTACCTGGTTCAGAGGTTCGGGCCTTGGGACAAGTCTTATTTGAATATTTGCAAGTAGTATAATCAAGTGCTCTCGCTGATTCCGAACATTGTCCCTCTGCATCAATTAAACAAACCAAATTCAAGGATCACTTTGACATCATGTTTACCTGAATATAAAGTAGTTCAAAGCTATTGAGAGGGGCTCTATAGGCAAAAAGAGGATGTGCCTGAAATCCAAACATAGCTCTCAGCCAATCAAAAAGGTCCAAGTCATTCGTTTTCTGCCTATGCTGTTCAAATGCAGGTGGCCAGGCTAACCCACGAGTGTTCCATAATCCTGTAACAGCAGCCTTAACCTGATAAGAGGGGAAAACAACAGAATTAACCACAACATTGTATTGGAGAGATCTGAACAAAGAGAACCCCCCAACACCCCCCCCCCCCCAAAAAAAAAAAAAGAAGAGCCAAGCATAGCATTAAAAATTGTCATGTTTTGTTCCACAGAACTACAAATTAGAAAGTGACCTGTAACACAGAAAATGCAACTTGTCATAAAGTCAATGGTCATTGATGGTAAAATAAGGCATCGTTATCAAGCATGCACGACTTACTGGTGGGTGGAAGGAGGGTTAGGGGGAGGAAAAAAGGCTCGGGACCTGAAAGCATTGAGGATTTATGGATTCTCTCAGTCTGGAACGTGGAAATAACAATGTGCATTTGTTTGGAAGATTAGTGAACAACATAGTAACATGGCTTTTCCTCCTCCCTTCCCCCCCCCCCCCAAAAAAAAAAAATAATTAGCTATTAGGGTCAAAATGCTTCAATTTTTGGGAGTCTATGTTACCAACCTCTTCAAGCTGCATGATGCTCTGAGAAGCTCCAGCAGCATCCAGTGGAAGAATATTGTAAGGGGCATATATGTTTTGCTTCTCCTCAACATCTCTAGCAGCAGCAATAATCTAAACACCCCAGAAACACATCACATTAGAATTGATCATTCCTTCAGGCATTTCATCGAACAGGGTGTATGCATGAGAAAAATAGCAAAGCAAAGGTTACTATTCAATGGGGGAGTTGAACCCACCTCAGGGGCAACTTCTTCGACTTTTTCAGTCTTGTTAACAGCACACAGGACTTCAAAGAGGACTCCAGCAGTTTGATAAGCTTTGCCCAATTGGGCTCTATCAACTTGATCCCCTTGATCAAGAGCTTGAATGTACTGCGAGTAATATTGCTGGTAGTAACTCTCAATTTCGCGGGCATCAGTCTTTTTCACACGACGAGCAAGGCTTGAAGCATTGTCCTGGTTCAGCAGTTACTCCGATTAATTTTATAGTTTTTTTTCTTGAGTATTACAAAATGCTCGAAGCTTCCAATTATGTGCTTTAGGAATTCACTCTTTTTTTGGGGAAGGGGGGCCTGCATTGTGTCAATTAACAAGGAACGAAAATAGCGATATTCCTCAGCATCCACCGTATTGTCAGTTTTTCTCGATGTGATTGCATTCGAGAATTCTTATTTACTATAAGATACATATGATTATATATATATATATATATAAGCACACATTTAAAATACAATATTTTGAGAACAATCCATGTCATAATACTTTTTCCTTTTCTTAATGGCGAGTACCCACTGAGAATAACACACCTTCTTACTAAAATACTACACCTAGATCCACATTATAAGTGGCGAGCAGTGAAAAGGGGTAGGTCAAGAACTTGTTACATCTTTGTTGCATGCATTTTTATTTTTCAATTCTCTATTTATTAGACTTTAATTATTTCATAGTTCATGGAATCGGTTATTTAAGATACTAAAACTCAATAAAGGTCTACATTTTTGGAGGGTTCAAATTAGAGCTTATGTTCAAATTACACTTAAAGATATATTTTCCAGGATTGAAGAAACGTAAAATTTTTCAAAAGCAAGGCAAACAAGTAACAATGACGATAAGAGATAAAAAGATAGTGCAAAGATCGATAGTGGAAATGTTAGTACCCTCTCCAGACGCTGTAATAAAGCTGTTTTAAATTGTCGTACACCGCGACCTGTAGAGTTAGGATCCAACCTATGCGCTTTCTCAAATGCATAGAATCGACCTGAGTCATTCAATTTATATCAAAATCAAAAATAAACATAACCCAAAAGAAATTTCAGTCAATCAACACTAACACCTTCAAGCACAAAGTTCAAAAGAATTGAAAAATGAAATAGTAGAGTTTAAGGAAAGGAAACAAACATAAATAAGCAACACGAGGGCGCAAAGCTTCAATCTCGCTGGCGACACGGAGAATGGGGACAATAGATACAAGAGATGAAGGGACGACTTCATGATCAAAAACCTCCGATGTGACAGTTGTCATTGTTGTGTTCCTTGATGGCCTTCTAGTTAAAGTGCTAGGCTCCGTTTCTTGTGATGAACCTGACATCTTTTCTAACCACTCTTTCCTCTATTTATTTTTTTCAGTTTTGTAAATGTTGTTTGCTATGCGATATTTAACTTGATCTAACAATCAAAACAAAAATCATATTTAGTCCACTTTGGGATCATAAAATCATCTATAAAATGGAAAAAATTGGAGAAGACATTAGTAAGCTCAAAAAATATGAAAATTAAGAAGCACACCATGTATCTTGGATTTTCCGTGGAAAAGAAAATCAAAGGTGGCATTGATTACAAAGTTTGCATTTAATATGAAAAATCAATGGTAAATGTACAATTGGAAAAAAAAAGTGGAAATATAATTAATATAAAAGGTATAAGCAACGTAGAACCAATAAACTTAATTGGTTGAAACATATGAACAAAATGCACTGTAAATTTGAGAGAACTCACTGAAATATTTCAAGGTTGGTTGTTAACAAAGTAAGACAAAAGATCCTTGGTTTAGAGACATGAAGAGGAACAACTAAAGAACAAAGAGGGAGAGCATGGGTTTTTAAGAACAGGTAGATTTAGAGGGAGAAAGAGAGAAAAAAGTATAATAAATGAGAGACAACGAGGTAAAATGACACGTGGAGTAGAGACAATGCATGAAGAAAGAGATGGATAGACACAAATCCCGGATTCAAGAGAGAAAAAAGAGAAACAATTTGTTATAACAATGTGGTTTTTCAAGATGTCTGAAATCTAAATAACTAACTGTGACTAAATGAGGGGAACTCCTGCTCTTTTGCTCACATTTTTGTTGTCTGATGAGATCTACCTCATTTTGTTTTCTTTACAACCCTTTTCTACTTTTCTGTTGATTTTATAGTTAGATATACCATAAATTCTTATTGTACAGTTGACTTGTCTTACCACCACTTTAGGCTTAGGTGTTAAATATGTGACAAATAGTAAAGCTCGCTTATTTTTATATATCATTTTCATCGCCATAGTAATATTAGTAGAGTTTCTAACCTTTTCACATTGCAATATGATATCTTATCAGTTATCACATAAATTGCAAAATGTTTCACACCAAACACCCAAGTTGCACTTGATTGTATTCATATAAAAGCATATTCATATTGTAGTGATTTTGACAATGCTCCTCTAAAATAAAGAAATTTTAGACTAATTTTCTTTTAAGATTAATTCCTAGGAAGCTATTCATGATTTTTGAAATAATCTTTCAAAATCAAAAAATTCATAAATTAATTATCTTTAAACTTAATTCTTAATCTATCCTTTTTTCTTTTTCATAAAAAAAGACATGACATACTTAATTCATTACTTTAGGCTTTTATTTGAGTTAAAGATTCATTCTTATATTAAAATATTTATAAATGAATTCTTTAGATAAGCCCATGAAAGTGTTATTCGCAGTATCACTGGTCATCATATATATAAAATATAAATTAATAATTCATTTTATCTTTTATGTATTGCTTTCTCTCTTTGATTGCATTTGCTTGCATAAAAGAATGAAATCCACAAATTCAAACAATGTTATACACAATCTTTTGTGTGGCGCACATATGACTTGTTATTTAAACAACTAATTTCGTTGAATATGACAACCTTTTTAATACGTAAAAGAATCAAAAAATAAATTTTTGGGAGACTTTGACAAACAAGATTCTTATATTTGCTTTCTCTTTAAACTTAAAATTGAAGGCTTCATGTTTTTTAGTGGCTTTGACAATTTGTTGGTATGAAAAATACTTGAAAATTAATTTTAATATAATTGGAGAGCCTTTGTTTTCGTGAATTATAAAAAGTATGTTGGTAACAAGTTTAAATAATAACTAGTTTGATAATTGCGTATTTCCACAATTTCTTTTGAAAAATAAGCAAAGTATCACAATAAACACACGCATGTGCAAACACAGGCAAACACACACACACGCATACATGCACACATACATAGGTAAATGTATTGCTATTTAGGGTGTGTCATGTAATAGTGCTTTAGGTAAAGGCTTGTGACTTAGATAGAGGTTAAAGGTTAGTGGTAATTTTTTAAGTTTTGAGCAAATGCAGTGGTTGTAGTTGTAGAGGTTTAGGTAGTCTTCTAGAAGAGCTACAAGAAGTAGCGCTTGAAAGCCACTATATAATGATTTTAATTATAATTCCACAGTTATGCTATTTTATGAGACAAAATGCTTTGACTCTGATATCCCTTTATGCTATTTTGTACAAGTAGCTTTCTTAATTTTTAGCCCTTTTTCTATTTTTAACTTCTATTTTTTGGTTACATCCTTACCACCAAATGACAAGCAAATCTTGAATATTTGATCTCTAGGTTTCATTAGACTATTCTTTTGTTGTGCATCCTATCAAGAAATGAGTACAAAATAACTAGGAAGACGTGAACTATTTGAAGGATTTTCAAAGAGACTAAACAAATATATATTTTTCTATCTCACTCATCAACAACATAATCCTTCTTTTTTATACATAGCGTGAAAGTTTGCACAAAAAGTAAAGAAGCATGTTCAAAACAAGTGAGAAGTTTCATGAAATGACTAGAAATGCCATCCAAAAAGATTGTTTGCATGTGGTAACCATTAATTTTGCAAAATTGATTTGTGAACCTTCACAATAAAACAAGTAAAATAGTTTTGTTTCGAAAAAATATTTTTTTTTTTACCTCACCAAATTATTTTGTGCCCTAGGCCCTTGCTTGAGCCTGGCATGTGGGCAACTAGGTTCCAACTTGCACATTTCTAGGACTCAAATCTTTACTGAAAATTATGTTAGAAACTTCTTTTGATAAACATCACAAAACCACTTCTTTCTTTTACGTAAAACAAATTCCTCTCATATAAGTTCAACCTTCCTTTTGCAAACTTTTCAAACTAACTCATTGTAAGCACCAAATTGATGCACAAAACAACACAATACTTGGATTCCTAATAATTAGTACCTGCAAATACAATGTTTTCTTAGTGCATAAAATTTCTAAAAAGTTTAAAAAGCATTTAAAGCCTAAAACTTTCGAAAATAATTGTAACAAGGGTAAAAAGCTTAGGGTTTGCATGTTTCGCAAGCGTGGGGACTTGAACCCAAAATATTGAACATGAGTGAGTGGAATTATAACCAGTGAGGTGGCACATTACCTCGTGATACAACTCTCACAAACAACAACCAAAACAACACCACCTCTCAGTGTGGGTCCTGCTTTTGCGGGGTCTGAGGAGATTCAGATGTAGGCAGCTTTAACTGTGCCGACATCCCTATCCATAGAGAGGCTGATTCTAAGAGACCCACAAAATAAGATTTTGTGAAAACCTTTTGTAGAAGAATGATTTTGTAAAAACATTTATGTAGAAAAACTAACGATAAGCAATAGGGAATGAGCTAAGAAGTACTAATAAATAAGGTGGTAGTAACTATATGAATATAAGTACAACATAGCAGAGGAATGTACTTTAACTTAACAAATAGAGGTAGGCAAATAATATCTTTTCTCATATGCATGTACTACCTGCATACAAATACGACATACGGAAAAACTACAACCAAACCTACCCTACTGTAACTGAGAGACAACTACGAGGCTAACTCTCTATGATCTAAGATCTTAATCCTATCCAGTCATAGTCTCCTATCCTGAGCCATGTCCTCTGTCAACCCTACAACTTTCAAGTCTTCTCTAATTATCTCGTCTAAACTCTTCTTTAGTCATTCTCTCTCTCTTTTACCTTCGGGGATGTTAATCCTTTCACATCTCTTCACTGTAGCGCCCATACTCCTCTTTTCATATGACCAAATCATCTGAGTCTTGTTTCTCTCAACTTATCCTCGATGGGAGCCACTTTAACTAAGTCTTTAATCACTCCATTTCTAATTCTATCTATTCTCATATAACCACACGTCCATCTAATCATCCTCATCTCTGCTACCATTAATCTTTGAACCTGTGTCGTTTTTTATAGGTTAACACTCCGATCAATACAACACAGCAAGTCTAACTATCATACGATAAATTTTACTTTTTAATCCTACAGGCATCCTCTTATCACACAGTACACCTGAAGCATACTTCCATTTTTGCCAACCCACTTTTATGCGATGGTTAATATCTTCGTCAATATCTCCTTTTTGTTGAATAATCGAGCCTAAATATTTAAACTTCTCAACCTTTGGTATCGTCATCCCATCAATGTTGACTTCTCTCCTCGCCTCTTCCCTTCCATTGAGACACTAATGTAGGTATTCAGTTTTCGATCTACTTACTCTAAAGCCACTAGACTCTAGTATATGTCTCCAACACTTTAACTTGCCATTAACTCCCTCTCTGGTCTCATCAATAATAATAGTATCATCTGCGAATAACATACTCCATGATAACTCATGTTGAATCCCTTTTGTAAGTTCATCCATAACTATACTGAAAAGAAAAGAGCTTAAAGTAGAACCCTATTAGAAATAGACATAGCAAATGACAACATGAATGGAACTAACGCTGGGACCTATTAGCAAGATTTTACAGCCTAGTGACAGCTGTTGGGTTCTGTTGCAAGCTCCTAGGTCATGTTTTGCATCCCACTACTAAAATCACATGTGATTGTATTATTGATTACTATAATTGAGATAATCAGAGATTGATTTGGCTGATTGCATGCAAATCAACCTAATTTTACCACATTTTACAATATTTGAGAATAAAAATTATTTGATTTATATTCTTGAATTATTTCCTATTTAGAGGAGTCACCTTTCCACCCCTATGAGTAGAGGTATCATCCTCATTTTCACACACACACACACACCACCTAGGAAAATTTTACTATTTTCTTTCATATACACTTCACCTAGAGGAAACTCTACCTCACCCTCCGTTATACAAAACCTTTCCCAAAACTTTGTGCTAATGAAACTCTACCAAATTCTTTACTCAAAGCTTTTACAAAAGGACACTTATTTTAAAAAGGACTAGCCCCATCATACCTTTACGTATTTGGTAGACAAGGAAGCCAAAGGACAATTACTTTGCTGCTCTACTCAAATTGAAGTAGATCCTGAGGGCTATAACCTAAGCCTAATGATCTCATTTATTGCTTTCTTAGTTCTTGTCTTTTTTAGCATGTTCTTGTTTGACCCTCCGTGATTATATGCTTTATACTTCTATTCATGTACATAAAATAAAAATATGTTTATAATAAAGTGACCACCTAAATTTATTGCCTTCATTCACTTTTAATTATTTTGACATGAATTGCTAACAAGTGGTCACCAAAAATATTTTTCTTGTTAGATGTCTCACTAAATAAGATTAATTAATAAAAATTAACTACTGCAGGGAACCAGAAAATATAAATTTTAACACATTTATTTCTAGTAGAGATCACTTTTTAAGTTCGTGATCTAATGGTGGTTTTTCACCATCCATTAGATCGTACCTTTGCCCTCGAAACAATTCTCATGGTTTGTAGCCATGAAGTCATTTATTTAATCCCTATTTGGGAACGTCAAGAATTATAACCCTATTTAAAAAAAATCCCCTTCTTCCTCTTGAAAGTAAAATCTCATGTCCCTAGTTTGTCCCTTTAGCTTTAAAGATTACATTGAAGAAGAAATTTGAAATTTTCTATAGAATTATAGGTTTGTACAGTTCCCTTAGAAAATTGTGGCGATTCTATAAAATCAAAGCACCATTCCATCTTATCACATTGAACATCATTTTGAGAAAGCCGATCTGATGCATCCCCCTCGAAAGAGGGTAGACCGCGGGGTCGAGAAAAAGAAAGGTGATTAAGCCTCGGGAACCCTTGACCCTCCCACAGGCCGTCACCATCGGTCCTTGGTGCTTTGAGTGAAGATTTTAGTAGGGATATGTACATAAGATGATAAGATTTGAAATGAATGCATTAAAAATTTTGCTTTTTGATTCAAGACTTGTATAGTGTTGGTATGTTTGCATGATGTGCTCGGTCTTGGTAAATGTCAAATTTTATTGAGTGTCCCTTAGTAAAGCACGCCTTTAGGATTATCCTTTTAACTTCGAAAATCATGTGGAACTCCTTACTGTAGTTATCCCTTCCTATTCGATCACAGCGCTACCTCTAAGAAGAACCACGGTGCAGCTCCTCAAAGCACATCGCTTTGAAGATAAAAAGAGTAAATCTCATCCCACTTGGACATTACAACCACTGACTTCGCTACATGGCCCTTGGACATAGATTTATATCAAACCTAATGAGAATGATTACCTTGAATAAGTGTTAAGTATTTCTCGTTCCACTCCTTTTATATGTCAAAAGAGTCCACTTTTAATACAAATCCGTGTCTTTTAGCCTTTTCGACCAAGAACGAAAGCACTACCAGGAATGTAAGGTGCCCTAATTACAAACTTGTGGACATAACTCAATAATGGTTAGATTCATGCTGGTAATGATTGGAATTCTACCATAACAGCCTCAATAAAGATAACTTAGAAGTTATGTTTTTTTATGACGGTAAAGGTTGGAAGGAAGTCATAAGTCATGAAAATTGCCTCGTGCCTCCTTCCAATCTCCCTAGTCTTAAACCTTAGGATTTCAGCTCTATTCATAGTCTTAAGGTTGGCTTACTGCTCTTTTTCCTCCTCCCCCTTTTCTTTTTAAATCAAAATCTAGTAATAATTCTTTTTCTCAAAACAAAGATTTTTCGCTTTTCCTAAAATCTCAAACTTTGTGACTTATGAAGGCCAAATGGGGCCTTAGAGAAAGGGCCATCATGGTTAGTTAGTAAGATCTAAAACAAGCTCCTATTCCATGACATATAAAGACAACAATAACAACCATCATGAGAATGATGATGATTCTGCTGAACAAATTGCAACCTGCTGATTTGATACCGCAAATGGAAACCCAATTAAGTTCAAATTTAATGAGCACCAAAAATCAAAAGTGACCTTACCAAAAAGAGACATGAGCATAAGGCTGAAAATGAAAGGGAGGAGGATGCCTTCTCCATCCATTTGATCCATCAGAAAGATCAATCACCAATGGCTCAAAGGATACATATGTTGGAATAACTTTAGAAAGGCTCTTAACTATCTGAGAATTGATTTATAGATCCAACCCTTTACACACCCAAGATAGAAGGAAAACTAAATTTTCCATTTGCAAAAATTTGAAATTCATAGGCCTTGGTAACCCATCCTCACATACAATGAATTTCATTATGAACGTAAAGGGCATTGGTATATCCTTTTTTCTCAAATATTCCTCTTACTCTAGGAGAAACGGTGAGTAGCCTAAAGGGCATTGGTAAATCCTTTTTTTTCTCAAATATTCCTTTTTTCTCAATCATGTTACCACCTTAGCATTTAGTCTAGCAACTGTTAAGTCATGCCACTGGAACCTAATTTCAAAAAATATGGATGATTTGTTCATCGAGCATAAGTAATGTCCAATGCATGCATTAAACTTAGCCTCACAATAATGTGAAATAAGAAGCATTCCTTCAATTTTTTTATCAAATCTTTTCTTAGGTTTTTAAAAAGATGGGGATTCTTAAAACTCAATTTTAAATCAGTAGAGACTGTTAAAATTCAAGATTCTTATACTGGTGGAGACCATTAAAATTGAAAATTTTGAATCCATTGAGACCTTTATAACTTTAGATTCTAAAGCTGGTGCAGGCCATTAAAACTAAAATTTTTAAACCTGTAGAGACTGTTAAAACTCAAATTCTTAAATCAGTGCAGACCGTTAAAATTCACATTTTTAAACAGGTAGAAACCATTAAAACTCAAATTTCTAGAACTGGTGGGCACTATTAAATCTAAAATTTTTTAAAAATTGGTGGGATCCTTAAACTGAAGGTGACCATTGGACCTTTAATTTTTTATCAGTGTGAGATTGTTAAGCCCTAAATTTTTTAAACCAAGGCAGATCGTTAAAATTCGAATTTCTAAATGAGTGGAGACATTAGAACTCAAATCCTTTAAACCTGTGGAGACTATCAAGCCTCAAATTTTAAATCATCGAAAACTGTCAAGCCTCAAAATATTTTACTCTTCTCTTCGAAATGGACCCTAAACCTTTCAAAACTCCCTTTTATAAAAAACTCTAAAACTATTGACACTTCTCCTCTAAAATAAGACTGATGCTTCTGAGGCGAGGCTTTGTCCCATGAAAGCTCTCTCATATTTGCTCTTGCATTTGCATATATCCTACATGACATTCACATACTTTGTCGTTCGCCCTAATGGCATCTGTCAAAGTAAGTGCCAAATTGATGGCTATGGGAATTTAGACTGACTGCATGTTTGCAAGTCAGGTGCATTCTCTTAATGCTGACAATTAGCTAACCCATTAAGGGTAAAACAACACAAATACTTCGACTTCGAACAATCATTCCGCAAATAAAATGTTTTTTAGTGCATAAAAATTTGTAAACAGTTTTAAAATCATTTAAAACCCAAATTTTTCAAAAACAATTGCAAAAGGGTAAAAGGCTTGAGGTTTGCAAGATTTTTAGCGTGGGGGCTTGAAATCGAGACCTTGAGCATGAGTAAGTGATATTGTAACAAATGAAGTGGCATTTTCTCATGATGCAACTCTAATAAACAATTCTTTGAAAGTAGAAGAAGGGAATGGAGGAGCTGCCGATGAGAACTAATGACAAGTTTCTATGATTTGGTGGCTACCATTGGGTCCTATAGCAAGCCGCTGGGTTCTACCTTGTACCCCAATCCCAAAATCACACATGATTATAGTGATGATTGCCGCAATCAAGCTAATAACAGATTGGTTTAGCTGATTGCATGTAAATCAACCTAATTCTATTGTATCTTACAATATTTGCGAATAAAAATGATTTGATTTATATTCTTGAATTATTTCCTACTTGGGAAAGTCACCTTATTAGCACCATAAATAGAGGCAAGCACGCCTCATTTTCATACGCGCATACCACCTCGTAGAACTATACTCTTTTCTCTTCTCACACATATTCACCTTGAGAAAACTCTACCTCACTCTCCCCTCGCACAAAACATTTCTCAAAATGTGCAATTACGAAACTCTACCAAATTCTTTGATAAAACCCTCTACAAAAAGACACTCCGTTTGAAAAGAACTAGTCGCATCCCACCCTAACACATTTGGGAGGAAATTAAATTAAAGAACCATTATTTCCCCACTCTACTCGGATCAAGGTGAGTCCTAAGGGCCATAAACCAAAGAGAATAAACTCATTTATTGCTTTCTTTAGTTCTTGTCTTTTTTTAGCATGTTTTGTTTGATCCTCCATGATTATTTGCTTTATACTTCTACTTTTGTACATAAAACAAAAATATGTTTACAATAAAGTGACCACCTAAATTTGTTATTTTCTTGTCCCATGTAATTATTTTAAGATGAATTGTTAATAATTGGTCACCAAGAATATTAGATGCCCCTCGAAAGAGAATAGGCCATGCGGTGGAAAAAAAGGAAGGTCGATCGCACCTCGGGGAGCCCTAACCTCCTTTCATTCACCTGCGGACCAACACCATTGGTCCATGGTGCCTTTACTCATATATGATGGCTTATATCTGCTCTTTTTTATTAACATTGATTCTCTTTTAATAGTTATACAACTAACAGTGTCACCTAAATATCTTGAAATACAATTCCTAAACATAGTAATTAAACCACTAGGTTTTCTCTTTACCATTTAATATGATTACAAATTGGTTATTTTGAGAAAGACAAGAATGCCATGGATTTACTTACTAATTTAATTAGATATTCTTAAAATATCAAGATGCTAGATATATATGGTTGGGTGCAAATAATGAGATCATGACTTATCAGGAGCAGTTAAGTTTTGTGTCTCAACAACTAGTATCAAGAGCAATTATCGGTTAATAATCAAGTTTTTGCATTGAAAGATAGATATTGCACCTTGACTGTAAAAAATATGGGATATTAAAGTCTTGTATCTTGAGTTATGAATATATTTATTTTCAAAATCTAGAAAAAGATCAACAAGTTTAATGGAGAGACTGATGAAAAGAACTATTATAAGAGTATTTATCTCTTTAGTCAACCACTATCATGTTCTTCATATTTTCTTTATGTATAAGAGAGTTGTTCCTAACTCATTGCTATTATCATTATTTTCTTTTGGATTGGCTTGATTAAATTGAAGGACTAACTACTGGTAAAGTTGCACCTTGTATAGGGCGCACATTCAAACTTTTGCAGTCAATTCGCAGATATATGATTAGGGAATTATATCATAGTATACCAACTATAACGAAATAAAGTACATCAAATTTTGATGCAAGGGCTTTAGATAGGGAATAACAATTGTCAAGTATTGTTAGCAGGCCTGGCAAAAACTGACCTCACCCAAGAACGGAACCCAAACCCATCCTAGAAGTTTGGGTTTTGAACATGATTTTCTTGACCAGACCCAAAATTAACCAAGCCCCAAAAATCCACAAATTATCGGGTCAACCTGACCCAAAACCCGAACCCGCCCGCCTGCACCAAATACTATATTTTTATTTTTTGATTTTTCTTTAATTTATCTGTCTTCATAGTAATGATTATTTAGTATATGGGTTCTTTCACAAACACATTACATAATTTATCGAATCTCTTTATAAATGAAACAATAGAACACTTTCTTTTTCAACTTTGTTCTTATACAACAACGTCATACACAACTTATAAATGAAAAAATGCTAAAAAATGGGTATGAAATAACATGAAATAATTGTCTAGTCTTCAAAAAATCAATTAGAATAAGACACATATTAAAAATGTGCAAGTCATACCATTATGTTTTAGTAAATAATGTTACTCTGTAATAATCAAAAATTTTGATGTTATAATTAAAAGATAACTATAGTATCTTGTGCTTCTCTAATCTCTTTCATTTGGTTTATATTCCAATTGCTTTCAAACTATGATGCTAGTATTGGGCAATGGGCCGACCTGTGTTTGTGTTAGGATCGACCCACTAATAAAGTACCTGATTTGGTAATGGTAAATTAATATGCAAAAATATCTACTTATTAAATGGATTATAAACGGGTTGAACTGCTTTAACTAGTTAACTTGCTTTGGATGGGATGACCCATAAACAACCCGACCCACTATTAACCTTAATTAATCCACTAGCCGATTCACGGGGCTCGACTCTTTGACTACTCGCACATCACATACATATATCATAATGAAAAGTTTGGATATCTTTAATATTCTTTTAAGAAATTACAATTACAATGCTTTTTAATTAAACAGGAACAATTTCAAGTTTTAAATATGCTGAGTAATTTTGTCAAAAAGAAATAACTCACAAAAAAGGTGCTCTAAACACGTTGGGTCAACCCGAAACCTATATAACCGCAATACATGCGAGCCACATTTTACTTGAACTCAGATACATCCAACTCGTGTTGAACCTACTCACCCGAATTGAAAAGTCTAATAGTTAGCAAACAGTGGATTTTATTCATTTTATAATTTACGGGCTTTTTGCATTCAGGTCATGAAAATAGGGTTTAAAATCCAAAATTTTTGGGTGGTTTGGGTCCAATTTTTGGGTCAGGTCAATTCTTTACCAACCCTGATATCACCATACATTGGAAGCATAGCATTTGTATTTTACCAACACAAGCTGGTTCAAATAGTTTGACAATTGTTCCTCTTAAATAATGTCTCTAGTTTAAGTTTTAGGAATGGAGAAAATCTATGATGTAAGAGTTCTACCTCTTTGTAGGCCAACAGTAGCATGTTTATGGCAAAACACAGGCCTAAAGACAAAAGAAAAAATGGCGTTTTATGTTTTGCTTGTCCTCAACAATTGTAAGAGGGATTAATAACCTAACATCTAAAAACACATTGCATCGAAACTGATCCTTAGTTGAAGCATTTCACCAAATAGGATTTAAAAGCAAGAGATATGTAATGAAGAAAAGCTTAAAATTCATTACGAGACCCACCTTGCGAGCAACTTTTCAAGCTTAGCATCTTAATAGTAGAAAGGACTTTGACAAGCACATAAGCCTGGTCATTAGCTTTGCTCAGTTGTGCTTTGTCCCCCTCCTCCTATTCATTGGAAACTCAGATGTTTTCAGAATAATAGTTTTGGTATAGTTTTCAAAGAGACTATGAGGTGATGATCTAGAAGGCTGGGCTTTTGCCATGTCAGCTTTGCAGAATGCTTCTCAGGTGTACTTCCCTTAACTTGCACAAAGATAATATCTCGGGAGGTGAATCCTGGGGAACATCCCTCCAATACCCAAGTCAAGATATGATAGAGATGAATGGATGAATGATAAAGATGGAAATTTTCAAGATGCAACCATTAGTGGATAAAGATGTGATCTTTAGAAAGAAAAGGAAATGATCTCTTAGGATATATGTGTGATTGCAATGATCCTGTGATGATATGATGTAAGGATCATTTGATAGGATATGTGCCAAGGTCAGTGTATATACGTATGCATACTAAATGAAGGGTAAGATGGTAACTATACTATATCTTTCCTTAGAGGGAAATTGACCCTTTACCACTTTGGGCTTAGGGTTTAAACTAAGTATGGGTTACCTGTACACTTTGAGTACATGACTTTTCTAAATCATTTATCCCCTTACATTTATTTGCACGTGGCTCACAATGAATAGGTGCAATACGAAGTTGTATTGCCAAGCTTGCTTTGCACATTGTGATAAGCTGCAGTGAGGCCGTGACATTGGCACTTCATATCGTAGTAGGCTTTTTGAGTCAGCTAAATGAACTCCTCGTAGTTACTCCTTGCCTATTCTATGGGCTTGCCTTATTGCCATTGAGTGAATGGATTTTAGCCCCTAGGGCCTAAAATTGCATAGATTGTGCAGGAGGTCAGTGCTCCCTTAAAGGAGGTTGAAAGCATGACCCTTTAGACCTTGAGGCCAAGGTGTAAGGTTTGCCAAGGAATCATACTCTTCCATAGCAACACCATATAAAAGGCTCCTATGGCGACGACACATAGAAGATGGGAAGGGCTCCTATGAAAATGTCATATAAAAGGTTAGAAATGCTCCTTTGGCAATGTCATATAAGAGATATAAAGCCGACATGTTAGCTCTTAGGCTAATGGGTGCATATAGATTTTATGGCCACGTTGTATAGAAGTGGATAGTGCGATCTGACTAGATGTAGATTTCATATTCTTGTTAATAAATGAGATGAAGATCCTGCTCATGAGTCCTCGATAAGTTTCCTCGGCGTTTTGAGATTTTTGTGAAAATAATAAGCATCAAGCCCTGATTTCATTCTTTCAAATCTGAGAAATAATGCAAGGATCAAGAAAATAAATAGGAGAGTACTCCCTTACCCAAGTCATGTACTAACTAGTAGGATTACATGAAGGGAACTATAAGAATAGAAGCTGAGTTGGAATTGGCTGTATTAATGCTAAATTGGATGAGTCATCCATAACCTCAAATGGATAATTCATGGGATTTTTTTTTTTTTGGGTGGGTGGCATCTAGAAGGGTCCACTAGCTTTCGAAAAATATTAGCCCCTAGTTCATCCATTTGCTAACCCAATTAATTCCCTAATAAAAAAATATAATTCCAAACCCTACATTGACCGTTGCTTGGTTTACACCCCTTATCTTCCTCAATACTTGGAATATGAAGGTGTTCTATGTCTTGACAGAACCTAGACATTCGATGACATCCCCGGACAAATTGGACCCATTTGGCCTTTCTAAATAGAGCTAGAAGTCAGGAGAGATGTTCTACTCAGAAAATGAAAAGAAGCTAATAAAGTGGTTATGGAGAACAAGGTAGCTGAGCTCCTTATTTAAGACTACTAATTGTCTAAACACCTTTCCTAGGATTAATTAGGCTCCTTCAAAGGCCCCCAAGTTAATATTAACCTTAGAGGAACAAGCCCTTGACCCCCACTTCCAAAAGTCAACATTGTTCCCTCTTGATTCAAAGCCCTTGCTTGGAAGAGTAAATTAATCATTGTGGTTTACTCCACATCAACCTCTTCCCTTGAAGATGATTTGCCCCTTAATCTTTATTGTGCTCATTCCCAACCTCAATATAAAGAGTAAGCTCCTCAACATTAAAGGTGATGGATATTTTCTTATCTCGTGAAAGTTCGATTTTGTAGGCATTCTCCCCCACCTTTTGTACCATCTTGTAAGGATCGTCTCCTCTAGCCATAAGCTTGTTCTTTCTCCTTGATGAGAACCTCTCTTTCTTCAAATGCAACCACACAAGATCTTCCGTCTTAAACTTAAGATGAGTGCGGTTCTTGTTGGCCTTAAGTTATATTGCTTATTCATTTTCCCAATTTATGTCCTTCCTTGCTTGTGTAGTCTCTTCATCTCCATAGCCCTTGCCTTGGCCTCAAAATTCACCTTTGATTCTTAAGGAATGGGAATAAGAAGGTTAAGGTCATACAACATCATGAAGGGAGAGTGAGAGATAGCATAGGATGGAGCTCGATTGTAGGAAAATTTGATATGAGCAAGTTTGGTATCCTAATCCCTCAAACTCTTGCTCACTCTATGTCAACTTCGTTTGTCCATTGGTTTGAGGGTGGCAAGTGGTCATAAAGAGCAACCTAGTCCCCACTAGTCTCCATAGGGATCTCAAAAAGTGTGATAGAAATTTGGTGTCCCTATCCAAGATAGTAGTTCTTAGAATACCGTGAAGCCTTACAATTTCTTAGAAGAAGAGATCTACAATGTAAGTAGCGTCATCACTTTTGTAACAAGTAATGAAGTAAGCCATCTTAGAGAATTGATCCACTACCACCATGGTAAAATCCTTTCCCCTAGATGTCCTTGGAAGGGTCATAATGAAGTCCATGGTAATGTCATCCCAAGGCCTTGTAGAAACTGGAAGAAAAGTGTAGAGGCCTTGATGAAAGTGACTCTTAGCCATTTGATAAATGTCATACCTTATGATCACACTATGACCATCCCTACCCATCTTGGGCAAACAAAAAGTGCTCCTTCAATATCTCAAGAGTCTTGCTGATACCAAAGTGACCATCTAAGGCTCCTGCATGAGTGTCTTTGACAATCAAGTCCCTTGGAGTACTCTTGGGAATGCAAAGCTTATCTCCTTTGAAGAGGAAGTCATCTTATAGATTAAAAGAGCCAAAGGTAGATGGATTCTCCACCACTTTCTTGAAGTCTTCATCCTCTTTATATAAAGCTTTGATGGAATAGAATCTAAGGACCTTGTCCTCAAGGATTGAGAGGAGATCATACCTCATTGATAATGCATCAGGCACAACATTCTCTTTCTTACTTTTATGCTTACAAGAGAAGAAGAAAGATTGAAGGAACTCAACCCACTTGGCATGTCTTGTATTCAACTTGTGTTAACCATTGATTTATGACAATATCTTGTGATCTGAATGGGGCACAAAGGGCTTGGGCTTGAGGTAATGACTTTAATATTCCAAGGCTCTGATAATGGCATTAAATTCCTTATCATAAGTGAAGCAATTGAGTCTAGAACTATTCAACTTCTCACTAAAGAAAGCTAGAGGGTGCTTAAGCAGTTAAGTCTAAACCATTCAACTTCTCACTAAAGAAGCCTAGAGGGTGCTTGACTTGAGTAAGAACTGCTCTAATTCTTACCTTCAACTTCGAAAAGGAGATCAAAGTTGGAGAGAGCCAAGATAGGAGTCAAACATAGCATATCCTTGATTATCTCAAAGGCCCTTTGGGCTGCCTTTGTCCACTTAAAAGTTCCCTTCTTCATATTGTCAGATAAGGAAGCCATAATGGAGCTAAAGTCCTTGATGAACTAGTGGTAGAAAAATGCTAACCCATGGAAGCTTCAAACTCTCATGATAGAGATGGGAATAGACCAACTCTTGATAACCTTAACCTCAACTTGAATTCCCTCACCAGACATAACATAACCAAGAAAGACAACTTGAGGAATGAATAATTCACACTTCTCAAGCTTGGCATTTGTTGCCTCAACACTTAGAACACTTGAGAAAGATGTTCTACATGAGATGCCTCATCATGACTATACACCAATATATCATCAAAATATACCACCACTGATTTTCTAATAAATGATCCTAGGACCTCATTCATGAGCCTCATGAAACTACTAGGAGCATTGGATATACCAAAAGGCATCACAATCCACTCATACAACCCATTCTTGGTCTTAAAAGTGGTCTTCCATTCATTTCCTTCTCTTATCCTAATTTAGTGGCAGCCACTCCTAAGGTCAATTTTGAAAAAGATCTTGGACCCAAGTAACTCATGAAGTATATCATCCAATCATAGAATAGGAAATCTATACTTGATGGTAATATTATTGATGGCCTTAGAATCAACACATGTACGACAAGTTCAATCCTTCTTAGATATCAACAGGGCAGGAACAAAACATGGACTCAAGTTTCCATGATGTACCCACGGTCAAGCAATTCTTGGACGTATCATTGAAGCTCTTTTGACTCATTAGTATTACACCTATAGGACAGCTTGTTTGGCAAAGGAGCACCCAATAAGAAATCAATTTGGGGCTTAATTCCTCTGAAAGGAGGAGGCCCAGGGGGTAAATCATTAGAAAAACATCCACAAAGTCTCTCAAGAGCGATTCAGCTAGAGGATGCATGGGTTTCACTTCCCCATATGTATTTGATTCTACCATAAATGAGGCAAATAAAGGCTGGTTCTCACTAATGACTCTCTCCATTTGTCTTTCACTTATATATAGGCTTTTCTCACTTCTCTTCTCTATTCTAAATTTGACAAGCTTATGGTGGGTAATAAGACAAAAGTAAGACCACAACCCTTACGATTGAATGCATATGTAGTAGCATGCCTATCATGGATCACATGACTATCAAACAACTACGGCCTACCAAGTAACAAGTGACATACATCCATAGGAGGACATCAGAAAGTACCTCACCATAATATGGACCGACTGAACATACAATAAGAGCTTGCTTAGAAATGGTTATCCCACTCCTTTGCTTAAGCCATTTGAGAGTGTAACGGGCTAGGCGCACCTTGGTGAGCAATTAAAGCTTGTCAATGATTGTCATAGATGCTACATTGGTGCAACTCCCTCTATCGATAATGAGCTGATCACACACTTTGCCTCCAGTAGTGTACAGGGTATGGAAGATTTACTCCTTTTAGCTTGGTTCACAAGGAACTTCTCAACGTGGAGTGCTCTTTGAATTACCAAGAGTCCACCCACTTCTAAAGTGACTAATGTATGTTCCTTATTTTTGAGTTCCTCTTCACCAGTTGCTTCATCAATAGCTTGGATTTCTTTCAGTTTTCTAATGGTGAGAGTTCTTTGATTGGGACAATCTAATTGGAAGTGTCTATAATCATAGCATGTGAGGCACGTCTTACACTTCAACCTCTTAGGAGGTTCACTGCCAATCTCTTTTGCCTTGTTAAGGACTTTGATTGGTGCAGGGGTAGTGTCAACCTTGTTGCAGGGGAAGAAACCATTGAGGGGTGCTTTAGGAGAGAATAAAGGAAGTGGTCTGGAAGGATTTTCTAACCTTAAGTTACTTCTTAACTTTGATAGCTAGGTGGCACCATCATCAAAGGATAAATAAAGTTATAAATCCACCTTGTTAGGAATACTAGGAGATAATCCCTTAAAGAACCTAACAATTTTAACCTCGGGCTCTTCATCCCATCTAACCCTCATTTGAAGTTGTTCAAACTCCCTAATATGTTGTTTCACCTTAAGATTCTGTTGACTAAGAGAGGTAATCTTGTCGTAGAGCTCTTGTTTATAGAAGGAAGGTAAGAACCTCTTATCCATGTGCTTCTTGAGCTTAGACCATGTTTTGATTTTGGACTTAGCTTCTCTAGCCCGATTCTTCTTCAAATGCTCATACCAAAGAGAGTCATACCCTTTCAACTTGAGGATAGCTGACTTGAATGACTTCTCTTTATTATACTCGTTGAGTTCAAATATCCTTTTAATGGCTTGCATCCAATCAAGATAGTTCCCCGAATTAAGATTGTCATAAAATTTTTAGTGCCTAAACTTTGAGATCCTTAAGGTTATCTCTGGTTGTCTTCTTATTCCAACTCCTCTTTCCTCATCATCAATGTCTTCATGAGGGGATGAGTATGTGATGTCAATAGGATTAACATCATAACCCTGATGGTAAAGGTTTTGTTGTCCAGATCCCTTCACTTGCTCAAGCTCCCTAGTGAACTTCCTCACATGCATTTGAAGTTCAATAATGGCTCTATCTCTCCTCATCTCATGAGCTTGCTCAGGAGGAATGCCCCTAAAGTGAGGAGCATCTCCTTCATTGGCTATAGTAAAGCTAGGAAAAAGGTATAGGATGAAATAAGGTATTATAGGTCATGGGGAATGCCACAGAGGGGGAATGATTCAACACGGAGGGGGAAAGGTTCACCATATACCGTGGTTATTGCCACAGGCTGTCCATGGTAGGCACTACCCTATAACTTTTTTTATTTTCTATGAAGGCTCTTTCTTGGAGTTTTAGGTTGTACTTGGGTTGGGGATTATGTTCGAGGTTATGTGGAGTTCCTTACAGACTAAAAAGAGAAATTTAGAGAGGCAGATCTAAAAGTAAAATAATAAAGGAAATGGAAGAAGCAAATCAAACACAAAGATTGAAGAATTTGATGCTTAACCAACAAGAAGGATATTTTCACTCTGATACAAATTAAACCACGAGGTAAATCATTAGCCAAATACAAGTAATAAATCCTTGTTACTGAGCCCCAAATTATTCAAGATTATCAATCTTCCCAAAAAAATAACCAAAAAGAGAGAAAACCCTAAAATCTTTTAATTGTTGAATAAAACTTGAGAACAATAAACCAAATAGATAAATCAAATGGGATGTATCTAAGATAAAGGCTAAGCGACCACCTAGATTAATCAACCCACCCTTCAAACTTCTAAAAGCCAAAGCACAAAGGTTGAATTAAAGGGATGAACTTAACTTCACCACCCTCCTTAGAGAGAGAAAAAAATTGAGATTTTGGGAAAAATACTAAGCATCAAGCTCTCATTTCATTAATCCAAAATTGAGAAATAATACAGGGATCAAGTAAATAAATAGGAGGGTACCCTTTTCCTTAAGTCATCTACTAACAAATATGATTACAAGAAAATTAACCCATGAAATCCCAACTAGTGGTACAATGTCGAAGGAAACCACAAGAATATAATCTGAGTTAGAATTGGCTGCATCAGTGCTAGATTAGATTAGTGATCCACGACCTCAAATGGATGATTTATGTGGAGATTTTTCTGTGGGCAGCTTCTAGAAGAGTCAACCAACTTTCTAAGAAATATTAGCCCCTAATTCATCATTTGCCTTCCCAATTCATTCCTTAATAAAAAACATGTAATTTTAGACCCTACACTGACCCTTGCTTAGTTTACACTCCATATCTTCCTCGATACCCAAAATATGAAAACTTTCTATGGCTTGATGGAAATAAGGCATCTGGTGCTACCCACACATATTTAATTTGTCAAAATTAGAGCCCATTCGACCTTTGCAAACTGAGCTAGAAATTAGGCAAGTTGTTCTGCCCAGAAATGAAAAGAAGCTAATGAAGTTGTTATGGAGAATAAGGTAGCTAAAATCCTTATTTAAGGATACTAATTTCCTAACCACATTTTCTATACTTAACTTGGCTCCTTCAAGGTCCCAAGTCAACATTGACCTTAGAGGACCAAGCCCTTGACCCTCATTTTTAAGAGTTAGCATTGTTCCTGCGGATTTATAACCCTTGCTTGGAGGAGTAGATCAACCCCTATGGTTTGCTTCACATTAATGTTGACCGTTATTATGCCAAAGTGAATTTGCATTTGTCAGACAGTAGTCACTGAAGACCGTGTAAATGAGTTATCTTAGAGGTCGAGCATGTGAACCACTTCTCCATGAAACCTTCAGATGAAGTCTCCAAGAGACTTGTTCTTTCCTTGTTTGAGCTTTACCAGATAAATGTTTACTTTCTTCTCTTTTACAATTGGTAATGAATTAGCTTACGAATCACTCGATTAGCTCTTGAAAACAATGTATGCTTTCTACAACAAGGTCGTGGAACCACTTTTGTGCCACTCCTTTAAGGATGACAAGGAAGTAGCGATAATAAGTGGCATTATCCATGTCTTAAATGTACATATGTGTAAGGTGGTCCTCTGCATCTGTTGTTCTATCATAAAACTCTAAGGTTGGGAGCTTAACCTTCTTAGATCAATGTACTTCCATAATCTCCCTTGTGAAAGGAGTGGGAAAGGTAGAAGGAGTTGGGACTAAGGCTAACCCTGACATGTGCATGAGAGGCAATTGTGGCTCAGCCAATCCTACCAAGGATGGATTCTCTGGTGCTCTGACCTAATCAATGTGCGCCTTCATTAAAGTGACAGCTCATAATTTCTTTTTTACAGATCAGTCATGACCCCTAAGAGTTGAGTGTTCTCAATTTCTGATGATTGGCTATCCTTGTTCTCTCCTTTGTGAGACATAACAACGGGAGTGATCAAGGGTACACCCTCTAGTGATTTAATGCATGAGACTAGGCATCCACTCTTTATCTTGAGAATGCTTGTGTTGTGACTTGTCCTCATTTTGTTGGAGTGAGAAGTCTTCTTGTTTTGTGAACTACGTTGACCACCTGTTATAGGAAGCATAAAGGGTCGATTTTGCATGGGAGTTAGTGATCTTCTCATTTGTTTGTAAGGCTCTTTTTGCACTAATGATTGTCATGGTATCACCCTCCTTTCGCCGCTCAGTATTTTGCATGCTTAGTTGATTAGCTGTAATTTATTGTCAATTTTTGGGAGATGCTTCCTATGTAGAGTAGCTAAAGGGCTGACACCCCCAAAAAGGGTTGAGGATACCTAGGAATAACATTGAATAGGGCAATTGAGATATGCTACTCTATAGTGGTTTTAACTTATACTTGGACTTGCTTAAATGCAGTACTCCTCATGATCTCGATCAAGTTCTCGGGAGTTCCACTGGTGACATACCCTTCTCGACCACAAGGTTGATTTGTAGCAGAGCAATGGGAAGATTTAGTGTCATCGAGAGAGGGGCTATCACATGGGGTTCCTTTAAGAGATACGAATGAGGATGAGGATTGAAAGTGTCTTTGTCATTTTTGAGTCAGCTGTGTATCACCAGCTATAATAGATTACCAATGATCCCCACAGATGGTGATAAACGATTTCTCGGAGAAACTATAAGGTGATGATCTAGAAGACTGGGCTTTGTTAGTCCCCGTTGATTAAAGTGAATCACCCTAGAAGGGGTGAGTATGGTGACTAATAAAACTTTGATACCTTTAGAAACTATTTCATAATACTAAGCAAGCTATGTAATATGCATGTAAATAATTATGTACTAAGCTTATCTGGATAAATTATGATATAAAGATAAAATAGAGAGCGTAAGAGTAAGAGAATATAAAGATTAAAGAGAGACAGAGGCATAAGGATTTTTATAAAGCTCACCCTAATCAACCTTGGACTATGTCTCCACGTAAAGCCCTTTCTTTACCCTAGAGTCAATCAATTCACTATCAGCAAATACAGTTCAGCAAGTGTCTGCTAATGCCTTACCTACAATCAGAGTTTTCTTAAGGCACTCTGACACTCCTCCACTTCTAGAGTTCCCCAACACTCATAAGTGCAATGGCCAATAAGGGCCTCACTACTTATTGTTTCCTGTAAAGTTTTCCCTAAGCACTCTCTAATAGCTTGTACGCAATATAGTGAGAGCACCCTACCTTCTTACTGATAGACAGAGGCTTTCTCAAGGCATTCTGACAAGCCAAAAATCCAGAGCTCACACACTCTCAAGAGGACAACACTCTAAATATAAACGTAGTGACTCTTAATTATTCTTGCCACACTAGTAATACAGAGAATTGAGTAGTTTGAGATAATATAGTGGTTACAAGCTTAATAAGATGTGCTTACTTGCTTTTCAAGTGTTGTAACCTTTTATCTTTACATTTATAGATCATCCTTGCTTACTCAGACCGTTTTGTGAAAGTAATATAGCTGTTGTGGTCTCTTTTAATGTTACCTTTCATCTTGAGTTGTGGAAGTATGTTTTGACAGTTGTTTTAGGGATTATGATCCTTTTTGTTTTTCGGTAATTTCCTTAATTCATGCTTAATGAACTTTTTCCTCAAAGGTAATAATCTATTTCTCACCTCTCTCATGAAATTAGTTGGTGCACCTTTATCTTTTAGCTAATCTGTTGTAAACAACCTAATCAGGGGACTTGACAAAAAAGTCCCTGGCAACATTAAATGCTTGATGTTGACTGGTTGTCGTTTTTGTGGCAGTTTTTAATTTCAACTAGCTTGGTTGCTAGGGGGCTGATTGTCTTCCTTAGGATGGTATATGAACATTCGTAAACATAAAATAGTACTAATTATGAAAGTATTCTTAAAAGGTTACATAAAATTAATCTTTTTCATTTTCTAAATTATATTCTCACTGAGGTCTATATTACTGGTAGAATGTTCAGGGATATTTTGCATTAGAGAATCAATGAAATATGCAATATCAATGTGGATTTGAGTACCACAACTTTACTGCCAAGTAGGTGATCGTGCAATCAATGAATTCATTAATCATCTTACAATAACTTTTATTTTTATGAGATTAGTTAAAATTATTCATTCCAGGTATGTCACTATGATGCTTCTACGAGATGTACAACTCTGGCTGTAGTTTCCATTTCTTCGACATTGTATCTTATATGATCACTCTGACTAGACTTTGACTTAGACTCTTGCCTTCTATTAAAACTGTTTAATGACTTTTTGGCCCTAAAGAGACCCAATGGGCTTATACCATAATAGCTTTGTGCATCCCTTAATGCACCTAACTTGCACTTCCCCTAACCTGCACAAAGATGGTACCCCGGGAGGTGGATCCCAAGTATTATCCCTCCAATGCCCAAATCAAGATCTGATAGAGATGAATATGATTGATGAAAAAAAGATGGAAACTTTGAAGATTTGACCTTTAGTGGATAAAAGTGTGATCCTTCGTGAGAAAAAGAAATGATCCCTTGGGATGTGTGCGTGATTGCAATAATCCTATGATGACATGATTTGAGGATCACTTGATAGAATTTGTGTCAAGCTGGAAGCATATATATAGGCATAGTAAATGAAGTATAAGAAGGTAACTGTATTGTATCTTATCCTAATTTGAGGAAAATTGACACTTTTGCCATTGGAGCTTAAGGTTTTGATCAAGTATGGGTTACCTAGTTGACTAATGTTGATGTGAACGATGAGGTTGGCCTTAAGTAGATGACTTTGCCAAATCAAGTACATTCAGTTAGTTATTTAATAATCACAAATAAACGCTAAATAGATTTTGCATCAAATGGAAAAGTTTGTTCAATAGAATTAAGATTCTAGATAAGAAGTTGATGGTGTGATATTTAATCCTAGGCAAGAGGCTCCACTGGTGAACTCCCTTAAGAAATATACTTGTGTTGTATTTCTGCAATAGACTATGATTTATATGTACTCCCAATAGGAGAGGGAGGCTCTATTTATATAACATAAAAGGCTAATTGTAGTTCAAAAAAGCTTGTCATAGTCCCAAAGGTGTTGTTTTCAAGGTCAACTAGGTTTTGCACCCGTGTTTCTTTTTATGGAATTGTTATAGGTGATGTCCAACTATGGTTTTAAATGCAAATCATCAATGCTCATCAAATTAGTAACTTTTAAGTCTTCTAATCTTTTAAAGTGTTTGATAATTACACTAAAGAGTTGTATTGTTATTCATTTTTCCTTCATCTTCTATTCCGTTGTTGTCCTCTCATTCTTGTTCGTTTGATTTCATGCTTCACTTTTCAATATTCTCTATGTGCTACACGAGAAAAAAGTTTATGCAAGTGAATTTTATCCCGTTGTGTGTGTGTGTGTGTGTTTGTTTCTTTATTCGATGGCAAAGATTCCATTTATTAGCACACAAAGTCTTGCTTTTGAAGGATTAGTGTACAACACATTACATTTCTAATTATTTGTTGTCCTTTGAATTTCTTACCTATGCTTTCTCTTCCTTTTCCTATTTTGGTATCCTGATTCTCTTTTTATAGATTGCTCTTTCCCCTTAATGTACATTTTGGCTTAGGTTTTTTTTTTTTTTAAACCTTGCTCAAAATTTTTACTTAATCTAATTGCATATCTTGAAATATACTTTTTCTACCTTATTGGCGATGGATAGCAACAAATTCTTAGTCTCTATAGCAAAATTTGGAAGAATACCTTCTGTGCTTTAAGCTTTCATGCATCTTTCGTTAATCATTACTTTGAAGATTTAGCGCTTTCCTACATAATCTTGTAATATATCTTCTCTATTTCTTTATCAAATGCGACCATCTTCATAGGCATATCTCTATCGGTAATTCTCATAATCAAAGGCACCTTTTATGCCTTATACATTACTTTTTTATCGTGTACATTCTATTTTGAAATTTTAACATTCATATTGCAATTTTCCCTTGGTGTTGGATAACCTATATCCTCGTTGTAGTGTTCACACCTGAATTTTTCAATAATTTTATCAAGCTTCTTTTTACATCCATTATTGCAAGAAGTGTAGTGCCAATCATATTCCGTGTGGATGCACATTATAAATGCAAAGCATGTGCACATATGACCCTACATCAAAAAGGAATTTTATTTCTTGGCTATCAGTATAGAAGTACATGTTTTATAGTTTAATTTATGTAGTGTTTGGTTGGTAGATAATGATAAAAGAAGATGTTGAGAAAACCATTACCTTGCTTTCAATGGCTGTAATTTTCATTATTTCATGCAATGCTTTTCTACTTTGGAACATGGCACCTTCTTCTGTTCCTTGTTTTCTGGTCTTCAACTTCACAACTTTTCCTTTCTTGATCCTAGTTAGGGCAAGTATGATTTCATGAAATTGTTGTCCTTAGTATTGATGAATAGTTTTTGACTTTTGGTGAATTTTATTTTATATTTAATTTTATCTCATGTGAAATGGGCACGATAAATTTTGCCATTTGGTTATCTTTTGAAATTTAAACTGAAGAATTTACCATTTCCGATAGAAAATGATGTCTTCTACTGGCAAATTGATGTAAAATTTTGTCCCAGATGCTGAATTCAATTGACAATGACCTGCAAGTTATGCTTGTCAACCCTATGAGCTCATAATCATTGATATTTGTTTCCCTTATTTATTTATCTTGAAATTCGCTCACTCTTGTGGATGTGATAATGATGATCTTAGGTTCATCTTCCTCTTGTGTAAATTCATCGGGCACCATCTTCGATGCTGGACCCCATAATATTATTGCAACTTTGATATAGTTGGTAGTTGTATTTGTTAGAGGTTTGAATTTTTTGGCTGCATTACATAATAGTTGTTTTTATTTCACACCTTTTATCTTGGATATGTATTCGTCTTCTTTGCAACGTTTTCATTTGCCATAACTTCTTGCATGCTTTCGACGCCAATTAATTGTGCAAGGGCATATGCTTGGCATTAAATACAACAAGTATCTTTAAGATGTAAGAATATCTATATTACATTTATTCGTCATTTACTTATTCCATCCGATTTTTTTTCTCTTTTTGCATGTTTGCATGCATTGCTACATGCCAGTCATATACTCGTCATTGTTGGCATGATCTGGCACATTTTTCAATATGAAGAACTCAAACTTTTGCATTGGAATCTTTGGTTGCTTCTGCTCGATCTTTTTGAGAAATGTGAAAGATGTGAACTTGATCAGGTAGTCATTATGTACGGGATGATAAACGCTTAGTTTGGCTAACTTCAAAGTGCTTAATTGTGTATATTTCTTTTTCTTGCAGGTCACTTTTGAAATACAATTTTAAATCTTTCCCTATGGTTGCATGGATATGATTTTCCTGCAAAATTATATCTTTAGCAAGTTTTTTTAAATAAATGATTCTGGATATTTGTTAAATTTTTGCGTACTTGTTCATCTAGAAATATCATATCAAACTGGCTAGCTCAAAACAGGTGGATTGGTCTGTTTCATCCCACAATCAAGTCACTCGGACTATAAGTTGCCATGTTTTCTTCATTGAATTAAGATATGCTAAGTAGATTTTTCCTCCTACCATATTTCTTTTACCTTTGACCCTGCGTATTGGTTAGAAGAGTGTTAGTTATTGCACATTGGAAACTAATGGCAACATGAAATTTAAACATCAATGGTAATACATTAGATATATTACTGTAATTCTAAAAATATTGTAAGCTAATTCTTATTCCACTATAATATAATAGTAAAATGCTTACTCAAGAAGTGCTCTTTTTTTTCACTTGTAAATATTCTAGGCGAATTGAATATGTTTTGTAGTTTTGAGAATATTCCCTTAAACACCACATTTTTTATTTTAGAACTTTCATTATCTCTTGTGTTTGAAATCGCGATCCTTAGTACTCTTCGTTTTGTGGCCCTAGAGACTACCACATGTAGCTGATCATGGCTGAATATTGGCTCTGGTAAGTGCACTGCAACATTGTGAAATGTTTGGCTTTGGCTCTTGTTTATTGTCATTGCAAAGCACAATTTCATAGGAAATTGTTGACACTTTAATGTAAAAGGTGACTTTGTATCTAATGCGCGCATTTCAACTTCAGGTATAATAACCTTTAGTCTCTTGTTTATTCTAATGACAACTTCAACTTGAATGACTCTTTTATCCAATCTACTCATCATGAGCCTCATTTCATTACACATTCCAACTGTTTGATTTATATTTCTCATAGGGTAACCAACTTTCAATTGTAGCTTGTGACTGGGTATTCTTTAATATTAAAGGGTATTTAGGAATTTAGTTGGGTATAATTCGTCATCATCAGTTGAGTTGTGGTTTAACGAGCATACTCGGTCTGCACTTTTGTAGACATGTTCATCCTCGGGAATTTTTGAGAGAAATGCAAATGTTGATCTCATCGACATGATCATTTTTTGGTGCAAGTATTGCCCTATTCTGTAGGTAGTCCGGGTCTTTGTAATTTTAGAGGGGGTTTCGATAGACGTGCTCAACAATTTATGTAATGAAAGTGTCATCGTCTTAGAGTAAAAGATCATTAGGAATCTTAATCCAGGATGCTTCATCATCTCCTTCCATAGCAATGGCTGGTATTATTCCATCTCCCACATCTGATACCTAGTTGCTGAACTCTACAAATGTTCTATTTGTTTCTTCATCATTATCCGCCCTTATTCTCATGTTCTTTAGCAATCTGAAAATTGTACAATTTGTCCAAATTGGATTTGAGTTGGCAATTAAAGCATTGATAGTATTAGCCCTTCCCTTTCTTGGCACAACCCTTCCCTTTCTTGGCACAATTGGTAGTAGTTCCCTAAAATCCCCTCCTAAGATCATAATTTTACCTCCAAATATTTTATCAGCACATGTGGAGTTATCTAGTTGCATTATATATCTAAATGTACAGTCAATAGCTTTCAATGCATGATGATGGACCATTGGGGCCTCATCCCAAATCACGATCCTTGCTTCTTGAATTAGTTGTGCAAGATCTGAACCTTGATCTATTCTACAGTAAGAGGCCTAATGTAATCGGATAGGAATGCAAAATTTTGAGTGTGTTTTTCATTATATCGTAGTATATGTAGCTTGGGAAGGCTTATCTTTTTCAAACTGGTGTTTAAGACAATTCTATATGATACAATGATGATTTTGGCTCTCTTGCCATTCTTCTACAAATAGTAGAGTCAATAAATAGTGAAATCATTATATCACAAATTGAGTACATAGAAATATATAAATTATATAATTCTGTTAGTATGTATTAAAAGATTAATTTATTGTAATGAAATAAGTTGCGTGAATTGTCTTCTAACTGTTGGACACTTTTGTAACATGGGGGTCTTCCAAACTGCATAATCTAATTCAGTCTTAATTGAGCGATACTCATGAATATAGCAAGATGGGGGAAGACATTCACACACGAAAGCACAAAAAAAGGGTCGAACCAAACTTGCCTTAATATAAAACTGACCTTCACTATTTTTTTGGGGTTTATTTTTCTCGCTTGACTTTTTTTTAGGATGTTGTAATAAAGATCATTGCATTGGTTGTGTTCCACATAATGTCATGCCCTTTTGCAAGAAATCTAACTCTACGTGGAGTACCAGGATAGGCTAACAAAGTACCTTAGAGACCAAAATGTAATAATATAATTTAGTCTTGCCCTAAATCCTTTTTGTCTCAAACTGTTTCCTCTTAGGTATTTTCTCTTCTCCTGGAAATGAAGTTATAGCTGAACTTTATTCAAAGTAATGTTGAAGGTGAACTCAATTGCTATATTTGGAAAATGCAAACTATTGATGATCGAAAACTTGTAGCTTTTTCATTAGTGACTAGCCATTTATAGTTCGATAGATTAACACGAAACCGTGTTCGAGTTGATTTGAATTTGATGAAGAAGATGTTATCTTCAGCTCCATAGAGTGCGAAGCCTCTTTTTGAGAAATGTTAGAGCTTTAGATCCTGCACTGATGATTTCTGACAAGTCTTTCTTCATTTTTTCGAGCAAAAATTGCATTAGGGTGTATCAAGATTAATTCTTGATTGTTAGTTACAATCTCAAGCTAACTGGATTGGTTCAAACTAATGGTCATTGGTTCCAGACCATTTTTGTATAGTTTGTTGCATGTAGTGAAATTGAAGTCTTGCATGCTAATATAATGCATGTATAAATTGACACATATACATGTTCAAAGTATTCATATATATACACATGTAACATTAGTCATATCGTTGCTATTGGGCAGTTTTATACAATGAGGCTTTTCTAGATTGTGATAATGCAATTTAATCTTGATTCAGCAATACTTATGATTATAGCAAAATTGACAGTGGGGAGAAATTCACACACAAATGAACATAAAAGGATTTATTTGATCAAAATTAAGAGATAATCCTCACTTGATATGGGTTGTGGTTATGACACCTATGGGTTATGAATGTCATTTGTTCAATTTTCTGTGTCCTCCACATGCATGTATAGTAAATGCAATTCAGAGAACTTCAAGAAGAAAATAGGGAATTATATACACAACTATTTACAGAGATAAAACAAAAAAATTACATGAACATATATTAGTCAAATAGTATAATATAAACATATACATGATAACAAGGTAAACTAATCAAACCAAATTTATCACTTTTAACCATATTGTTAAAAAAACTAATTATACAAAAGGGAATTGCACAGTCATCATCATCATTAGAACATTAAAAGAGGAAATTTAATTAAACATTAAACCCAAATCCAAAATATGTCTAGAAAGCTTTAAAAAAGGAAAAACATCGGCAACATGTTTGAAGACCATTTAGCTAGAAATTAGATGAATGATCTTCTCATGTGGATCAAGATTTGATGCTCATGATGATGATGAAGAAGAAAATGAAGAGGGGATAATAATATGAATGACAACTACAAAATAGTAATAATTATAGTAAAATTAAATGGTAGATATTTTGGAGGAAGGGGGCGAGGTCTTCTTAGCACGGGAAACCTAAGCCTATTATTTTACACATAATTTTGAAGGGAGGTATGGTATTAGACTGCTATTGGTATATAGTATGCATGCTTTGAATTTAAACACATACAAAGTCTTAGTGGGAGGTCTGTTTGTTGAAGGAGATTTTAATCCATGCAATCTATTGCCAACCTTTGATTAGTAGATACAAGTGGTGTTTTGGTGTACATATAATCCTTGATATTATTTTTGGAGTACATATAATCCTTGGGTGTAAAAAGTATTCACATATTAGATTAAGAAGATATCATGTTGATCCGATATCTCTAATATTCTATATTAATATTGAACGACTAATATATTGAACTAAGCGTAAACAAACTTATCTTAATCCTGCAACGGAAGACGATCAAACATTCTCTTTGAATCATTGGTCGAGAAAGGAACTCACAATTCAGAGAACATTCATAATCCTACATCCTAGAGTTTTAGGGTTTTATGTAGAAAACTCTCTTTAGAGAACCCTCAGTGTTTTTTCTATGTCTTTCCTCTTATACTGGTCCTATTTTTATATTGATGGACACTTGGTGAAGTTGGGTTTCTGAGGTGGCTAAGCTGTCAACTTATTGTGCTTAGCCCCACACCCCTTATACTTGTGATCCACCCTAAGTCCAACATCTCTCACTCACACATAAGGGGGTGCTTATTTCCACCATAAGAAAAAAACTTAGTTTTCATTTATTTCTACACAATCCTAATACTGGGCAAATAGGTCGTACGACCAGCACACTTATAAGAAATCTATGCTATAAATCTATTAGGAATACATACCCGTCGAGAACTACGCATGATAGTTAAAAAGTATGCAAGTACCCTAAATCGTTTCAATCTCATTAAGATGTCTCAGTTTGATCCCATTAAATCATCATATTTTATATTCACAATTATGACCCATATGTTATAACTGGAGCATCGGTGAATAGAAACTAATAAGATTCCATGAATAATCTTCCCCTTCTCATGAGACTCTTGAACAAATCAAACTCATTTTTTTAGACATATCTCGTTAGACCAAATCATTCGTGATACTTTGGCAATACACTAAGATGACGATCATTGAATCGCGCCTCAAGCCATTGATTGGAATCTTAGGGGTACAAATATAACCTTATAGGGTCTTAAACAAATATAAGTAAATGTCTAGCTCATATGAACCCCACTAGCCATCTCTTACACGCATAGTGTGAAACATGTGCTACAGTATTCTCTCGTTTTTCATGAAGCGTATGTCTTTTGATTCTTTAACCAAAATGCTGTACAGATAATATTTGGGCACCATATTGTCCAAACTGAGTTCCCAAGTCCGCTCTTTAATTGAACTCAGTCCTCTTTGAGGTAGACTAGGTAAAATTCATTTTTACCCATATGATGTAATAACCTTCTTTCATTATCAAGATGACATTCATGATTTTAAGTTGATAGGTTCTCACAATTATCCTTCTGATAATTCTACTTAAAATCTTATGTCATCTCCCATCGACACTCAAATCAATGACGTCGGTTACTAGTGTGAGAGGGCTAACCTCAAGTCTACCTAACATACTTGCCACATTGAAGAATGCACAACAAGCATCCATGAATAAGAATGTATATTCAAGTATTCTGATAATAGGTGCATGCAAAATAACTTATTTGAAGTTCACAATATTAGACAATCACTTGTGAACAACGAGAAAACAATTGGTGAACAACATTCTAGGGCAAAGTTGTCATCTATGAAGACTGTTAAGCTTTTATGTGTTCAACAAGTACATTCTCTTACCAGGCTAGTTCAATGGCTGTGTAACCATTTCCTTCGTAGGAAAGTACTTTAGGTTCAATCTCTTTGTATGCTACCATGTCATTCATAGAATTTAACTTTATATCTAATCAGTTTGGCCTTATGATAATACTTAAGGTTCTTGGCATGTGTGATCATAACTTATCCCAAAAAACCATTACTAGATAGTACTATTCAGTCTATCAACCAAATAATCCAATTGCCTCTTTAACCAAACAAACTCTTGCGCATTTAAGGATAGAGCCATACACTCCTCTTATAACAAGGCAACATATGACTAGTTCTTGCCACTTTAGCACAATTGCTAAGTTGGAAGACATATTTTGAGGTTCACTTCTCATCCAAACCTATCGCAGTCAACACCATTGCACCTTTTTTTATGCAAGTTATTGCTTATGTACCAAAAGTACCTAATCAGGGGTTCCTCTTAGGTAGCTAATGACTTAACTATTCGCCACTATGCTAGTCTCTAGTTCAGTTGATATCTATTTAAAGACACCAAGTCCAATATGCACTATATAATGCATTAGACTTCTAACCACACCTAACAAAGCAAGTTCTACTTAATAGTCCTTTTCTAGTAGAGTGTGAACACATTTTACTGTAAGGCCTCACCCTTGTTGATGTGAGTACTAATGGGGTCATACTTATGAATATTAGATTATTCAAAGATCTTTTGATGTCATTCTCTTGAGAAAAAAGAATAAGCCCTTTAAATATTCTCTCAAAAACTTTATTTCAAGAGCATACACTACTTTACCCATATTAATTATCTCAAAGTTGGATCATAACAAGGCCTTTTGCCTTACTTAATAACTCTATACCATTTCTAGCTATTAGTAAGTCATTCACATATAATGACTTGACTACAAAATTGTTTTTGGACCTTTTGGTATCAATCACAGTGTAGACAATAGAGATAACCACACTGTGAAAAAAAGTATACCAATTCATTGAAGTGACTTTAAGGTCACAATTGACCAAGTATGTCCACATACTTGATGTTGTGATCGTTTTCAGTGGAACTTCACTTAGATCCCCTTTGAGATTAGTTTTTGCACATTCATATGATGTGACTTTAGGCCAAACTGATGATAATAGCTAAATAAAGATGAAATTAGAATAAAACACACAATAAGAGGGAAAAACTCTTTGTAGTTGATCTTATCCTATTGCGTGTACCCTTTTTACAACAAGTTAAGCACAATGCCAACTAGGTCATTAGCCTTACACTTTAAGAACCGATATGTTCCCAAATAACTATGCATCCTAAAAGGTCAACCAGTTGTTCACCTTCATTTACTTTATTTTATTTTCATTGTCTTAAGCCACTTGTCCTTAGAAGGGTCAAAAAGGGCATCTTTACTCATTTCCTTTTTGTAGGAGTGATGCGAAGGGTTCATATAGCTCATTGCCCGAATGGCATAGAGGAATGCTTTTTGACAACCATGTCTTATAGGGGATTCATGTAATCTCAAATCGTTTCTCTTTGAATCAATTTTACTCCTACTCAAAACAAGATCAATCATCTTCTTTCCACTTAAAACAAGAATAGGATCACTTTCATTCACTCTTGATGATGAAGGCGGACCTTAATGATAAACTTATTCATCATCAATTAAAATCCTCACACTCAAGTACAGGATTTCGATTCAGCTTGGAGAACTAATAGAGTTAAGTCTTAACCTGTCTCATCCTTCTTTGAAAATCCATTCTTTAGAATGTGATGTATACTGGTTAAGTTTTAGTTGCACTCCCACTGTCTTACAATCTAATGAGTAAAAAAACTTTCAAGGTTAAAGTATTCCACAAAGACGCTATTCCTTCCCCCTTTGGCACTTCCATCGGAAGGGTTTTTGTCCATGGGTCGTATACCACTAAGGTCCAAAGACTCTCAGACTGGGTTTCATTCATAACTTGTAGAAGGTGGTAGCAACTTACTTTACAAAGACAAGGTCAAGATCATAGATTGAAACAAAAGGAGATATCCTTAATAGGAGATTGACAACTTTTGTGCAATTGTTGATCCTACCATATCAAAAATCATTCTATTTCCTTTCTCCACAACAACATTTTGTTATAGGCTTTTAGGATGGTTAACTAATAAACTATTCTTTTTTCATCACAATATCCACCAAAATAGTGCCAACAAACATTTTGTAATGATTTGGTTTTTGAGGACTTAACCTCTTGGGTTTACTTGATTTATAACCAAGCTCACATGTTTTCTAAAGCAACTTATCACTTCAGACTCATATAAGATCAAATAAACAAGACCAAATCAAGTGAAATGTGATGAAACATAGGAGCTTTATGCCTTATTATCACATTCATTAGACCATAAATATTTAAATGATTTAACTACAATGGAAATCAAGCTCATAATAGCCTTTCTAAAATTAAATGATTTTTTTGTTGTTTTTCTTGTTGGATTATGTTCACAACTGGGCTAGTCCACTTATATTTGCTACCAAATCTTATTTTGTTAGCTCTTGCATATATATGCTTTTGATCCATATGGGCTAGTCTAGCATGACAAATAAACACTTCACATCATCATTATTATGTAGATATAGAAAAAAAACACTTGGATTAATGGAACAAATATTCAATCCATTATAAGCAAACCATTTCTAATAAAGCAGAACCAAAACTAAAGGTGTTCTTAGAAATAAATAAATAAATAAATAGGCTTCAATGCCATGAAAATAGTCAAACTAAATACTAAAGTCAATAAAACCAACATGGCCATTATTCTATCGAATCTAAGGTGCAAATAGGATTTCACATAGGATAAAGTATCGGCTGCAATGAAACACTAACTTGCATGCTCCGATTCCTCCAACAAGCACCTTATTGTTGTCTCCACATATGCCCTTGTCGAACCATGTAAGAAACCACTGGAAGCCCAATAAAGCTTCATGGTCCCTAGCTCTTTGGTTTGGATTTCTGAACATATAATCCTTATAGGATTAGTTTCAGAAAGAAGAATACAACTAGTAACACAAAAATCACTATGAGATATTGCTAAGTAACTTCTTGAGCTCAATCACGGTCATGGTGACCCATTCTATCATAGTTGAGGCACTTAGCTTACATTAAATCCTTCCTCCTTGCACATTTTTCTGTACCTTGTTGGTCATGCTCAGTTTCTTATTTGATTGAGTCTTGCCAATTATGTTCCCTTTGTCCTTCGTTTTAGAACAATACCTTGAATTAAAGGTCGATATGTGCACTTCTGCACCAGTCATTTCAATGGCCTCTTGTCGCTCTTCCTCTAACTTAAGTCACCACCTGATGTTCTCAAAAGTAAGGATATACTTAGTTCGAGACAAGACCATCTTAATATGACCTCAGTCATTAGGCAAGAAACGGATCATGGAATGAACTTGTTGCTCATCGGTAAATTCATAGCCCATTTAAGCCAATTCACTATTTATGTTTGACATGTGCCTTAAATGCTCCCTCCTAGAGATATATGGGCTCTTCTTATAATTATCAAACCTTATAGTGAGAGACCTATGTCTGGCAATTGTGGCAGCTGACATGTCGTTTTGTAAAAAAACATGAAAGTTTTACAATCAATAGAAAATCACACATACATCTAATATTTTAGCATAATTTTCCATGTAACTTGAAAGTAACCAACATAGTTAATATACACAAACATAAATCCTAGAGTCGAAAGTTCACATATAGTTCCCATTCATCATCATAGAAATGAATGTTTTAGTGTAATTAAATTTGTCATTTCATTCCAAATTACCAGAATACTTACATACATTGAAAATTCTAAAAGAAATTCTCAAATTTCTAACCAAAGAGAATATGCCAACCTCAAGAATATTTCAAGAAATTTCAACATATATTGCTAAATACATGAAAATGAATTTGATCATTTTAGGCATAATTTGCATATATAATGAAATTCTTAAAAAACATTTTTTTATTTTTTTGAGAAATTTCAATATCCTCTCACCTAACTTATTGAAGGAGGGTACATATATAAATTTTATATACAATCTGGAGGTTACAACATATGAAACATATTTTCGTAGTATGCAACATACTTTTCATGAATTTCAATCAAACATACACATATAGCATGAAATTCAATTGAAAACAAATAAGCTAAATATCATAAGGATTTCACATAATCTTTTCACTCAAAATAATCTCAATGATATTAAACAAATATGCGCACCAATCTCATAAAATTCATTAAGATTAAATATGCTCAAATAAAAGATTCTTAAGGAATCATTTAGTATTTTATTCTAAAAATGATATCAAATATCATATTAAACATATACTCACAAAAACAGTATTGAGATATTTCCCATTATGCTTCATTAATTGATAATATAAGGCTTTCATAATATGAAAACTTTCAAAAAAATGACCCAAAAATAAAACATAAGTTGACCCTTATGGTCAATTTAGTCAACCTAGATTGGTCAATAACCAAGCTCTTGGTAGTCAATGTTAAGCCCCTTTGGCTCTTTAAATATTTTTTTTAACAAGAAAGGGAGAGTTACGTTGCACAGCTGTTCACATGCATCGTACATGGGTCGTGACCCCAAGATACAATAGGTTCATCAACTCGAAATACCCGACTCACGGGTCATGCAACCCAGCTCCAAAATCTAACCATTTTTCACACGATTTGATCAAATCTACCCTTTGGGATTGGTCCCAAACTTGATTTGGGATTGCTTTGAATGTTTAATTTTCAAAAACAACCTAAAGTTAATGCCAAAAATTGAGTTAAAAGGCCTAAAAATAACAGTTCAGGACTGCTAGAGTTTTGCCCAATTTCGGCCAAATTCTGGCGAATTGGTGGCTTATTTTACAGTGATTTTTTCCAAAAATTCACGAGTAACAAAAAGCACAAATAAATTTCAAGAAATAATGACCAAATAGGGATCAAAATCAAGGTCAAACACACAAACGCTAACTCTAAATTTTGCCAGATACTTTTTGCATTTTCTGGCCAAATTTCGGCACATTCGCGGTGGAATTTAGAAGGATTTTATTCACAAATTCATAGTAACATAAGGCACAAAGCAATTTCAAGTAACAATGGCCAAAAAATAATCAAATTTGGATTGAAAATACAAACCCTAACCTAGGGTTCAACGAAAATGTTTGCCAAATCTAGCCTAAAAATAAGCCAGATTCGTCGAATTCTTAAGGATTTTTGTACAAAATCACAAGCTAAACACAAATTTACCATAAATTAAGGAAAAATTTCTTCAAATTTGACCCAAAATCTAGTTCTACTACTCGACTTAAGCCCTAAAAGCATGCGGTAACTTCTTTGCCAAAATTTCGGCAAAATTTCGATCAAATTGATTAGTAGATTAAGGGATTTCGTCCAAATCTAATGTTAAAGGCATCCCATGCATCAGATTGCAAGTTAATCGATCGAAATCATTGATTCAAGAAATCAAATTTAGGGTTTAACATGCTGAATACCCTTGAATTCAAAATTTTCAATTACTTGCAAAATACTCAGCCAAAACATGCGTATAATGTATCAAATTAAAGCTTTCATCAAGCTCTATTAGAATCCATAATTTCACAAAAAATCATCAAGAGATTGTACATGAAATAATACCATGAAGTTTCAATTTTAATCGCAAATTAAATAAACCGAAAAATAAACCTTGATCTTTGGCATGAATTTCAAGAAGTATGCAAGCAATTCAACCAGGAAATAAGCTGATTGGCTCTGATACCAACTGAAGGAATTAATATATTTAATTAAGCGTAAACAAATTTACCTTAATCCTATAATGGAAGTCGATTGAACCTTGGCCTTGAATCACTGGTCGAGAAAGGAACTTACAATTCGAAGAACATTTACGATACCACAGTCTAAGAGCCCTAGGGTTTCGTGCAGAAAACTCTCTTTAGAGAACCCGCAGTGTTTCTTCTTTGTCTTTCCTCTTAGACTAGTCCTCTTTTTGTATTAGATGGATAATCGAGGAACTAGGGTTTCTAAGGTGGCTAAGTCGTCAACTTATTATGTTTATTGGGCTTTTATAAGTGTATCACGCCCTAAGTTCAACAAATATTAAAAAAATTACCAAAATATCTTTAATATTCCATATTTATGTTGAAAAAAAATAGCAAAATGCTCAAATAGAATTTTTACTATCATCAATTTGGTAAGTTGGCAAAAATAAACGAAAGTGTTCAAATAGAAAGGTTAGCTGTCGTTTAACTGCATCAATTACCAAATAAACAAAAGTGCTCAAATAGAATTTTTTTATTGTCATCAATGTCGTCAGCTGGCAAAAATCTTTTATTATTTAACCAAATTCACATTCAAGATAATCATAGCAAGGACTTTGATTTGTCATCAATTTGGTAAGTGGTAAGTTGGCAGCTTTTTTTTTTTTAATTATTTAACCAAATTCACGTTCATTATAATCATAGCAAGGATTTTGAATTGTCATCAATTTGGTAAGCATTTAGTTGCCGGCTTGGAGTGTTCTTTTTTATTTTCATCAATTTGTCAAATCATAATATTAGATTACATAAACATAGTACTGGAAATTAAATATATTGTATCCTCATGTTTGAAATATACTAATTATTAAATTGTATTTTTTTAAAAGGAAAAAATCAAAGCTATTAATTATTTATGGTTTAGCAATTCCACAATTATGATCATACTAGCTGAAAAATCAATAGTTGTTAGCTAAATCAAACAAAAATTTTTGGACCGTAGTGTCCTAAGTGATGATGCAGTAAAGCTTCTAGCTCTTGAGGAGTTAAAAAGGCCGAATGAATGATGGATGGCGACTAGATTGAAAAGGTCGTCAGCTCCATCCTTATTCCTTACTATTTACTAGTAATTAACACAAGAATCGTCCCAATTGTTTGTTCCTTGACAAAAATAGAAGACTTAGTAAAGATGACATGAGAAGTATTATCGCGATGCAACTTTTGAACAGACAACAAGTTGTATTCTAAGTCAAGAACATAGAAAACACAATTAGGGGAAGAACAGAAGGCCATAGTATAATGGTCCCTTGTTTAGTGAATGGTAGTTTGGTGGTGTCATTAACAATTCTAAACTAGCTTAACAAGTAGAATTAGATAAGGTATTAAACATTATACCATCATTGTTTATGAATTGTCATGTGAGAGGAGGAAGCGGATGAATTCCTTGGTTGGCTTCTCAAATAGTTCTGGGGAATAGATTTGGGAAAAGAAGGCATATTAAGTAGCAGAATGACTTGAGATTGGCACACAACACTGTCAGATTGGGGAAAAGAATGCATATTGAGTAGTAGCATGAGGAGGGCGAAACAACAAACTCAGCTGCACAGTACTATTTGCTCTAGCTACTGCCATATGTGAGTGATGCTGCTGTTTGGTTCGCTGTTGCTGCGCTTTGTACAACACATTGCTCATGAACCAAGTTCAAGGAAATTATTGAGGTCCAAGCTTGCACTTTTCCGTAAATTTAAGCACTTTGTCGTACGTGCCTCAATCTGTACATTGATAATCGAAACCACCATGCAAATGAAATACTTAAGAGCATTTGCACTATGTTAATTTAGCTCGATGCAGTTCATCAATGGCAATGGAGAGAGAGAGAGAAAGAGAGAGAGAGAAAATAGAAAGAATCATGTGTTCTGTTATTGTGTATAACTGTGTGTGAGCTGTACATGAGAATATATATATATACGAGCTACTTGCAAGAATTGGTTATGCTGTTATGCCACATCATTCTAACAAACTAGAACATGTGCCCTGATCTTTGTGCTGTGCATTATGTATCTCGTCACCCCCCCTCAAGCTAGAATGGTGAGGGTAAGGAACCATGCCCAGCTTGGTTAACAGAAGGTCCTGCTGGGGGGAAGGGAGTATCTTGGTGAGTACGTCTGCAAGTTGTTGTTGTGTAGGCATGTATGTAAGCTGGAGTAAGCCTTCTAAGACCTTGTCCCTTATGAAATGACAATCTATCTCTATGTGTTTTGTGCGTTCATGAAATACAGGATTCTTGTCAATATAAATGGCAGACTAGTTGTCACAATTCAGGGTCACGGGTTTGAGATGGTGAACACCCATTTCTTCGAAGAGTCTAACTAGCCATGTTATTTCTGTTGCTGTTTGTGACATTGCTCTGTACTCAGCCTCTGAAGAGGATCTAGAGACTGTGCTTTGCTTCTTGCTCTTCCAACTGATAGGAGATGAGCCAAATAATATGATGTATCCTGTGATTGACCTTCTGAAAAATGGACAAGCTGCCCAGTCAGAGTCTGAATATGCTTGTATTGATAGATGGTCTGATCCCTTTAGTAAGATACCTTTCCCTATTGTAGAACGAATGTACCTCAGAGTGTGCTGCAATGCCTGCAAGTGAGAGGTTTTAGGTTTCTGCATAAACTGGCTTAGAGTCTGAGCTGTAAAGCTGAGATTAGGGCGAGTGTTTTTAAGGAAATTTAATTTCCCAACCATTGTCCTGTAGTATGTGGGATCACTAAGGAGATCACCTTCATCTGGTTGTAGTTTGCAGTTAAGTGGTAAAGGAGTGGTGGCAGATCTTGTGTCAGTTAGACCACTGTCTTGGATAAATTCAAGGGTGAATTTCTTCTGAGATAAAACCACACCTTCTGGAATATAGCTGACCTCAAGTCCAAGGAAGTAATGGAGTTGTCCAAGGTCTTTAATGCCAAAGCATTAATGCAGGTGCTGTTTGATGTGGTTGTTCTCTATTGTATCTAATCCTATTATCAAACTATCATCCACATAAATGGCCACAAGTGTGATGTCTGTGGAAGACTTATTGAGAAACAATGAATAATCATTTTTGGATTGTTGATATCCCAAAGAGATGAGTGTGCTACTCAGTTTGCTAAACCATTGCCTGCTTGCTTGCTTCAAACCATAGAGTGACTTTCTTAATTTGCAGACCTTGTTGGAAGGATTAGGGATTCCTTTTGGCACTTCCATATAGACTTCTTCATCAAGATCTCTATGAAGGAAAGCATCATTTACATCTAATTGTGACAAAGTCCACCATTTGGAGGCTGCCAGGGCTATAATACTTCTTATGGTTGCCATCTTGACCACAGGTGAAAATACCTCTTGATAGTCAATTCCATACTTCTGAGTAAAACCTCTAATGATAAGCCTTGCTTTAAGTCTTTCCAAGGTGCCATCTGATTTGAGTTTGACTTTGTAAACCCATTTGTTGCTAATTGCCCTTTTTCCTGGTGGTAAGTCAACATAGTCCCAAGTTTGGTTGGCTGTTAGAGCATCAATCTCTTTCTGCATTGCTTCTACCCATCCTTGTTCCTTGGAAACCTCTTCATATGATTGAGGTTCAGTGTATTTTGTGAAGGTGGAGACTAAGGCATGGTGTTCTGCTGGCAACTGTGATGAGTGAATCATTCTACAAAAATAATCCTTGAGGTAATGGGGTTGTTGATGGGATCTAGATGATCATCTTGTTGGAGCTATAACTGGTGATGTATTTTGAGATAAAATGGAGGTAAGAGGAGAATTGGTGGACTGAAAAAGAGAGGAGGATTGTTCAGCAGATTGCAAGCTGATAGTATCAGGTGTAGGCATTTGAGAGAGAAGAGGTGACTCAGGTTATTGGAAAATATGAGTTTCTGGAATACATTCAGTAACAATAAGTAAAGGGGTTGAAGATGGATGTTGAATGTGTTGGAAAAGGAAAACAGTTTCATGGAAATGTACATCTCTAGAAGTGAAGATTTTATTAGTCTCCAAGTCAAGTAGCTTATAGGCTTTTTGGTTATAAGAGTATCCAAGAAAAATGCAGGGGTGAGTCCTTGATTGTAGTTTGTCTCTGTGTCTTTTCAATGTGGCAGTATAACAGAGACACCCAAGTATTTTCAAATGTTCACAGCATGGCCTAGTCTTGTAAAGAACCTCAAAGGGGGATCTATTTTGCAACACATGTGTTGGCATTCTGTTTATTAAATAAACAGCAGTTAGCAATGCTTCCCCCCAATACTTTCTAGGTAATTTGGATTGGAACATAAGGGCTCTTGTGACTTGCAATAGGCGCTGATGTTTCCTTTCTACTACTTCATTCTATTGAGAAGTATCAACACAAGATGTTTGATGTATAATGCCCTTTTCTTTATAAAATTCCATAGCTGAGGTGTCTTTAAACTCCATGCCATTGTCAGACCTTATGATTTTGACAAGAATGTCAAACTGTTGTTCAACAAAAATAACAAAGGCCTTCAATAAAGGGAAAGCATTACTCTTGTGGGCCATCAAGTGCACCCATGTAGCTCTGGAACAATCATCCACTATTGTTAAAAAATATTGAAAATTATTATAGGTCTTGTGGGGATAGGGTCCTCGGATATCAACATGAATGAGCTCAAAACAAAACATAGACTTAGTATTGCTCAAAGAGAGTGAACTTCTGTGAAGTTTTTCCATTGGACATATTTGACATACACCATGTTTGGTTTTATTACATAAGGAATATCAAGATGTTGAAGTTGCTCAAATGGTAGATGGCCAAATCTAAAATGCCACAATTCTGAATCAGAAAAACACACTGTAACACCATTCAGGCTTCCTTTGTTTGTCTTCAAAACCTAAGACTGGTTGTCCCTGTCTGGTAGAAGTTGTTCTCCCCTTTTCATGCAGTAGAGCCCTTTATTTTCCTTACCAAGGATAACTTCCTTCTTCATAGCTTGGTCCTGCAGGATACAACACTCAGGAGTGAAAATAACATTTGCTGAAAGCTGTTTGGTTAATTTACTGATAGAAAGTAGATTAAATTGAAATGCTGGAGTATATAAGATATCTCTCAATATGATGCCATGACCCAAAACCATGGATTCAACATGTAGAATTTGAACCTTCTCACCATTAGGCATAGTAATATAACAATTTTGCTGAACTGGCTTTACATCATGTAGTAGGGACAGATCATGAGTAATGTGATCACTGGCCCCACTGTCTAAGATCCAATTGGTTTTACCAATTGTAGCTCGGAAACAAAAACTCTTACCTGCCATGAACCCAGCAGCAGTGATGGAATCATTATGAGCATGTTCAGATCTATGTTTGCTGAGAATTTACAGTAGCTGACTATATTGTTCTAGAGTAAGATTCTGAACAGATGGGGTAATAACTTGGTTACTATGAAGATTAGAGACCTCATAGCTATGGCCAGAGACATTATTGGTAGTTGCATCTGAAGACTGTGCTACAGCTGTCATTTTTCTCCCTTTGTAGAACTTATGCCCTGGAGGATAGCCATGAATTTTGTAGAACTTTTGAACAGTATGCCCTGTCAACTTGTAGTAATCACAGAAGAGTTGCCTCTTGTCTTGAGTTCCCCCTCTAGGCATGCTCCTGGAACTGTTGCTAGAATTGTAGTTTGGATTATGGTTTCCAGCTTGTACAGGCCTCTATGAGGGATTATATACCTTGTGCTGAGTAACTAAAGCTGTGTGGTCTGTAGTTACAGCTTCTTGACCATGTGAATTGACATGAAAGACAGTAGAACCATGACTGAACTTAGATATAACAGACAGAGACCTTTGTTTGTCTTCTTACTGGATTAGACTATAGACTTGATCTATATTTGGTTGAGGCTTCATCATGAGTAAACTTCCTCTAATTATCTTGTAATCTTCATTAAGACCAACCAAGAATTGCATAAGCTGTTGGTCTTGAATCAGCTTATGTGCAGTTTTGAAGCGTGCACATTCAATACCACAATTGCAAAGTGGAATGGTGATCAAACTATTGTAGTCATCCCACAATTTCTTAATTTGAGTGAAATAGTCAGCCACAGACAAATTGTTTTGTGAAATGGTGCAAAGATCCCTTTGAATCTTAAAGACTCTTATGCCATCAGCTTCTCCAAATCTTTGTTCAAGCTGTACCCAAATTGCATTTGCAGAGGAAGAAAATAAAAGGCTCTGTCCAATATCTTTAACGACTGCATTAATAATCCAAGAAAGCACCATTTTGTCGCATCTATTCCATTGTCCTTCTAATGGAGAACCTGCTGCAGGCTTAGAACAGGTCTCCAGTGCAAAACCGAGTTTGTTCTTGGCAATCAAAGCCACTTCCATGGCTTTTTTCCAGTGACCATAGTTTTCTCCATTCATCAATTCACTAACAAGAATATTATTCGTATTGTCTGAAGGATTCAAGAAAAGTTCATGTGTTGGATCATTCACATTCATGTTTACAGCCATACTAGTTGTTTCAGAGAAAGAGAATTGGATTTGTGCAGATTTCGTTCAAGAATCTTGCAGAGATAGAATTCAATTTGTATACAAAATGCCAAAAAAGACGAATGAAAGAAGAGCTTACTGAAGTAAGAGCATAGATGCTATCACCTGTTTCATCAAATTTTTTTTAAAAAAACGGAGGATCAAGCATTGCTCTGATACCATGTTGATTTAGCTTGATGCAGTTCATCAATGGCAATGGAGAGAGAGAGAGAAAGAGAGAGAGAAAATAGAAGGAATCATGTGTTCTGTTATTGTGTATAATTGTTTATAAGCTATTGCACATGAGAATATATATATATATATATATATATATATATATATATATATATATATATATATATATATATATATATATATATACACGAGCTACTTGCAAGAATTGGTTATGCTGTTATGCCACATCATTCTAACAAACTAGATCATGGGCCCTGGTCTTTGTGCTGTGCATTATGTATCTCATCACACTATGCCTAATATATACAAGAGGACAAAATTGTTTGAATTAACCGTTTGAATATAAGAAATTGATTTTTTGTTTTTTGGTGGAATGGGTAAGTTCAGATATCAAAAAAGTTTACAATTTGTACTACATATAAGTCTAGGTCTATGGAACTGGGCATGCCATATCAGTGAAATCATTTAAGTGTGGTACAGTTTTATCTAACACTGCTTTTGCTGTACTTTTCCTTATGTCTCTTCAACACTGCAGTTTCTTTGCATGCTTCTATCTCTTCTTTTTCTCTCTGATCCATGAACCATTCAAAATGTTAAACAACAATTCGAATAAATTAGACTATTCTCTATCTACCCTAGATTTGTTTCGAGAGCTTCATAAAATTGTGAATTTGTACTATTTGCATCAATGGCTACGTAGTGTTTGGTCTATATTCTCTTCTCGATTGATCATCTATTTTCGAACTTGGCAAAAGGTACTGGGTCGTTAATTTTTTTACGAATGTTTGATTATTTAACGTGAATCCTTAGGACACTGAAAATTTGAAAAAAAAAAAAAGATTGATAATGTTAATCAGGAATCAACTACGGTCGTTTAAATAGATGAGTGTCTCTATTTCTTATTTTAAGTTGTTAGGGTGTATTTTTCTTTTTAAATAGGTTAATCTAGTTTCTCTTAACAAAAACAAAAGGACCGCTCAAGTGCCTTAAATAGAAGGTTCAACCAAGAAAACCACAATGCCCAACAGGGGGGAAAAACGCATCAGTGCTCAAATTGATTTTGAGCACTCAGGTGAACATGCAGAGCGTCTAAACTTGGGGTATTCAGGATTAGTGTTGTGTTCTTTAACATTTAAGTTCCACGCGTTATGCATTCAAGGTGACGACATTGAGCAATTAGGCTAAAGTTGTTGAGCATTTAAGCTATTAGTTGTATATTTTATGGATATCTGATAAACCATCTAATAAGTTTCTTTTTTTAATTTCGCAGTATAGAACATTGCTATAGAAATTATATTTTTGTGATTTTGAATATTGAGCTGCGTGTTGGTTGATTTGGCTCTATATTATTACAACTTTCCACTTGTAGATCTGAATATTTTCAAAATTTTGCTTGTAGAATTCAATCACCAGCTTTTGTTTTATATAGAGTATTTTAAACGAAATATCCATTGCTATTTGTAGTAGATTTGTGATAGGCTGATAGCACGTGTAATAAGGGACCCGCAGTGGATCCCACATGCTTTTAGAAAGCCAAATAAAGTTTATGTGACTTCTCCGAATCTATATAGCTCTATGGACTCAGACCCAACATCTACGCACCGAAAGAAGTTAACCCACCATTTTCTTCAATTATGTTTTCTACTGTCGTAAATCAATTTTCATATGAGAATTATTAGGTCGCATTCTAAAGTCTATAACAATAGGCGGCATAGATAATATAACATTACAAAGGGATGATACTTAGGTGGGAAGACATAACTAGCTACACATTAGTCAATATAATAATCTAAATTGACCAATATCTACTGACAAAAACTGTCGACTACGATCAATATAATTTTTTGAAGGACCCTAAGGGCTAAGACCCTCTGCTGAATTATTAAGACGATAATGATCAACCAACATTGCATATAAAAACTATCAGCGAAATACACCTTGCGTTCCCATTTACAAGGGCATGAATCCCTAACATTTTTCTTCACAAGTTTACTGAGAAACAATAACATAACCCATAATTAATCCAAGTCCAAAACAAGTCTATATGGACCAAAATCTCTTAATTAATTCTAACCTCATACAAAATCAACCCAACCTAGATAATCCATTTACAAATCTTGTTGTAGCATATGAGCATTAATGGAGATATCTTGGAAAAACCAATGTCGTCAATCAGACCTTGAATTATGCATCCATTCAACTACCTCATGAGATGAAAATCAAACATAGTTAGGAAAGAGGACGTAGCTCTCTTAACTGTAAACTTGTCAAAAACCCCCCAATGACTTGGAAAAGATTTAAAACCCTCCCCCGCCAACTCCTCCTCCAAATCTCTCCTGCATCCGAGCAGCCCGATCCTCTTTCATCTTCTTGACTATGGCTAGGATCTCAGGATTGAAGAAACGTTCACGGACATATGGCCGGTCTTCCGCCTGTACCTCCTTAATAGCACTGGGATATGGATTGGGAGGTGGTTTCTTGCCTTGAAGCTTCGCTATTTGCTTCAAACGCTTATATGCCTGCTTTTTAGCCTTTTTCTCTGCTCGATATTCCATCTACAAATAAACGGAAATTTTCTTACTGAATTTCAAATTTACAGTGCAGAGAAAATGCATATGGCATTAACAAGAATCAAATTTGGTAACAGAATTGTACAAATACAGTCATTGCTCATACATCAGCTACAGCCATAGCTTCTTCCTCTTCACTCACTCCCTGCTCCTTCAAGTCAAGCACCCGCAAAGCAAAAATACGAGCTGGGACAGGATTGAAACTATTGATCCTGCTCAACAGTGAGGAGATACAAAAATCCATATCAGAGTTGACTTAAAGCAAAGATTTTCTATGAATGAAGTCAGAATCAATGCTAACATTTTTTATGTTAATAGGATTCCTAACAAGTGTCAAACATAAATGGAGGCCTAATATAGACGTGGAAACCAAGTCAGACCATGACAACCCATGTAATGTTGCTCATTTCCAGGCTTGCCCTAAAATGTGTCCATTTTGGGTATCAGGTTTGGCCTACATTCCTCAAAATAATAATGCATTGGTTTGACGCAGCATTGCGTCCAAGTGTCTTGACTCTTGACTAAATTTCACGATTGTCTCTTTGTTTTTAACCAAGCTAGAATGTCAAATTGTTGCTCGTGCAACTATTGCAATTTTAATAAAAGGAAGAGCCAATGAAACATAGATCATATCACTCCAAAACAAGCAATATAACTTAATTTACCTTCCCTTTAATTACTAACAATACTCCAGTAAGACCTTGATGGTAAAACATTCTAATATATCTTTGAAGGCTTGTGTAGTCACCCTTGCAGCATGCCTACTAAAGACAGAACCAACTTGGCCTCTTTTCCTCTTGTTTTTTTAAATCTTTTGTTACTTTGGGTTGGTGTACGGGGATGAGGAAAAAGCTAATGTAGAGTCAAAATCCACGTCTTTAATACGACCACCAAAGACTTCAATAGCTACATTGCTTAACAGCATAGAATGTAAACACTCTCCATCAGCAATGCAGGAGTATTGCTTAGGAGTCTTTGACTGATACTCTCCACAACCCAGGTGGTAGATGTCACTTTTTAACCACCTGTTACCCACCTGGACCTTATACTCCTGCAATGTCTGCTATTGCCGCAGGTGACCATCTATAGATTATATACAGATGGCTTATTAAGGGTACAAGAACACCTGACATGGTTTATTATTAGCACCCCAAAATCACAGAAATCTTCGATCTCACACACAGTAATACAGCTAGACCATTTTACAATAAAAAATAAAAAGAAAAAAACTATTCATTTTTTTTAAAAAAAAAAGAGACAACAAGATAGGTGATGTTAAGATACCTTCTATTCTGATTTTCTAACTAAATTACTACATATAGTTGGCAAGTGTTAGCAAGAAATTAAAGTTTCTCGACAAAAAGCAGTCAAAATTCAGCTGTACTTCAACTGTGTATTCCATTGCTTGCACATTTTGAGATGCATTGTAGGTTGCAAGCACCCGCCACATGAAAAGCCAGGTTCTTTGCCCATTCATGTATGAAGATATTCATCAAAGGCAATGAAAACTGCAAATAAGACAACAAGAACAAAGACATACTTGATAGCATCTTCATGTTTTGCTTCTGGATACTTCTGGAAAATTTTCTTTATATACACGTCCTTAGGAAGGCTGATTTGCTTGACTTTACCATCAGAACGGGGGAACACTACAGGGGGGGCCCTAGACATTGCAATGAAGCAAGTAAAAGTCAAACTATATGGATTGTCTAACAGCAAAATCTGTGAAGAACTGCTCACTGAATACAATGAATAGGGAGAAAAAAATAATTTCATGAATTCAAAAAAAAAGAAAAGAGTGAACAGTCAAAAGATACCACCCAGGTAAACTCAACCAAGAAACTGAAGCTCACATATCACTTCTAGAGCTGAATAGGCCCGACTTAAATTTGACAACTGACCTGATTTTTCTTTTTATAAGAAAAAAATGATGTGTATTAAAAAAGAGGGATTTACACGGAAGGATGCTAATTCAGCATTCCACAAAGTTAATCACAGCCCAACAATAAGCTATCCACAAAATTAATAACTTCGAACGAGGAGGAACAAAAAACCTCCTCTTCCCAAAAGAAAAGAGTCTTGAGCCACCTATCCTTTAACCACTCTAAGGAGATTTCCATCCCTTCAATAACTCTCCTATTTCTCTCCATCCACAATAACCAAAAGACAGCATGAGGAATGGATCAGAAGCCTTTGAACTTGGCCCTTCTCCCAAAAAAGAAAAAAAAAATCCTCCCACATTGATAACTGATGACTCACAGAACTTGGCATCACCTAATGAAGGCCCACGCAGCGCAAGGCTAAATCCCATAGGCATCAAGTAATCGAGCAATGGAGAAGAAAATGGTTTGTAGTTTCTAAACCATTTTTGCACATAAAACATCTGTTGACTAAGATCTTACCCCTCTTTTGTAAATTATCAAAGGTCAAGATCTTGCCTTGACAAGCTTCCCATGCAAAAAAGACACTTTGAAAGGGGCCTGAGACTTCCGGATAATACCCGAAGGAAAGTCGAAATCTGATAGTGATGAAGACGAACTGCCAAGAGATGAAGAAAGGCGAAGGAAATAAGACTTGACAGTGAATTTTCCGGTGGAGATAAGGCTCCACCTAACAATATCAAGAGAGAAGGCCTTTGGAGAAACTATATCAAGCATGGCAAAAAGATGATAAACACTATCATCCTCCAAGAGGGTTGGACGAACAAAAAGGGGAGACCAAATAACCGAAGAAGGAGAGTACTCCAAATAATGAGATAGCATCGCTGTCAGCTACAAGAACATAGAGAGAAGGGAAACAATTCCTCAAGTAAACACAATCACACCATCTACTATGCCAAAAGAAGATGGAGGACCCATTGCCCACCTCGAAAACAATGTGAGAGGAGAAACGATCCCAACCTGTGGTAATAAACTTCAAAGACATACTTTGTAAGAGTCATTATACTTGCTTGGAATACAATCAAGACCCTCAGCCACATATTTTGCCTTAATCATACATCTCTGAAGCTTGTCTTTCTCATTCATAAACCTCCACAACCATTTACCAAGAAAGGCTGTGATCAAGTCTCTAATGCCTAAGCCACTTTTAGAGAAAGATTGCTTAACAATGGCCATTTCACCAAGTGATACTTAAAAAATCCCCAAAAGAACCCCACATGAACCTCCTCTGAATAGCTTCCATCTTGTTAGCTACAGAAGAGGGGATGGGAAAAAGTGAAAGAAAATAAGTTGGGGTAGTAGAAAGGACACTCTTAATAAGAGTCCGTCTTCCCCCTTTAGAGAGGTATTTGATTTTCCAACCACAAAGTCTTTTTTCAAATCTCTCGACAACTGGTTCCCAAATAAACTTCTGCTTGTACTTAGGACCCGGGGCAAGCCCCAAGTACGATTAAGGAAGGGTATCTAACTAGCAACCCAGAATACCTACAATACCACATGCGTTCTCCACTTCCTCCACAGGTAGAATAGAGGACTTCGATAAGTTAACTCTGAAACCATAAATGGCCTCAAATCATAATAAGATGCATTGAAGATTGATAATTTGCTCACAGTTATTATCACAAAAAATGGTAGTGCCATCCGCGAAGAAGAGATGAGAGATATCCAAGCTCATCAAGTCTGAATGCCCCATAGAAAAACCGGGGATCAAAACAGACAGTGACGCAATAGACAACATTTTACTCAATACCTCCATAACTAGAATAGAAAGGAGCGAAGAGATAGGAACACCTTAACCAAGCCCTCTAGAAGCAAAAAAAAAGTCCGTAGGAGAACCATTAACAAGCACTGCAAAGATAGCAGTTGAGATGCACCACTTTATCCACCCTATCCATTTGTCCCCAAAACACATTCTTTTCAAAATATAGGTTAGGAATTCCTAGTTCACGTGGTCATAGGCTTTCTTAATATCAAGTTTGAAAATCACTCCTAGCCTCTCCTCTTTAATCCTGGAATCAACAAGCTCATTAGCAATCAAAACAACACCAATAGTTTAATGAGCCCCGATAAAAGTGTTCTGATTATCAAAAATCAAAATACCAACGACGCCTCTCAATGTAGCAGTAAGGACCTTAGATAAAAGCTTATACACACATCCCACTAAACTAGTTGGTCGATAGTCCCTAATATCATGAGCACCTAATTTCTTAGGAATAAGACCAATGTAGGTTGCGTTTAGGCTTTTAACAAGTTTTCCTATGGAATGGAACTCTGTGAGCATTCTCAAAATATCCACTCTCAAATGTGTCCCAATTGTCCTGGATGGAAGCCATAGTCATGCCATCAGGTCGCAGGGCCTTATCACCACACCATTGCCACAGGGCGTTATAAACTTCCTCCTCAGAGAAAAGGATCTCAAGATTCATCCCTTGTGAATCACTAAGGAAAGGTAAGGCCAACCCATCAACTTTTGGCCTCCACTGCTCACGCTCAAAAAAACGAGAAGAATAAAAGCCTTGAACAGCATGCTTCATATCATCTACTCAATCATGCAAGATCCCTCCACTAAGATAGGTGACATAAAGTTGAACTTACGATGAGAATTGGGCAATTGGCCATCTTAGGGGGGGGGGACTCGTGTTTCTATTCCCCGCCTTGGTGCCTTCAACAACAGAGTTCTAGATTTTTGTCTCCATAAAATCTCTTCCATTAAAATAACCTTAGCAATAGATTCCTCTTTTAAATCAAAGGAAGAAATAGTGCCCAAAAGGTTATATTTTTGAACCTTGATATCAGCAAAGACTTCCTTATTCCAGTTCTTTAATTCCTCCTTGAGTAATCTCAGTTTTCCTCGCAATGATGTAGCTAGTGTATCCATCAACTTCAAACTGATTCCACCAATTATTCATAGGAGTGGTGAACCCATATGCTTGTAACCACATATTCTCAAATCTAAAGGGAGGCTTACCTTTATGCACCACTAACTTCTCTAGACAAATAGGGTAATGATCAGATATAGGACAAGGCAGCCTCTTTTGAATGAAATTAGGTCAACTCACAGCCCAATCAATATAAATCCAGAAGCGGTCCAACCTAGAACAAGTAGTAGCTTCACCACTACGAGACCAAGTGAAGCCCCCCCAGGTCAAGATCAACCAAGGTCGAATAATTATTAAAGTCCAGAAATTCAACCATGGTATTAGACGCACTGACCTGAATTTTAAGATCATAGATCGCATTGTACATTCATAGATCCTGAAAATTAGGCTAGTCAGTCAAAACTATCTTATATCGTGGAGAGGATATCACTTTATATATTGGGTTGGTTTTAAGAAATTAAGCAAAATTTCTTAGTCATACCCTTGAATTGGCTCGCAAAAGTGAGAATTGAGAATGACAAAACACACGTAATTTTAAATAGATGGGTAGAATGGAAATTCATCGATATCTATGAAACATGAAATCCTTGTGCAGATGACGAAAATAGATGTCAACATGCTTTTGGGAAGATTAGAGTAACATTTCATGAGAACCAAAGATGGAACTTCTTGGATTTATATCCTTGAATTTGTGCTCTTTACCTCTTCACCAATTGTTGAAAGTAGAAAATCCTAATTACTGGCAATATTTCTACAACAGCAGAGCTAGTACTCCACCACAACACAACCCAAGAAAGAAAATTAACCTTACTAAATTTTTATTTCTAGATTTTAACCTCCAAACATCCAAGAGTCTCATGCATAATCAACCATTACATAGTGAGCAAATGACCTTATGCATTATAATAAATAAGGAATATACACTAGTTCAAATGTTGATCGATAAGAAACCAAGGGCATGTCACCCATAAGACCCAAAACTATGTTAACCAAACTATCATATTGTCATTCCACAGCACAAAGCACACACCAACACATTTATATCCAGGCATGGACACATGCATATGTAGACATTCTGAATTAGACTTCAAAACATAGAACAATAATTGAAGAATCCGTAAGAACAGGTAAGTTCAATCGTTAGACTCTTCAATCTTCATTGTGCATTTTTGCAAGAATGCCCAAGCCAGTGTAAGTTATCTAAACTCACAATCAGTCAATCCCCCAACCCCCAAGTCCACAGTTTGAAGAAATATATACTAAGTACATCTCTAGATGCATAAAGTTACATTTTTATTCAACATTTCAGACATCAAAGTCATTCAGCAAAGTTTCTCCCACCCTAAATTATCTTAGCAAATTGTTTGTTCTTCAGCAAGATTTCACAGGTTCAAGACCTAATCACACCTCCAACAAGCCAAGAACATTGAAATTTCCACCAAATACACTTCTTTGATGAACATAATATGCTCTTTCAGTATACCAAATTAACGCACGAATGGAAATTGCAAAAGTGAAACTATTGATGATGGAAAGAATGAACCACAAGTGTAACTACTCATCAACATTAATTTAAAAAACCGCTATAAAAATGAACCATATAGATCAATTTATCAAATATAGAATCTACCAATCATTTCTACGCAATTGACAATTTCAACCTTGTATTGTAGGATATATATTAGCCTCATGGGAAATCACAAACAAGAAACTTCCTAATGAGCTCAGCTGAAATCTACGGCACGAATCCCAAAAGCACAGACACTGAAAACACAGGAATCTAAGAAGCACAGTCACTCTTCACGACTTTTGCATATCCTATCGGACACCAACACTCTCAGAAGCCTCCTTATACACTGCCGAACTCACGGAAAATCTGCGTATGCCATAAAGAAATTAGCTTTTCTTATTGACAATCGTAGGTCACTCAGACTATGAGCAATTTGTTATTGTATAAGGATGGACTACAACCACACCAAGTAATTAGATTAATAATTTCCCTATATATGTTATGTCTTAATTTTTGAAAAATCATGTGCCAGCATACCGTGTCAATGTCGTATTACACCCTTACTTCTTAGAAAATTAAGAAACAATGAAGAAATGCACTCAAGAAACTAAAGTTAACTAGAGAAAATCTGAATTAATATGACGCATAATGAAACAAAAGGCTGAAACAAAGGGATAAGAGGGTTAAAGAAAAGAAAGAAGAAACGAACTTTTCCATAACTTTGAGCCAAAGAGGCTCAGTCTTTGCTAGGCCCTTCACGAGATTTCTGGTTTTAGTGAGCAAATCACCCTTCATGTACGACATGGCTTTGGGTCCTTCGTTTATCACAGTTCTTCGCTTGGCCCCTCCGTCGTCACCTTCAGATTTGGGCCTAAACATATTAGGTTTAATTCTTTTATGAAACATGTGACATAAATTTAAGACTTGTCAAAATTATTACATAGCTATCTATTTTTCCATCTTAAACTGAAAAATAATTAATAATTAGTTAAAATAATTGATTTAAGACTAATTAGAAGGATAATTGAATTATTAAACTCATTTCAACATATTTGGCCAACCATTGTTCTTCTCCTGATTCACATAAAAGTTACAACAAACTCCCAAATTTGCAAAATCCAACTCCCATTTACATTAGTATTCTGAATCATAAACAAGTTCAACTCCCATTTCTAGGATATTGTATCTAAATTCTCAAATTGAACACAGAAGCTTCACCTCCAGATTCCCGATTCAACCTAGTCAAATCCAAATGAGATATAAGCCAATTTCAACACAATCCATGATGACAAGTGCAAGTAATCAACTATTGAAACCCAATTCAAGTATCCAACATCAAACAGACTTTGTGCCAGATCCAGAATTTTTTTTGGGGGGGTAATAGTACACGCAACATTAAAGTAAACAATAGTCGTAAAACTAAATTGCATAATTATTACATTATATCTAACTTAATTGTCCTCGATGAGACCTCATATCGAAGCATTTTCGGATCTAGAACTTGAAGGGAATGATGATTCCATAGCTTTCTTTTTGAAATATCTATGGATATTGATCCACAACAAGAATTAGGATTAGTGTCTTTTGAAAGTTTCGACTTCTATTTCATATACACAATTAGTGTCTAGAAATGAAATGCGATTAAATTCACGAATTAAACCAAACTCAAACTAAAATATTCAATCACCATCCAACCAACAACTAAATATTCAATCACCATCCAACCAACAACTAAACTCCAACTCAAACTCAATTTCATATGCATGGTCAATATTTCATGAATTAGACTCAAAACGCAAATACGCAATCATCATGTTAACTCTCCCAGGGGGAATTGCCTCGGAGAAGAGAAAAAGTAGAGAATAGAGCTGGGTTGGCAGCTCAGTGGAGTGAGAGAAAGAGATTCAGAGAAGAATGAGAGGGAAAATGCAGAAGATTTCATTCATTGATGATTTCTTATAATCCCCTTCCTCTCTCTTTATAATAGCAATACAATCAAAGGAACAACTTAACAACCGTGGACCCCTTAACAACCAGCTAACTAACTACTTATTTCCCGGTTATAACATCTTCACGTGCTTGGCAGCTGCCTCTACTCTTCTTGCCTGTATCAAGATGCCCCCCCATTTCAACAGCTTGCCCTCAAGCTGCCAAATTAAAATGAGGAAATTTTCGCTCAATATCTGAGTAAAGCTCCCATGTTGCATCCTCTTTGGACCCCGTGTACCACTGAACAAGAACATAGACAACAGCCTTGTGACCCTACTTGCCCAACCTCCTGTCCAGCACAGCAATGGGTTCAGCAGCTAATAATCCTTTATCATCAATATCAGGTAGTGTGGGTTGTGATGGTCGTTGCCCACTATGTAGTCTTAGCTGGGAGATATGAAAGACGGGGTGAATTTTTGAGGTAGGTGGTAACTGAAGCTTGTAAGCCATGGCTCCCACTTTGGCTATGATGGGAAAAGGTCCAAAATACTTAGGGGCAAGTTTATGACAAATCCTTTGAGCCACAGAATGTTGGCGATATGGTTGCAGTTTGACATACACAAAATCTCCAATGGCAAACTGTTTCTCTGATCTGTGCTTATCAGCCTGATTTTTCATCATCTGTTGAGCCTTTGAAAGATGGAATTTGAGTATTGCAATACACTCTTCCTGAGCCTTGAGGCTTCTGTCGACTGCTGCCACCTTGCAATCCCCAGATACATAGGGTATATGCAAAGAAGGAGGCTGATCATAAATCACCTCATATGGAGTGACACCAATGGCAGAGTACCAGTTGGTGTTATACCACCATTCAGCCAAAGGTAGCCATAAAACCTATTCCAATGGTTTTTCCCCTGTCATACATCGCAAATATCCGTCCAAGCATCTGTTAACCACTTCGGTTTGACCATCAGTCTGTGGATGGTAAGCTGTGGATTTGTGAAGGGCTACTTGCTGGAATCTGAAAAGTTCTATCCAGAAGTTGCTGATAAAAATCTTGTCTCTATCACTAACAATGGTCTTGGGAATCCCATGCAACTTGAAAACTTGTTCAAAGTAGACTTGGGCCACCTCAGCTGCTGTGAAAGGGCGAGAAAGAGCCAAAAAATGGGCGTACTTGCTAAGTCTATTAACAATGACCAAAATAGTATCCTTGCCTCTAGACTTGGGAAGCCCCTCCACAAAATCCAATGAGATATTTACCCAAACTGCCTCTGGAATAGGGAGAGGTTGTAGTGTCCCAGCAGGGGAATGCAGCAATGGTTTGCACCTTTAGCAAATAGCACAATTCCTAACATAATTCCTGACATCTTTTCTCATATGTTTCCAGTAGAACATGCTGGCCAGCTTCTTTGCAGTAACTATAGCTCCTAAATGTCCTCCCAAAGGGGAATCATGGAACAATTTGAAATATGCTGCTGCAACACAAAATCACTTCCCACTACCAATTTGCCATTTCTTTGAAGCATGTTTTGCTGCCAAGTATATTTAGGGTGGGAGTTCCCAGCTTGTAATGATTGAATCAATGCTTGTAGGTTTGAGTCCTGTTGCCAAGTCACTTTAATTTTGTCCATCAGATCAGTATCAATGGTACTCAAGTGCATGAAGAGCAAGTGACTGCTGGGGACCCTAGATAGGCTGTCAACAGCCATATTTTCCTTACCTTTTCTGTAGACAACTTCATAGTCAAATCCCATCAATTTGGGAAGCCATTTGCTCTGAAAAGGGGTTGTAATCTTCTGCTCTCTTAAGTATTTTAGACTGAAATGATCAGTTTTGATAACAAAATGGCGACCCAGGAGATGAGGTCTCCATTTCTCCACGGCCAACACCACAGCCAAGAGTTCCTTTTCATAAGCTAAAAGTGCTTGGTGTTTTAGGGCTAAGGCTTTACTAAGATAAGCTATAGGGTGGCCTTGCTGTGCCAAAATAGCCCCAATTCCAACCCCTAAGGCATCAGTCTCGATGGTAAAAGGTAATGAAAAATCAGGTAAAGCCAAAACTGGTGCTGAAACCATTGCAGCTTTGAGTTTGTCAAAAGCTTCCTAAGCTTGCTCACTCCATTTGAATGCATTTTTCTTCAGGAGTTCTGTAAGTGGTTTGCTAATTAAGCCATAATACTTAATAAACCTCCTATAGTATCCTGCGAGTCCCAAAAATCCTCTCAGTTGTTTAACAGTAGAAGGAACTGGCCATTCTATCATCACCCTAATCTTCCCAGGCTCTGTAGAAACACCACGAGCTGAAATGATGTGCCCTAAATATTTCACTTGCCGTGCCCCAAACACACACTTACTCATTTTTGCAAACAGTGAGTGTTGTCTCAAGGTATCCAAGGTTAGCTTTAATTGAGTTAAATGTTGCTGCTGAGTCCTGCTGTAGATAAGAATGTCATCAAAAAAGACAAGAATAAATTTCCTTAGATACTATTTGAAGACATGGTTCATTAATGCTTGAAAAGTTGATGGAGCATTTGTTAACTCAAAGGGCATGACCATAAACTCATAATGCCCCTCATGGGTTCTGAAAGCCATTTTAGCTATGTCAGCTAGGTTCATCCTCACTTGGCAGTAGCCAAACCTGAGGTCTATTTTTGAAAAAAACTCAGCACCATGTAGTTCATCCAGAAGTTCCTCAATCACTGGAATGGGAAACTTATCCATGACAGTGTGTTTGTTTAACTGTCTATAATTAACACATAGTCGCCGTGAACCATCTTTTTTCTTAACTAAAATAATAGGAGATGAATATGGGCTTTGTGAGGGCCTTACTACCCCAGCTTCTAACATTTCTCCTATTATTTTCTCAATGATATCCTTCTGCAGAGCAGGGTACCTATATGGTTTCACATTCACAAGATGAGTGCCTTCCTTCAAAATGATTTTATGATCATGGACCCTATGTGGAGGAAGCTGCTTGGGTTCCTCAAAAATATCTTGATACTTAATCAACAGCTTAGAAAAAATGGGGTTGATCTCCTCTGAGGTAATAGATGGTTGTGTTACAGGATGTACTTGCACAGCAAAAATTTGTGCACACCTGACTATCTTCCTTTTTAACCCCTTGTAATCCATCCACTCTACAGCAGTTTTGTTGGATCCTCTAAGTACCTGTTTCTTCCCATCATATTTAAACTCCATCCTGAGTTTCTCAAAATCCCATAAAATGGGTCCCAGCGTAGTAAGCCATTGTACACCCAAAATCATTTCATAACTACCCAGGGCCACCACTATCATATCTGCCTTGTGTTCTTCCCCATGTAATCTCCAAGTAAATCCCTTACATACTGCATCACAGGTAAGCTTGTTACCATCAGCCACTGTCACTAGCATTTGGGGAACCCTTTTTAGCTAACAGTGCAATCTTTTTGCTACATCTATGTCCAAAATATTATGTGTACTCCCTGAATCCACTAAAATTTGTAGGGTGTGCTTTCCTGTTTTGCCTACTAACCTCATGGTCTAGTAAGCATTTATTCCAGCCAGTGCCTGCAGAGATATCTGAGGTGTCTCCTCGTCTAGCTCCTCCTGTTCTTCCTCTAGCTGCTCCTCTTCCTTACTTTCTTTATCATCTAAATCCTCTATTATCTCAAGCCTATAAGCTTGAGCCTTGCACTTATGGCCTGGATGGAATTTCTCATCACAAAAAAAAACAAATATTCTTGGCTCTCTTTTCCTCAATCTCCTTGGGACTTAAGAGTCTTCCTCTAGATCTAGGTCGAGATGTAACAAAAGTAGAGTTCTGAAATGAATTGTTTCTTGTGGATGACTAAGCAGGAGCATTAGTTCTAGAGGAACCACAATTATAAGGTTGTGAGCCCCTAGTACGTGTCCCCACATTTCTCATAAATGATGGAGGTGTTTCCAATATTGGTTTGGTCCTTCTTGTAATAGAGGTCAGAGTTGCCTCTTGCAATTTAGCCAAGCAATAGACATCATGCAATGTTTGAGGTTTGAACATTCTGACTGTTGTCTGGATTTCGTTATTCAGTCCACTCAAAAAACAACTAATAGCATGATTTACCGCAAAATCAACTCTATTTAATAATGCATCAAAATGCTCCTGATACTGCTCCACTATACCAATCTGCTTCAACTTCATTAAATCAGCCAAGGGATCATCAAAAGCCCCTGCCCCAAACCTAGTTACAATGGCTCTTTTATATTGCTCCCATTCTGGCCATTCTTCCCTATTTTTCACAAAAGACTGGTGCCACAGCAATGTTTTCCCATTTAAATGTGTGGCAGCTATTTTTACCTTCATATTGTCAGAGGTGCTATCTACTTCAAAAAAACTGCTCATATTTGTAAGCCTATCCTTGTACATTTTCCCCTCCAAACTTAGGGAAATCAATCTTCGATAATCTTGAAAGAGAATTTTGGTTATTACCTCTAGATGATCCACTTCCTGTTGCAGAGTTGTTGTTGGCTATCTGTAGGACCTGTCTGCTTAGTCCAGTACTAAGCTCCCTCAGCTGGTCATTCACCCTTCCTTGTTGTTCTTGAAATGTCGTCATTGATTGCTGCATCTGTTGATACTGCTCTTCCCATCTGTGGCTATCATTCGATCTGGTATTATCTGAAATAGCCATGGATTTTAGTTTTGAAATAGTTCCTGGAGATGAGATTGATGGATTGTTGAAGGTACAATTCAACAATCGAGTGGAAGGATATTTGTGTTATGTGTATTGTGGGCTGGATCGATTGGAAATATTAGCCACTCGATCAATGTGAAAAAAATTCAGGGTTCCAGGACTTGCTCTGATACTAATTTGTTAACTCTCCCAGAGGGAATTGCCTCGGAGAAGAGAAAAAGTAGAGAATAGAGCTGGGTTGGCAGATCAGTGGAGAGAGAGAAAGAGATTCAGAGAAGAATGAGAGGGAAAATTCAGAAGATTTCATTCATTGATGATTTCTTACAATCCCCTTCCTCTCTCTTTATAACAGCAATACAATCAAAGAAACAACTTAACAACTGTGGACCCCCTTAACAGTCAGCTAACTAACTGCTTATTTCTCGGTTATAACATCTTCACGTGCTTGGCAACTGCCTCTACTCTTCTTGCCTGTATCACATCATCTAACCAGCAATTAGGTTAAACTACTCTAGATGAAATTGGCAAATTAAACTCACAAATTAAACTACTAGAAGCAAATTAATCTACAAATTAAAGCATTAAACAACAAACGAAAGTACTAAGCATACAATCACAGATCTGGACTGGGGACGGGTCAGCCGTCGGAGGCGGCACGTTGGTGGTAGGCCTCGAAGGACAAGGACAAGGACGAGGCACGGTGAGAGTCGATGGAGCTGGGGGAGCGGATGGCTAGGATTCTGGCCCACTTTCTGCTTGAGCTGTGTTTGGAATAAACAATGCCTCTGGGGCTGGGTCGAGAAACTGAAGGGGGGGCAGAGGCCGTGGCAAAAAGAAAAAATAAATTCAGTCAGTCAAAAAGAAAACTCTCGACTCCACAGAAAATTCTTAGATACACACGTATGTATCTAATATGATATACAACCTAAAGTTGTGTAGTGAATGCACACTTGATATATTGTAGTGTGTCTTTTTTTTCTGCAGTAGTGTATCTTTTCTGTTACATTTTTCTTCCTGCATTATACCCTTTGTTTTTTGCAATATATCTTTTCTTGTCTATAATATATTTTTTTCTTATGTGAAGGGTATCTTTTGTTTGCTACAATGTATCCTTTTCTAATTAGTTGGGCTGATAAATTACGAAAATGCTTGTTGGGTTGAGGAAAATGAAATAGGGTCTGGCCCAATTATATGATACCTCTTACATAGGTATATACCTAAGTATGGTATATAGGTATGTACCTTAGAATTAAAACAACTCCACGATTTGCGGATGCAATATCACACTATCACTATACCACCCAAAAAAAATTACATATATAACGTGCATCATATTTTTTTAATTTTTGAAATTTAATAATTCCAACTTTGAGGGTCTGGAAAGTAGTGAGCTGAACTTAAAAAATAGCTTATAGTAGGCTGTATTTTACGGGTGATTTTCTAGTATACTACCATCGAGTTTGACTCGACGGAAGCCTGACATGGTGGTGGCTAAAGCTAATGTAGATATTTTTGGAAATTATTTTTTAAAAAAAATCTCGCTCGGCCAGCTTTTGTACAATGTTCAATGTTAACCCGTTTAAATTGTATACCTCAGTTTTTCCATGTCACCCCCTACCCTCCCATCCCCCTTTAATGAGTCTATAAACTATTATTGTTTGAATAGGAAGTGAACATAAAAGAAAAAGCAACTAATTGTAAAAATCGGTTATTGCCTCTCTCTCCCAACTCTTAACACACACACACACACACACACACACTCTCTCTCTCTCTCTCTCTCTCTCTCTCTCTCTCTCTCTCTCTGTCTCTGAGCAAACATTGAAGGTGAAAAGTTTCAGAAAAAAAAAACCCTAATTGTTCATTTGCACATGTTGAAATTGGAATTTCTGTGTAATTTTTGGTGGAGACCAGTGAAGTTGGAGAAAAAGGCTCAGGGGAGGCAAGGTTGTAGTTGGCAGTTTGAAGTTGAGAAAGGTAAGTTCTAAAACTTGGAGGTGTTTAACTTTATATAATTCTTTGTTATTGTAGCTTGTTTATTATAGTTGTTGTCTAGTTAAATGTAGAGAAAAATTCATTACGAAGTTAGTCAGATGTGTGTAATTACTTATTGTTATTGTTAAATAGGGTTCAAATGCGAGTAATTATTCTAGAGAAATATCTATAAATTTAAGTGTGCAATGCAAGCACTTTTTGGTATATTTGTTGTGCTTTGAGTAGCGTAAGTGCGAAATGGCTGATGATTTCATAACAATAGAGATGCATCATGAAGGGGCATTTGTGGATGGTAAGGACTTAGAATGTGTAGGGGTGGAGCGATAAAGATTCATCTTGTGAACAAAGATAAGGTTTCAAAATTTAAGATACTAGAAATTGCTAAGGATGTTGGGTTTGCAAACGTGAAGGAGCTGGTATGAGTTTGAGAGATGGGTCAAGGGCACATCACAATGATATAGAGTCACTAGAATGTGGCTGTTGTGGCTAGATTGGAGAGAAAATTAGTGGTTTACTTAGTATATGAGGTGGATGTTGCTAATATAATTCCTAATGTTCTAGCTTTACCTTGCCGATGTATTGAAACAAAACAGTCAAATGTGGATCCTCATAACAGGGCTGAATGTTCTATCCTAGATTCCTCTGCATAGGATGGACCATGTGTGGCCTTGTCTTTGGGATCTAAAAAATTTAAAGGATTTAAAGTGAAACATATCCCAAGAACATCACCTATCTCAAGAGAGAAAACACAAGCCCAAACACATAAGTTTGCCTATCTAACCTGCACCAATTGAGCCTCAAACAAATTCTCTATAAAAAGGGTGCCTTTCTCCCTAGACCAACTTCTGCAGCCTCTCCCCCATCCTCTCTCCTAATAACCATTACTCGCATGGATAATAAGGCCTCTGTTGTAGTAGTGAACAATGAATGAATTAGGAATACCTAAAATCTGATTCGTCGATTCCTTAGAAGAAGTTGGTTGGTGAAAGCAGCTATAGTGACAGTTCAGGTTACAGTGAGTATAAACCTAAAGCTGATACTAAAGCTGAACCTGAAGAGATGATAAGTGGAAGGCATAATTAAGAAGCTTCATCTTCAAAATCAAAAGGGGAGATGAAAGTTGGCTTCACCGAAATTGATGTTGACAATGAAAGAGAAACTGACTTTGAAGATATTAATACCAGCGACGATAAGTAGGAAACTATCATGGCAGGGATCATTGACTTTAGGAGATAGAAGTAAGTTGATTAAGGTAATTATGCAATTGTAGTAGCAATAGTTTTCAATGATCAAATAGAAAAGCATATATGGTTCTCAAGTTAGTATGAACATTCTAAAGAAGAAATGGAGACTAGAGGAAAGCCTGCTGATGATGATGTGCTTCGGCTATTAAGCAGGAAGATCGAACTTTTGAGGTCGATGAGCATACTGAATTCAAAAAATTGAAGTGGAATGTTAGTATGACTTTTGGAACTACACAAAAGTTTAATAATGTAATTGTTAGTATGACTTTTGACCTTAGAATAGGTGTACATAACTCAAAAAGAGAAAGGGTTGGCCTAGTTTGCAAAGATGGATGCAACTTAAAGGTGTAATGTTCATAGGATGAGGGTATAAAAGCTTGGGTTATGAGAATTGTACATGACAAAAACAGATGCACAAGAAACATTATCAAAAACAGGTAGTTAAAGTATTGGAATGCAAAGCATTACCTCATGAAATTCGAAGAGCAACCTAACTGGCTTTCCAAGGACATGATAGAACAAATGAAAAAGCATCATGGGGCCATCATTCCTTAGTGGACTTCATACAAAGCTAAGGAGAAAGCAATGAAATTGTTGCATGGTTTAATAAAGGAGCACTACTATAACGTATAGAGGTATGTTAAGGAGGTTAAAAGGTTGAACACGAGCAACACCTTCATATTGAGAACTAACCTCATAGAGTGAAATCAGTGTTTTCCAAAGGTTTTTT
>JAKOGI010000002.1:3817500-3930000 GCA_029747015.1 Carnegiea gigantea | reverse complement strand
TTCCATCCTCAAAGTCAAACTTTTCATTGATAAACTCAATATAACAGTACAGTTGAAACCTACCCCCAACCATACACATACCTTATCTGGTTTTTGTCAACCCCTCCCCCGATATACCACCTCTAGATCTACCCCACACTATAACTTTGCCAACACCACCATAATAAAAAAATGGACTAAAAGACAAATACATCCATAGCATAGGACCACCACATTTGTCTAATTCCTTCACTTTAAGAACCATCAGTTCTTCTTTCATTGCCATAAATTTTTTCTCATCTTTTTTCTCTTCTCCTTCTTATTGCCGTTCTTGCTCCTTAGTTTAGCATTTCAATGACATGTACAATTTCATTACCTTCATCATTATTCATTCCTCCTTTGCTATCGCCTCCCTTCATTGCCTTCATATTTTTCACTTCAATTCCCATTTTGTCCATTTTAGCAACCAATTCTTCCAGTCTTTCTTTCAAAATATTTTTCTTCTTGGTAACATTTATTTCCACATCTTCTTCCCATTTGAAAAAAAAAACCCCCACAATCTTTATTCACTTGGCAACAATAAAACAATATATAAGATTATTAACATTTAGAAATTGTATAAGTTTTCCCTTTTTATATCTTTGGTTCGTTTTGTTATTAACATTTAGAAATTTTGTAAATGGAGCAACACAAATTACATTTTTGAAATTGTAAGCCTCCTATTCAACTTGATAATTTAACAATAGCTCTAGACGTGAAATAACTTTGCTATAGCGTCTAGTATTGGAAGATGGGATAGTTGTGGGATTGGATGATTTATTTGATGAGGAGGAGGGAAAAAAAGAATGTCAAAGTAGTTTATGTTATTCTCATGGTATGCAAGATTTGGAAAATGGGAAATAAGGCAATCTTTGAGAGGGTACAACCTTAGCCGAGGATGTTTGATAAGTGCTTTATATGTACATCTTTTTAGGACTATTTTACTTCGTTTTTAGGAGAATTTTGTGCTTAATGATGCTATTTACTATCCTATTTTCGATTTATGCTTGGGTGTAGTTATTTTATGTGTTTTGCAGGATTTCCTATTCACACAGCATTTTCCCTTTAATGACTGTGTTTTGACCTCCCCCACGGTCCTCTATGTTATGCCACGACAGTAGAGCAAAGAAAGAGCAAAATTCCATACCCAGCACAGACCACGGTCAGCCGATGGTAAATCATACGGACCGTGATGTGCCTGTAACCGTTGCCTCTTCGTCTTCCGTCAATTGTGTGGTTGAGATCAACTGAAGTTTCCTATAAATACGGACGTTCTGCAGCAAAGCAAGAGCATTAAAGAGCATTCTAAGCAAGCAAGCAAGTACAATAGTTTAGATTATATTAGTTTGTTTTATCTCAAATTTTGTTCTTTGTTTAGTTTTATGTAAGTTTTCAGTGTGAGAGTTTTGATCCTGAGGCGGTTCTAAAGCCCTTGGTGAAGGCCATCTCAGTCGAGTCCCTTTCACTCAAGATTTCGTCGATCTTTTTGATTAGTTTATCTTTTATCATGTCTGACTAGCTTTCTTAGTCTAGGAATTTAGTAGTTTTTAGAATTGTTATTGGATCATATTTTGATTCTTAAAGAATTATACTTGTTTTCATGATTGGTTTCATTTCATTCTATCAAGTGTTTGATATGTTGTGAGTTGATTTTTGACTAAAATTTGCTTGCACAATTGAAACAATCAAGTGAAAATTTGAAAAATGACATTTAGTTGTTAGACTACTTGAATAGACATAGCATAACTTCATCACAAAAGAGAGATTTATACGTTAGGAGGGCTAGTAAGTAATCGAATATACAAGCTTGGATTAAGTCAAATTAATTTGAAAGAATAACACTTGCTCAATTTAGGTAAATTTGATTGATTTCGAAAGAATAGATCCAATTTCTTGACAAGATTACAATTCCTCGGAATTAACTGATTAGAGAATAACACATGTTTAATTTTGACGCAATTCTCTTCCATAACTGCAAAAATTCCTAGCCATTTTTCTCTTATTAATTTAGACAAGTTCATTTGTTTGCAGTAGTTAATCAACTCCACTTGAAATTGAGTTTTGCTTAGCATATTCTGACAAGACTAGGCTCAATAGATTACTTTAGTCCCTGAGGAATGATATCTTTATCTATACTGCGAACACCCATGCGTTTGCGGTGGTGTCATGATCACCTTTTTGGCGCCGTTGCCAGGGACTAAATTGCTAACTATTGAGTATTGTCTTACGAACGTGACTAAGCATTTTATTGTTTTGTTTTGTTTTGTTTCTTGTTATTTTTCTTTTTCCAGTTTAATTGTGCTGGTAGTGTTGGTGAAAGTGCTTGCAGGACTTTATGCGAAGTCTAATTTTATACGAGCTTGATCCAGAGATCGAGAGGACTTTTCACTTAAGGAGGAAAAAGCAAAGGATTAACGAACAAAGGCGCGAGGCAAGAAGGAATTCAAACATGGCGGGTGAAGAAAGAAGGACCCTTCGAGATTTCGTTACTCCGGAGTCCAAGAGATCGCCTCAAGCATAGCTCGGCCTGCTGTGCATGCCAATAACTTCGAGCTCAAGCCAGCACTTATTTCCATGGTGCAGCAATCTCAATTCAATGGAACTCCTTTAATAGACTTGAATCTATACCTCTTGGTATTTTTAGAAGTGTGTGATATGCTAAAGTTAAACAGAGTTTCCAGTGATGCGATTCGCCTGTGCTTATTCCCTCTCTCATTGAGGGATAAGGCGAGGGCTTGGTTGCATAACTACTTGGGATGAGTTGACAAAAGCTTTCCTTGCCAAATTCTTCCCTCCAAGCAAGACAGTAAGCCTAAGAATTCAAATCACCAACTTTCTGCAAAAAGTGGATGAGACGCTCTATGAAGCCTAGGAGCATTTTAAGGATTTACTGCGTTTGTACCCCCATCATGGTCTTCAGCGTTGGATGATTATCCAGGCTTTTTATAATGGTGTAACCCAAGCTGTGAGGTCCACTATTGATGCGCGCGGCAGGAGAAACTCTAATGAGTAAGACCGAGGATAAAGCCTATAACTTTATTGAGGAGATGACGCTTAATAACTTTCAATGGTCCACTAAATGAGCCCAACCTAGGCAGATTGGAGGTAAGCTTGAAGTTGACGCTTTTACTTTACTTTCTGCTAAAGTAGATGCTATGACTAAAAGACTGGATGCTGTAAACTCCACTTACCCTTTCCCTTATGAGATCTGTGGTTCAATTGAGCATATATCTTTGCACTGTCAAGTTGGAAGCCCTTTTTCCCAAGGGCCCGATGAATTTAATTATGTTCAAAATTTCAACCCAAGATCGGCCAATGACCCTCACTCTAATACCTATAATTTAGGTTGAAAGAATCACCTGAATATCTCCTATGGGTCTAATCCAAACTCTGTAAATATGCCCCCTATGAATGCTAGAGTACCCCCTGATTTTCAAAGACCCCTATTCCCTCCTCAGATGGCCCAAAAGTCAAATTTAGAGTTAATGATGAAAAACATACTTATGGCACAACAAAAACAAGATGAGTACATTAAGCAATTAGCCTCCAACATTGATGTGCTTACAACTCATAATAGGATGTTGGAGACCCAAATTGCCCAGAAAACTGCTTTTTCATCTGCATCCCCAGATAAACTTCCTAGTAAGCCTAAACCCAATCCTTGTGAGCATTGTAACTGTGTTGCCATGAAAGACGATGAAGAGGACTTAACTGACTCTGAGAAAGTATCAAAGGAAGAGGGTAGAGAGATAACTATGGCTGGTAGTAAGGAAAGTAACTATGGTGGCGAGACTGCCACATTTATATAGAATTACTCTATTCAGGTCCCCACCATTTTTCCTCTAAGCTTCCTGACCCAGGTAATTTTTCTATCCCATGCGTTGTAGGAAAGGTAGAAATTGAAATAGGGCTATGTGATTTAGGTGCAAGTGTCAGCATAATGCCCTACTCTTTGTTTCATAAGTTACACTGAGGACCATTACTAGCCTCCCCATTTTCACTACAGTTGGCTGATGGTTCTGTAACACAGCCCATAGGTAAGTTAGAAGATGTGTCTGTCAATATAAGAGACATTTAGTGTTAGAAAACTTCATTGTAGTCGATATGCCCGAAACTAATGATGCCTAAATTATCCTAGGTAGGCTATTTTGGCGACAACTAGTTGACATATTGATGTAAGAGAGGGTCGTATTTCTTTTGAGGTAGAGGGAAGGTTTGCTGTGTTTAGTCATAGAAAGGAGGATACGGTTTCTTCTCATTCTTCTATATTAGATGCATTATCCCTTTCCCCTGAGTATGATATGGACGATGTCTTGTATGATGAAGATCCTCTTGATTCTAAATTGATTTCATATGAGGACCCTAACCAAGGGTATTTTAGGGTAGAGTTTTATGCTCCTATGCCACCAAGCAAGCACGAGGTTGAGACCCTTGTTTCTAATAATTCTTTGATGAGTGAATATTGCAGGTTTACATGAGTTGTTCACTCTATGCCCCCTTTAAAAGGTTTCGATATTGATTTTGATGTAGGGGTTGAGCAAGTAGAAGTTAGCCCATCTGATGAGCCAAGAGAGCAATTTGTCTTGTACGCAAACAATGCATCATAGGACCAAGTTATGAACACGAAGGACCTATAGCCAGAACTTCTGCGGTGGTACCTTCAACTGAAAAAGTTTGATTTTGTAGTCCGGGACAAAGTCAATGTCCATACACTATCTAATCCGAATCAAGTTTAGAACAAGGGTTAAGCTTTTGACCTTAAAAGAGCACTTCTTAGGAGGCAACTCAAGCTTTCTTTCTCTTTTCTTTTTATAGTTTTGGTTTTTGAAATTTCATTTTTGTTGTTATAGAGGGAAAAAAAACACAAAAAAACGAGGGAAAAAATATACATATATCAACAAAATATTGGCACCACGGTCAGGAACACCAGAAATACGAAATGGGTGCCAACCCTAGAAAAATATAGCAGCAGACACCATGGACCGTCTGTGGTGCACCCCACGGTCTGTGGTGTGCTACTACGGGCCGTAGTCTAGGTTTTTGACTGCGGTGCCGTTTCCCCTCCCCTTCACTCCATCTTCTTCACTCTTCCTCCCTTCTCCCTCTTCCTCCGTTCTTTCTCTCTAAAAACCTCCATAACCCACACCTTCAATCCCCCTCAAATCTTCTCCATTTTTCTTCATTTTCACACCAAATTTCTTCCTTTCACTTAGTCTCCCCATTTCATCCACAAATTCTCATCTCTTTTCTTCTTCTTCTTCTTCAAAATTCATCTCGCCCTCATTCATCCACCATACCTATCCTTTTCTCTCTAGTTCTTCACATGTTTACCTTTTTCTTCAATTTCCTAGGTTTTGTTCTTATTTTTGGTTTTAATTTTGTTTTTGGTTAGACTTTGTCACCATGGCACCAAATAAAAGGCAAAGGAGCTCCAAGGAGGTTGGTTCATCAAGTTAAGCACCATTCTGACCTCAAAGAACATCCAGAACATCAACTAATGCGCGTGTTAGAGGTAACGTTCTTCACCCGCTTGGTTTGGCTCATCCTAATCATGTTGCTAGGTATAACTGTTTGAATGAATGTGCAGTAGTAGCAACTAGATACTATAATAAGAATTTGTTAGCCCAATTGCCCGATTGGGAATGTTGGATGATATTCATTGGTTGTTTGCTAGAGATGGTATGAACCACTTTCTAGAACTCAAAAGGCATATATATAGGGACCTGACCTTAGAATTTTTAAGTACACTCTATATCGAGGTCACTAGAGGGCCTTAATGTCAAGCTGGATATGTATCGTTTTATAGTAAGGTCAATTGTATGAACTGAACTTAGGTATCTTCAATATTATTTTTGGTTTTCCACCTAGCATGGGTATATCACACCTTCAAGTCCCCTGCGAATTCAATCCGAATGCATTTTGAGGTGAACTTTCGGGGAGTGTTAGGCACAGTACCAGTTCATCGAAATGTGTGCATATTAGGAACCCCTGCGTTAGAGTAGCTCAGTGTATCCTTGTTTGTTTTTTTGTTTGCTCGAGACGATTGTCTGAATGGCCCGAGACTTTCTTATACTTTCTGTCCTGTATCCTAGATGGTGTCGAACTTCACCTAAGTTTATTCTTAGCTAGGCAATTGAATAGTGCTGCTGTTAGCACTAAAGGTAGGATAGTCATTGGTAGAATAATAACTACTATTGTTAGATTCTTGAGTGTTGAGCCCAATCCTGAGGATAGAGTTTCTGGGTCTGAGCGGCTTGACCAAGCTGCTTTTGAGATTATAAACTTTTGTAAAGTTGAGGCTAGCCGTTTGTGTTGGATTTACCATGGGGACTGGCTTTTACCGCTTTCTAATGTTGATCGTACTACTTTGCTTCACTGAGGTAACCTTTATTGGGTACCTGGTGATGATGAGGTTGTCCGACTTGTACCCCACCAACCCACCCCTCACTCTAGTCAAGCAGGACCTAGTTCTTCCTCTCAACCACCCTCACCTGACTATTCTGATATCCAAGACACCCTTAGGTCTATTCAAGAGGAACAAGTTTCCCTACGAGCCTTTGTAGCTTCAGAGAGCGCCACTCTTCGGGACTTTGTTCAAGAGCGCCACGATGAGTTTCGTGGGTTGTTTACTTCTCAAACCCAATATTTCCAAGACTATAGGGCATATCTAGAGACCTGACAAGATTAGCATATCTCCTATGGACAACCACCCCATTCTCCTCCACCTTCTTCTCTCTGATTTTTATTTCTGCTACTCCCCTTCCCCTTTTTATTATGATGTGCCCACATTGAGGGCAATGCATGATTCAAGTATGGGGGAATTAGTTCTTATATTTGGCGTCTGATGTATGTTTCTATTTTGGTGTGTTTGTTTTTGCTTTGCATATATTTTTAGTTGTAGTATTTGCAGTTTTTGTTTTAGTTTTGTTTTAGTAGTACATTTAGTTTTCTTATAGGTTGTATTTTAGTTTCTTTCTTTCTCTTATTAGTTTCTTTTGCATTTTAGTTTGCATTGTTTGTAGGAACATGCATGCATTTTTAAGAAAAAACAAAAAAAAAATAAAGAAAAAAAATCCTAGGATGATGATCTTTATAGATTTGGTAGCTTTCTTTGGTTAGTTTGATCCTTTGACTCGCCCAAATTATGCATAAAAGTTTGCAAATGAATTTTCGAACTGAATTCCATGTTTTGACCATATGTTGAATGCGAATTAATTTTTCGCATGAGTCTTTACATGAAATTCTGGCATGTGTTTGCTAGTAAGCTAGTCTTGACTGTGGCAGATGTCCAGTGAGACTTTGAGCCTTTAGAGACAGTTTATCATTATTAGTCTCATATTTTCTTTCATGTGTGACTCTTCTTTGACGTCATTGCTCTAGAACTTGTCTTGATTCTCATTCAAGATAACATTTCGCATATACATTTTAGGCAATATGATTGAGGTTTTTTTTTCTTTCTTTGATTTGTTTGAAACCCACGGCCAAATAGCCATTCTTGTTATGTATTGTATCCCTTCTTAGCCCCTTTGAGCCTATAACTGTTTTTCTTTGACCTGAACCTCCTACCTTTAGCCCATGGCCAAATACTTATCTTACCGTTAAGCCAAGGCTAGAGGAGATTCTTTTGCATCAAGTTTGATACGAAGTTAGCAAGGTGGATTGTTATTCTCTTTAGTGAAATTTGGCTGTTTGGTGCAGGGATGCAAGCATTTGATAAATTCCTTGTTTTATTGTGTAAAGTTTAGAGAAGAGTCGATTTTAAAGTTCGTTATGGAATTCCCTTGACTATTCCTCTTTTCAAAAAAAAAGAGAAATAAGAATTAAAAAAAGAAAAAGAAAAAGAAAAAGAAAAAGAAAAGAAAAAGAAGAAAAAAAATTCGAAGAAAGTAATTAGCGTTGGTAGGAATGTGAGATATTTGTGATTTTCGATTCTATCTCTTTTCATTTCGGGATTTATTTTGTTGATGAGTTGATACAGTTCAAGAAGGATGTAGTATGATGCATTGGAATTGTTTAAGCTCTTAGTCTATAACTTTTAGCTCCATATTTTCAAATTATTTGTTCCCCTCTTACCTTTACCCTAAGCCCTGTCACATCCCTATGAAAGTCCTCATGATTATTTAGTGTATTTGCATTTTCGTGGTGGCAAGTTTGAGAATCTTATCAAGCTTATAGCAGATTTGTGTACAAGAAATGAGAATTGAGAGAACCTTCATATATATACATTGTTGAACACATGAGTGCTGAGTGCCACATAACTATAGTGAGGTTCTACCGGCCTTGCTAGTGTTACTCATTTTATATGCTAGGATGATTGTATTTGATAATTTGGAGGATGATTGGTTCAAGTTTTGCATTATGGTCTATAAAACATTTTTGAGATTTCATTCCCTATTCTATTTGTTAATAATATTTTTGCATCTTTTTGGGCTACATTTGGATAATCCTTTCCATTTGAATGTTATCAATGTCTAACCTGAGGAGGCTGTGTAAATGTTTAATCCTTATATTACTTGAGGACAAGTAACAGTTTAAGCATGGGAGAGTTTGATAAGTGCTTTATATATACATCTTTTTGGGCTATTTTGCCTCATTTTTAGGAGAATTTTGTGCTTAATGATGTTATTTACTCTCATATTCTCGATTTATGCATGGGTGTAGTTGTTTTATATGCCTTGTAGGATTTCTAGTCTTTTACCCATTATTTGCCCTTTAATGGCTATGTTTTTACCACTCCCACAGTCATCCATGTTATGCCACGATCATAGAGTAAAGAAAGATCAAAATTCCAGATCCAGCATAGACCACATTCAGCCCGTGGTGAACCCCACGGACCGTGGTATGCCTGTAACTATTGCCTCTTCATTTTTGCTCGGCTGTGTGGCTGAGATCAACTGAAGTTTCCTATTAATAAGGATGTTCTGTAGCAAAGCAAGAGCACTAAAGAGCATTCTAAGCAAGCAAGGAAGTAGAATAGTTTAGATTAGATTACTTTGTTTTCTCTCAAATTTTGTTCTTTGTTTAGTTTTGTGAGAGTTTTAAGTGTGAGAGTTTTGATCCTGAGACGGTTCTGAAGCTCTTGGTGAAGGCAATCTCAGTTGAGTCCCTTCTGCTTAAGATTTCACCGATCTTTTTGGTTAGTTTATCTTTTATCATGTCTAAGTAGTTTTCTTAGTCTAGGAATTTAGTAGTTTTTGGAATTGTTATTGGATCATGTTTTGATTTTAAAAGAATTGTGCTTATTTTCATGATTGATTTGATTTCGTTCTATCAAGTGTTTGATATGTTGTGAATTGCTTGCATAATTGACACAATCAAGAGAACATTCGAAAGACGACATTTGATTGTTGGACTACGTAAATAAACATAGCATAACTTCGTCTCGAAAGAGAGATTTATATGTTAGGAGGGCTGGTTAGTAATCGAATATGCTAAACTTGGATTAAGTCAAATTAGTTTGAACGAATGACGTTTGCTTAGTTTAGGCAATTTTGATTGATTTCGAAAGAATAGATCAAGTTTCTTGATAAGATTACAATTCCTCGAAATCAACCAATTAGAGAATACCACATGTTTAATTTTGATGCAATTATTTTCCATGACTACAAATATTCCTAGATGTTTTTTTTAAAATTGATTTAGACAAGTTTATTTGTTTGCAGTAGTTAATCGACTCTACTTGAAATTGAGTTTTGCTTAGCATATTCTAACAAGGCTAGACTCGATAGATTACTTTAGTCTCTTAGGAATGATATCTTTATCCATACTATGACCACCCGTGCACTTGCGGTAGTATCGTGATCAATGTTGATTTGAAACTTCCAAGAGCAATTGATAATAATGGCTGATGTTAGAATGTGGAGGGAAAATAGGAAGTTGCTTGTGGAAACAGTCAAAAAATTCATGCTATTTTTCTAGAATAACATCAAACAATAGAATTCATCTTTCTCATTTACACAACTTATGGCATAGGGCACAAGAGGACTTTCAAAGCAGATATTGCATGGATGACGGAAGGGTCACGGGTGGAAGAGTTGCTCACAGAGTCCCTATTCGGGCAATCAACTTTACAAGTAGGACTAACGATGGTAGAAAGAGTGATAGCGGAAGCAAGACTAAAGCCAAACGAACAAACTCATGGAGCAGGAGTCAATGGAAAAGTTTACATACTCAACTTTTGGTACATATGTTTGCTAAGGAGGAAATCGAACCACTCGATTTCCAAGTATCATTGCATCATTATAGATCATTACTACTATCCTTCTATTACTATAAAATTATCGAAGTACAGCAAGCATCAAGGAGGCACACAAATTGGCTAGGCTAGCCAGAAGTCAATTGCCTCTTCATCTTTCACTTGTGTTGTGTTATGTTACTATCTCCAAAAAAATTGTGTGTGGTAAAGTTGGGTTCGAGTTATAAGTTTGCGTTGACTATCATTTATATTTAGACACTCTATTATACGCTAAAATAATTTTTTGGAAATTTTCTTCCATGTCTGTGAAAAAAAATAAGTGGTCACAAGTTGTCTTTTGTTTATTAATGTTTCCTACCTTTGAAAATCTGGATTATGTTCCATCATACATTATAGGATACATAGTCTGACAGAATTCACTTTAGTAACTTTTTGGATTATTGTATCATTAAATAATTGTTCAATATATAAAATAATTAAATTTTCAAAGTACTATGTAGTTATTTATATGTAGTAATCATGACTTGCATTTCATTTTCAAGATTAATGTGAAGCGTACAACTTGGCAGGGGACTTGATGAATATATTTTTTTAGACAATGCTCTTAATGTTCTTAGTTTAGTGACTTAGTTTAGGAAGTCTAATGTGTCACTATCAATTACTGGGAAAGTATTATGATTTTTTTTGGCTCTTCTATTTGGTCTCTCCCATATTTTTTGGTTGCATTAAGCAAAGAAATATAATTGTTTACTCTTATATGATTATAAAACTTGGATTTTCTTTAAACTGAAGATGAAGGTATAGTGTAGTACCAAGAAACACAAACTTAAAAAGTTGATAATGGCAAAAATCATTTGTTTATTCACAGACTTCACATGCCTACTCTTTGATGGTTATGGCAGGTAGTATAGAGGTTATAAGACAATGTTCATTAGGTACATTTAATCATTGCCTTACTAATTAGTTGTCTCCGAGTTTTCTTTTTCTTTTTTTTTGGTGGGTTTGATTTGTTGGTCGCATTTTGGGGTACTCTAATCTAACTAGAGTACATGGGTATTTCTAATTGTTCCATTCTATAAGCTTTGATTCGTTGAGTTACTCTCAAATCAAAGTATCTTCTTTGAATCTTGATTGTCTATATTTGGGCATGTATAGTTTCATTTCAAATTTAATTGTTAATATAAGGAATTGATGCAATATTCCATGTGTGCCTTAAAGGATTTAAAATAACTACTCATATCTTCAAAAATGTGCACCTTTCTTTTCGGGAAGCTTACCCTAAGAACTCCACAGTTAAGCAGACTTGCTATAGAGAAGTCTTGGGATGGGTTACCTCATGGGAAGTTTTCCCAGGTAGCGTATAAGGAAGGATAAAGTATGTTGAAAAGGCTTATGATAATTTGCGGGGTAAGACATTAGTTGTTCATAGTAACTGTACTCTTCCTAGGTAACTATCAGAGCCACCTATAATAGTCAGTTGCACCAATGGACAGAAGAGCCCCGAGTAGTGACCTAATAAGGAAAAGATACTAGTTTGGACCCTGAGTCATGAGGACACTTAAGTTGGTCTGTTTATGAGGCACAACAAGGATGTTTTCTTCAAGTAAGGGTGAATGCAATACCTTGAGTGTGGCTTACAAGATATGAAATGAATACTTATGTCACCAAAGAGGTAAATTTTCTTTTCAAGAAGCCCACTTTTAAGAACTCTATAGTTAAGCATGTTTACTATGGGGCAATCTTGGGAGCCCTTTAGAAAGTTTTCCCAGGTAGTATGTGAGTGAGGACGAAGCACACTAGAAAGACTTGTAGTGATTTGTTAGGCTAGTCATGAATCCTTAAACCCATGCATGATAATTGTCAGTGGCTCGGTAGGGATCAAGCCATTACAATTATATATGATAGAATGAGGTTTAATGCCCCACTGTTATGAGCAAATAAGAGTGGTGTCAACTAAGAAGAAAGTTTCATTATCTTTATTTTGTTTAAGATGTGCTCTATAGAGAAGATTACTTGCTACAGGTAGAATGAGCAGAATAATAATGTGGATTGATACAACACCCTATGAACTTTTCTATAATGATGGTGAATCACATTTTGAGTTCACTAGGAAGATAGCAAGCAAGTTTACAAGAAATTATAGATATTAGAGCTAAGAAATTTTTCTAAGATGTTTGACAAATTCGTTAACCAGAGCCCGAACTAAGAGTAGTAAGAGAGCAAAATAACTAAGAGCTAATATGAAATTGATTACATATTATTGTTCGAGAACTAAGTAGAAGGATTTTTCAAAATGAGAAACATTACATTTTGAGCTTGTACAAAATATTACTGCATTGCAATCATTTTGGGTATATCTGAAGTGTTCAAATAGTTAGTGCCTTTTAGCAGTTTGGCTATTAAACAATAATGTACAATATTTTGACTCATTGAATTAGTTGTAGTGTTATTTGCTTCAAAATAAACTTATGTTTTCTAATGATTGAAGGGCCTTTAGTAGCCAAAAACATTTTGTGACAAATGACTGGAAAATAGTAAGCAAGCTTGAGCACTATCCCACACTTTTAAAAGCGTTTAATAGATTTAGAATATATATTAGCTAATTATTTGTCAAAAATAAAATCTTATTTTGTTAATAATACAAATATGGATATTATCCTAAGTTTTATTTTTCAATAACTAATTACATCCACTTGTAGTTCTGGATTAACTTCTTGAATAGTTATATGCTATTTTAAAATACAATTAAATAACTGTTCAATCTTAAGATAAACCATCCAAAGTTGGTACAGCTCTAATAAATAGAGGAACATAGACAAAAAAAGCAAATAGCAATTATTTAATAATCCTTTTTTGTTTAAATTATTAAATAATGTTTTCAAAGCACCTTATATATATGGATAACACACACTTATGTGCTAGTTTGCTATAAAATAGAAATCTAAGTCTGATTTTCCATAATATGTTGCTACTAACCCCAAACCTTAGGGTACAAAATGTTACAATCCCGTGTAGGGGATATTCAAAAAATTGGGCAAAAAGCAAATGCTAAGCGAAGCAAACAAGTCATTGGGTTTGAGTACATTTGGATCTGATCATTTTTTAGTCAGTAACATTTTAACTTGAGTCGACTTCAAGTTAACTAATGTTTGATCCAATAAATTTGGCTTTCAAAAGGAAATAACTTTGTAGGAAACTTCAAGTTAGATATGGTATGATTTAGGTTCTGCTTTAGGGTCCTTTTGAGCATTAGATTGGATATAGTATAAGTCCTTTAATTTATGTGTTAGGTCAATGTTGCCACACACTCTTCTGGAGGAAGAAGAAAGGAAAGGTGGGAATGAGGTCTAGGTTCAAACCACTAAACCTCTTAGGGCCTGTTCTATTTCGCGTTTTAGATAGATAGATAGATGTAAGGAGATGTAAGGAGCTGTAAGAAGATATAAGGAGCTGTAAGAAGATGTAAGGAGTTGTAAGGAGCTGTAAGGATGGGTGTAAGGAGTTGTTAAATTGTTGAAGAGTTATATAATATAATTTGTTTTACAATGAACGTTTTGGATGAAAAATAATAATATTAAAATAATATACTTATTAAAAATAAATAATTAATTAAGTTAATTACACAACAATAAAATATATTAATCCCATAAATTTGGTGAATAAAATTTCATCCAAGATTTTTTATATGAACATTAGTTTGATCGAATAAGCAAAGTATAACAAAAAAAAAAAAACAAACTTTTTTGACAAAATTGAATACAACTCTTCAAATAAATTCCTATTTTAAGTAAATAATTTTAAATATAAATAAATGTATGGTCACCTATAATAATATATATTTCATGTCGAAACTCAAATATAATTTACGTCATTATATTATATTTTTATGTTTATGTAAATGTTGTGTTCATAAGATATTTATAAATTTTGTATATTGATAGTATTATTAAAAAAATATACATATTTCTATAACTAAAATAAATGAATATTATAGAAAATCTATGAGATGTAAGAAGATGTAAGGAGATGTAAGAGGATGTAAGAAAATACAAGGAGATGTAAGAAGCTATAAGGAGATATAAACTCTTAGTTAAATTCTAAAAAATACGAAATAGAACAGGGCCTTAGGCCCTACAGTAGTATCGATCATTGAGCCCGTGCTCTTGTATGCATTTGAAGTATAAATAGATGGGGAGAAAAAGTTAATGAATTAGCTTAAAAGTTTAATAGTGAACATGAAATGCCAAAATGAAAACTCTACAAACAAAATTACTAATAAACCACACAATCAACCAATCAATTATAGTCTCTACATTAATTTTTGAAGCGATGAACTCCTTGCGTGGCGTAGATAGTAGACTCGTAGCAAAGAGAGAAAAGCGCTAGAGAGGGAGTTCTATGTTGAAATTTTATATATAGTATTATAATAAAGCATAGAAACAAATTCAACAGGTCACCTTCATGAGGCGAGGCTTCGTTCTTTTTATCTGTTCAATAGTGGACTTCTAAAAACTTTATAGGTGATTAATTTTTCACCTTAGGATTACTATTTAATTTAGAGGTGTCTTATAGTTCTCATAGGTGAGAATTTTATAAAAGTAATCCCTAAATGAATTATTAGTCACTCTAAAAATTGTTAACAGTAATCTAAAAGTTATTCATACCACATTATCTCTTATATTAGGCGGTGTCATATAGGACATACTATTTCAAATAAGACAATCTATATCATTAAAAAGGCGTTATATTTGCATTGGCAAAAGTCATATTGAAGTGTACACTAAGAGATACTTTTTCCCAACTTGTTAATAATTACTAGTTGGATTTTTTTGGGGCATAGTTGGTACTTTCTTTTTTTCCAATGAAAAGTACTATTTAGAGACTAGTTTAGGCATGCCCCAAAATATGTACATCAAACTTTTTCTTCAAATATACAATTCTATAATTTGTCTACCCACACTTTAAAAGTTAATTTCCTTCCAACTACATTCATCCTCAATTCCCTTTTAATCTTGCTAGCAAATATAGTGTCAGATTGCTATCTCTGTTGAAACGTTCTCAAATTTCTTTCAAGGAATATGTTGTAGGCTGCAGTAGCTTTTAAAGAGTAGAGAAACAATCTTTGACACTTGGACATCTGATCAGCATGGTTTCCACGTCCTTCCCGATCAAACCCATATATATGCTCTCTCAAAAGATTCAGTACTTAAATAAAATAATCACCTTGAAAGAATAAATGTTCAATACTTTCTACTTGATCACAAAAACAACATTGTTACTCTACTTCACGCATGTCCACATATACTATCTCTTGTAGGTAGTTTATCTTGAACCATTAGTCAAACAACGAAGGCATCTTTAGGATTGTATGCCTTATTTCGAACAACTTCATACTGCTGAACCTATGGTATCTGCCTGTCTAATTAAATTATATGTAACTGTAGTATCAAATTTTCTTTTTCTTTCCACCGTCACCGGCATTGTTGCTATCATACTAGATATACAAATTTTCCTTCTGTTCAATAATTCTTGTCTGGTACCAGCTGCTATTGTAGTTTAATTAATACCTCTATATACAACCTTCAAATAAATTTCATGGATCCACTTAACCCACATGATATTTTTCGATGATATACTGTAAGTGTTTCCCAACAACAAGTTTCTTCCAGATTATAGGTCTTCTGATATTTAGCCCTCCCGTACTGTGGCTAGCAGGCATTGTCTAAAGCCATAGCCTACAGTTTATTCTTCCTTCTTTGTTTGCCCACATATACCTCATACATTTCCTCTTAGGTTCCTTAAGTACTCCTTGACGTGGCACAAAAATTGAGCCCTAATATGTATACATGTTGATAAAACTGAATTGGTAATCTGAACTCTACATGCGTAAGTCAACTTCCTAGTACCCCAACTATTACTCTTTGTGATAGTTTTCTTCATTAACACAACACAACCATTCGTATTCAAATTTCTATGCTTTAATGGTACTCCTAAATGCTTCATAGGTAACTCACCTTCTTCCGATCCTATTATCTCTAACATTTCATCCTCATGATTTTGTCACACGCTAGCCATGTAGATTTGAGACTCACTCATGTTAGCCTCTAGTCTAGAACATTGAGAACAAAGTTAGACAACATCCAAAACGCATTGCATTTGTTTTCGGAGAAACTTACTTGAATGGTGGTAACGCCCAGACGTACATGTGGTTGACGTATCAATTGATTGTGCGAGCTGACATGTACCCGCTTCGAAGACCTGCACGAAGGTCAACACTGGGTTTTTTTCCTGAGGAAGGCCCCTTCAATGTTCAAGTTAGTCTCAAAAAGACTTATGAAAGCAAGCAGAGAGACAGAAGTAGAGAGAAAGAGAGAGTTTACTATTTTGGAAGAGTGTTTAGTGAGGCAGTCAAGTTGTGAATAGTAAAATCCCCGTAAAATGGGAAATGTTGGGGTATTTATGTTTTGCACATAAGGGCAGAATGGTAATTTCATTATTTAGGGGATCAATTACCGTTATACCCCTTCCGGCATCCTTCTACCTTCCCTGTGGTCAACTCTAACCCTATATTGACCTAGTTAGCATTACGTGTCACCTTCCTATTAGATGGGTCACTAAATATCGTAATCATTTATCTCCTCACATCTTAACGGAATGCCTCCCGAGGTGTTTAGGTGAGATGTGGATTTACTTAGTCTGCCCTTTTGAAGCATTATAAATATGCCCACTGCCTTCATTTGAGGCCCTGTTCATTCACATATCTGAAATGTCCAAGCACGGATTTCCCTTTCTTGGGAGCAAGGAAGGTGTTGAGCTCCTCTTACCGCGGTTCGATTTTAGGAGACTTTGTACGGAGCCCCTAATACCTCTACCCAAACCTCTCCCATTTCATCAGCCGTCGCTCTACCCTTGCTTTGCAACGACCCAAGTTGAGCGCTAAACATATGATGTTAGGAATCCCGAGATAATGCAGTTGGTCTTTTATGCGTCCGTTCTTCAAAAGATGATCGTTTCCAGATTGCCTCTCCCCTCATAGCCCAAGACTTAACTGAGTCTCTAAAGAGGTCCTACTGGGAGAGTTTTGAGATTTGGTTGGATGGCAATGGCAACGAACTCGATCAGTGCTTTTGGGAAGAGGTGAGTACTAATGCTCTAGTCGGTTCTGAGGGCATAGAGAGTTTAGACTGTTTGGCATTTCCCCGTAATCTTTCCCAGGGCATCCCCCCAAGAGATCAAAAGACGTTCTTACGAAGAGGGAAAGCGATGAACGTTCCCATGGAGAGAGAGAGAGAGAGAGAGAGAGAGAGCAGCCCCTTGAATGAAGAATCGAGTGTCACCATGAAGTGTAGACGATTCCTCCCGAAGGTAAAGGATGCGGTTACTCCTTGAGTGGAGACGTACCCTCATCTGCTGACCAAAGAAGGCTCCTTGCTAAGGAGAAGAAAAACCTTTCTTCTTCCAAAAAGGAGTTTAGTTCAACTTCGTGGTCTTAATGCCGTGTCAACCACGACTCCTCATTCATCACTGATGAGTTAAAGCACCTTAACATCTTTAATTTTACTCTTGTTTGCTTATAAGGGTGGAGACGTTGTTTTTGCTTGTTTTCATTGTGTATTTGAAGTTTCCATTATCAAATAATTGTTCGTCACGACGTATTTAACTTCACATAAATTTTCAATGCATCATAATTCATGCATCCCTTATGCGTTTGCTTTTCGTTGTTCATTTCACTGGATTTCTTTTCACAATCTAACCCATGGGTGTCATACGAAGATACTCTCGCATTACTCACTTTTATACACCCGATGGATAAGCTTTTTTTTTTATCGAATAGAGAGCCGAATGGGAGAGGGGTCCCCTCTCCATTCGGCTAGGGCAAATGAGAGAGGCATCCCTTCTCCATTCGACTGGGCCAAATGGGAGAGGGATCCTCCATCGATTCAATTTGACCAAGTGGGAGAGGCCTCCCAGCCCTAGTCGGATGGGCCAAATAAGAGAGGGATCCTCTTTCAATTTGGTTTGGCCGAATGAGAGGGGACTCCCATCTTCTTTCGGTTTGGTTGAATGAGGGAAGACTTCCTTCTTTACTCAGCTGGTCCGAATGGGGAGGGATAGTCTCTCTATTTGGTTTTCTCGAATAGAAGAGGAAACGCTTATCCGTTCAACTGGGTCCCTCCCGTAGGGTCCACCTTCCTTTTTCAAGGCCTTATTTTTCCTTTTGCTTTTTGGCATGTTTTGGATTTGTACACTTGACATTTTGTCTGATATGGGCCATCAGATTTTGGCACGTACCTTAAGGCAACCCAGATGCATATATACAGGCCTTACTTCCAAACCATTTCTCATTCTCATTCACGCTCCTTCCTCAAAATTCTAGAGCGAGAAAGCTATAGTGAGAAGCTCTGAAAGAGTTATTCCCTTGCCTCGCCAATCACCAAGGTATCCATCCTTTCCTCCTTTGTTTATCATTCTTATAACATAGCTATGTCATCGTTCACTTACTCATTAGGATGGTCCTCTAGCCCCTTATTGGTGTTTAGGGAGGATAAGTTTAGTAATAACCTTGTCGACGCAAGCCCAACCTCACCCCTTGGGGAAGCCATCGACCCCATAGAAGATTACGAAAACAACTTCGAGTCAGACTCTAGGCATCCTCGAAGTCCTCCCGCAGTGATTCCATTACGGGACTTCCTTCGGTCCAATCCGACTTCCTTGAGGAGAGCTCTAATAGCTCTCTATCCCTTGAGTCCTCTTCTTCGGGTAGGCATGTGTCATATCCGTGAAAGGTATCCATAGCTAACTTGCTTTCGTGGCATTCTGCTAGCGTAGGCATGCCGCCCACTAATGTAGTTGAAGAGCCGGAGGAGGATCCAGCCTCTTCCTAACGGCCCTGCCAAGTCTCACCTAGAGGACAGGCCTGACTCCCACTATATCAACCCATCCTTCCGTGATGAGCTTAAAAAAATTATCGACTTTGAGGTGAAGTGTTCTTTTCAATGCAACTATAGGGTAATTACTCCCTTACCTACAGACACTGTAGATAACCCTCCACTAAGATGTATAGGTGTGTACTTAGAAGCCTTATAGTATAGTCTTCGATTTTTGCTTTCTAACATTGTCATGGAAATCCTCCAAATGTACGATATTGTGGTTACCTAACTTGTTCCTAATACCCTGGTGCCCCATTATATCGTTCATTGTAACTTGCAAGCTCAAGAGTCTCGAGTGCATAGCCTTAGCCTTCATATACGTGCACATCATCCAACGCAATAATGAGATGTATGGGAGGAAAGGTTGGTATCGAATAGTTAGCCCACCTGGCTACATTTCTTCCTTAGACAAGCCTTTCTCTGACCATGAATAAAAGTACAGGTTTGTTTACGTAATGAAGATGAATGAAGATTGGACCAACCCTATTTGGAATAACCATGGCTCTAGCAAGACTTGGAATAAGCGAGGCTCTAGCAAGAGGAGAAAAGGAGATGGCTCGTATAAACTACTCCGACTTGTCAACTCCACCTATCCCCCGATTAGAGAAGGCCATAAAGGTTCCAGCCAGTTAACTCCCTTGAAGGGTATCATTCAATTATGGTGTTTCCTTTGGCCACTAGCCTTAGTTTGGCTATCTATCGTGGTGATTTGATTTTTGCTTTGTCGATTTGATCCACATTTTTCTTTGCTAACCGTACTCATTTGATCTTTACTACTTACAGAGAAAGTGATAGACATATTGCTTAATATAAAGGGTAAGCCGTCAAAGGAAGAGATGAGGCACCTTGACGATGCAAAGGCAAGAGAAGCAGGTCCGGGAGCATGTTATTCAAGAGGTACAGGACCTTCCTCCAGTATATTCTTCTTCTCGGCCTCGCAAGCCTGGCTTCACTAAACGTTCCCTGAAGTGTAGTCTCCCCCTTGTAACATGGTTATCACCTTGAAATCTTAGACTAAGAGTTAGATGTTGAAGCCGATAAAGACTCTGATGTGCCTCGAGCGAGCAGAAAGGGGTATCTTCTTGACCTACTAATGTTCCTTCCATGGGGGGAACGAATAGCAGACCCTCATGCGTCTCTCCTACCAAGAAAAAGAGGCCACCTTTGCAAGTCACTACCCCTTAACTTGGCCGATCATCGCTCCTCTGAGGGTCGGAGGTCCTTCCTTTCCATCAACTATGAATGGAAGGTAACACTACTTCAAGAGCTTGCCCAAAAGTGGGAGGTCACCCCCACCTCGGCTCGGAACAGGTTTCTACCTTAGAGGCCGCCCAAGTCTTCTTCTTGCAGGTATGTATCCTTAGCATTTATAACTTGTTTTTTCTTTTGTATTTCATTGTAACCATCTCATCTTTTGGTTTTAAGGTGCAGTCATGCTTTCTCTACCATCTGCTTGGTTCCTTCTCAGCATGTAATGGAAGCCATCCTCAATTCTCTTAAGGAACAATCAAGGTGTGACCAAATGGAGATAGAATCCCTGAATGAGAGGATCTGGGCTGAAAGGTGCCAGAACTTAGAGCTAGAATACAAGCTAAAGGAGTTGAAGCACAAGTTTGAGGCCGCAAGGCCTTGATGGAGAGTCAAGCCTACCAAGCCCATTTCGATGCCGCCAACATCTCTTATAAAAAAGGGCAAGAGGCCATGATGAACCTGATTACCTAAGCTACCTAAGGGTATAATGGGGCAAAGGGCTCTTCATGCCCATCTATAAGGTCCTTTTGAAGTGGGCTGATGTAGTCAAGATGCGGGATACCAGCACCCATGCTTAGAGGAGAAAGGAGGCTCATCTAGTGACAGCTCGCTCCTCAACAGGTGTCGCATCCGCCATTCATCCATCTTCGTCTGAGTACGCTCTAGAGGACCCACTGCAGGATGATTTTGAGGTAACTCATGCCGCGACGATGCTGATGCTGATGATACGAAGTCTTGACTTCCCCTCTCCTCTTTACTTCGCTCTTCTCTAGTTTGCTCTACTTTGCTCTTGTGATTGATCGATTTTTACCTCAGGCTTTTGAGCTAAGGTTGTAAGGACATCTTTTCTCTTTGCTTTATTTATTAAGAACTTATGCATACGCACAACCTTATCTTGTTTATGTGTATAACATTCCTTGTTTGTGAATGTTGCGTTTTCTGATATATCTTTGGATTTCTTGTTATTACTATGTATTGATGTTCTGTACCAAAGGACTTATGTCGTCTATTGATTTAGATTTACCCACCCTCCAAGGGCTAACGAGGCTTTCCCCTTGTCCTTGTGAACGAGGATGATCAACTAAGCACGACCTTATCATGCACCCATCCCTTAGCCCCCAGGGGATAAATGTGTTCGTATGAAGAGTTTGGTTATAAGATTAATGCTCTACCCCCCATTGCCTATCACAGCGTTTATGGGCCAAGCCCAGACACCAATCGACGAGCTGATCCTTACATCAGCATAGCGTTTAACCAAACAAGTCACACTTGGTTAGATCCCTCCCTTAAGGGGGTGGGGTAAGTTTGGTTGCAATGCCGGCATCCTATCATTCCTATTGCCAACCATGGCATTGGATCAAGTTCGGACACTAGCCGAAAAAGCTGATCCGTGCATCAACGTATCGTTTAACCAAGCTATCATGCTTGGTTAGACCCCTCCACTGAGGGGGCAAAACGAGTTCGAATTCAAGAATGCCATCCTATTATTCACATTGTCTAACATGGCATTTATAGGCTAAGTTCGGACACCAGCCGAATGCGCTAATCCTTGCATCAGCGTGCCTCACCGTTTAAGTTGTTAATTTTTTATCATTTCACTGGGCCTATTGTCTCACCTTAATCCCCTGTGCCCCCAAACTTGATGACAATGGACTAAAATAATATTCAATGAAACGATCATTCATTAATATTCATAGATGATAAAATCAAGGGTCAACCAAACATACAGCCGACCTGCTAAAATAAGACATGCCTTTTTTTTATGCAAAGACACCAACTACCTTTTACCCACATCATACGTATATCTCCTAAGATTAGCAGAGTGCCATGTTCTCAGTATTAAACATTCTAGAGCATGCTTCTTCAATTATCATGTATGGTCCTTCCTAATTGGGTGTAAGGTTTCCTTGAATTACCCCCTTTTTCGGTGGCTCTAGTTTTTTCGGACCAGATCTACCCACTTTAGGGGTCTCTCCTTGACCTAATGGTTCTAAAACCAGGCCATCCTGATTTTCTAAATCTCTTCTGTAAGATGGGCATCTCCTCTTACCAGGGGCAACAAGTCAAGAGCCTCCCTTAGGGCCTTGTTGTTAAGGATTCTCCTAGAAGGTGGTGATTCGATAGGTATGGATAGCAAACTCAACCAGGAGCATTGCCTCAGATCCATAAATGAGCAAGAAGGAGGTTTCCCTAGTTGTCTCTTCTCAGTTGTTCAAATGGCCCATAATATAGCTGAGAGCTCATCAACTCATAGCCCTTTGTATTATTCAATCTCTTCTTAAGTCCATTCAAGATCGGCTTGTTAGTAAATTTAGCTTGTCCATTTGTTTGGGGTCTAGCAATAGTGTGAACCTTTTTGGATCCTATACTCGGCATTGTAGTCTTAGACCTTGTTAGTATTGAATTACCGACCATTGTCGAATACCATTACTCTTGGGATCCCAAACCTTGTTATGATATTCTTCCATATAGACTTACGGACCTCCCTCTCGATGATGGATGCTACTACCTTTGCTTTTACCCACTAAGTGAAATAATCCACTATGACAAATATGAACTTATATTGTCCCATTGCCTTTAGGAAAAGTCCTAGAATGCCCATCCCTTACTTTGCGAAAGGTAACAAAGAATGTATTGTCATCAAAGGGGTGGATAGTTGGTGATGTAGGGGCAAATTGTTGGCACTTGTCTACTTTCTAACCATTTCAATTGCATTTAAATGAAGTGTGGGCCAATAGTAGCTCTTCTTTAATGCCTTTGCGGCCAAGTTTTGTCCTCATAATGTGCGATCCACTTCCCTTTGTATATTTTGACCAAGATCTTCTTACCTTCTTTGTGTGTGGTGCATCTTAGGAGGGGATGTGCAAAAGTCATCTTGTAGAGGAGCCCTTTATACAGCAAGAACCATTCACATCTCTTCTTAATACGATCGACCTCTTTCGGGTCTTCCGATAGGTCCTGTCACACATATAACTCATGAGGGGCTCCATCTATGCCTTGCTCCTATCGATGCAAACCAGTTCCTTGGCATCAATCGTCTACTCTGATAAGATCTCCCAATGAATGCTTTTGGGATATCCATCCGAGGAGGAACTGGCAAGTTTCGACAAGGCATTAGCTTATTGATTCTTGGATGTAGGTACATGCTCAGTCTTAAATTTTTTAACATGGAGGATCTCTCCTTTACTTTAGCCAAGTAAGCTACCATGATTAGATCGCAAGCTTCATATTCGCCTCTTACTTGACTCACCACTAGTTGGGAGTTGTAGAAAGCCTTTAAGTACCCAACCCCTAGTGCGTTGCAAATCTCCATCCCAACCATTAGGGCCTTATACTCAGCCTCGTTGTTGGATTTCTTGAACATGAACTTTAATGCATGCTCGTGCAAGTGCCGGTTGGGTGACATCAATATCAATCTAGTCCACTCCCCACATTTATTACTAACCAATCAATATATGGCATCCATGCCTTGGTACCAGTCTCGTGGGGCTCACCTGGGATTAAGCATTTGGTAATGAAGTCAGCAAGGGCTTGGGTTGTGATTGCTCTTATTGGTACATAGTTGCTGTCATAGGGTGTTATTTGATAATCCACTTTAACATTCTTCTTGAACTTCCATATCTTTCAAGAGTGTTAAAAGGGTTGGCTGGTCGAAATAATAATGTGATGCGACTCGAAGTATGGATGCAGCTTGCGACTCGTAATCAGCAAAGCATATGCAAAGTTCTCAATGAGGGGGTAGCACTGCTTGGCCCTTGCTAGGATGTGGCTGGCATAGTAAACTAGTAACTGCCTTCTATCTCTATTTACCAGAAGCATCGCACTTATTGCATGATCAGAGACGGTAAGGTATGCTGACAGTGGCTTCCCTACTATAGGGCTTACCATCTGAGGGTGTCTTCCTAAGTATTCTTTAAGGCTTTAGAAAGCTTGTTCGGCCTCTTCATCATAGCCAAAGCACGCCTTCTTCTTTAGGACTTTGAAGAAAAGAAGGCACTTATTAGCCGATCTTGACATAAGCCTCCCAAGCGGGGCTATGCAGTCTATAAGCTTTTGTACCTCTTTTATGGCTGTTGGAGATTTCATGTTCAGCACTGCTCCTTAATTTTATTGGGGTTTGCTTCAATGGCTCTTTAATCGATCATGTACCCCAAAATTTTTTCGGATCTAACTCTAAAAGTGCACTTCTTAGGATTGACCTTCACTCCATAATGCCTTAGTATCTTGAAGGTCTTCTCGAGGTTTCTCAGTTATTATATTATTGAAATATACTTCCATTGTCTTCCATATGAGTGCCGTAAAGACTTTATTCATGAGATACTAATAAATAGCTTTGGTATTCTTTAACCCAAATGGCATCACATTGTAACAGTACAAACCAGTGTCAACAATGAAGGTCATCTTCTCTTGGTCTTCTGTGGCCAAAGGAATTTGTGATAAGCTGAGAAAGCATCCATGAAGCTGAGGAGTTCATGGCCAGCCATAGAATCGACTAACTTATCTATCTTTGGTAATAGATAGTTGTCCTTAGGGCATGTTTTGTTCAAATCAGTAAAGTCGACACACATTCTTCATGTTCCATTGGGCTTCTTAACCAATACGATGTTCGATAACCACATGGGGTATTGGTATTCTCTTATAAATCCTACTTCCAAGAACTTTTGGACCTCAGCTACCGTAATTGCGCTCCTTTCTGCCCCACAGTGCCTTTGTTTCTGAATGACCAATTTATGATTCGAATCTACACAAAGTTTGTGTTCCATTATATTAGGAACTATGCCTGACATTTCGAAAGGGTCAAACATAAACATATCCCTGTATCGCTGCAAGAGTTTAGAGATTCCTTCTCTTATCATTGGATTAAGATCCTTGCCAATTTGTATAGTCCATTCTGGGTCTTCGAGCTCTAAGGGTATATGCACCACTTCGAAGGTGGGTTCTGGACGGGAATGTCCGTGTTCTTCCCTCGAGGCAAAAAGTACTACCGTTGCTTCTGTGGCCGCCTTCTTTCTAGCCTCGTTTGGTCAAGATATCTCACCTGTAGGGGGGTTCTTCTTTCCTTCCTAAAGACTTCAAACTTAAATAGTAGCATTCCCTTGCCATCTTTTGGTCTTTGTACAATTTTCCTACCTTTTTGTCATCCAGTTCAAATTGAATGAGTAGGAGGTAAGGTGTCATAATGGTTTTGATAACATTAAGGATTGATCATCCTAGGATGACATTGTATGCCATAGGAATGCCCACCACTAGAAAGTTTGTCTCTGCAGTTCGCAAGTTGTCCTTGTCGACCACTCGGACAGGTAGGCGTTTAGCTCCGAGGGGGTATGTGGCGTGTATTCCAAATCCTACAATAGAAGTCTCGACAACTTCTAAGTCTTTTTCATTATATTATAACTTCTTAAGGCATTCAAGAGTGATGATATCGATAGAACTTCAAGCTTCCATAAGTATTCAGCGAATTATGGCAGTCGCTATCTTAAGTTGCATCACTAAGGCATTATGTGAGGAGTTTTCAAGGGACACATGTCCTCCGGACCAAAACGTCATGGTTGGTCCTATGAGCGGTTTTACTCCGTGGCTAACACGATCTGGCTGACCTTCTAGATCTAAGCTTTTCGGTACCCCGCATTCAAGTCCTTATCATCAATCCCTCCAATGATGGTCATTATAGTCTTTGTGTTATAGTCAGCATCATTGTATTTCTTTCCTTTGGGGTCTCTGTGATTGTGATCCCCACCTCCTCCCCTTCTAAAGAAACGGTTGAGATGTCCCTGATCGACCAGCTCGTGGGAGCTTTCTTGAGTAAGCAGCACTCAAAGGTAGTTTGCCTATAATCCTCACAGTACACACAATACTTATTCTTATGCCTGAATTTCGCCGAATTCTCAATGGGATTTGGTCACCTTAGCATGGGGTTACTCTTGATTTCCATTAGAATGTTCGGTGAGGTGGTGTGGAAATAGCCCAACTCTTTCCTCATATTTCCTATGACACTTGTCCATCTGAGGATTCTTATCCTTCCCTCCTCTTTTCTGATTATATTATCTGACAAAGTCATCCCCGGCACATATCTTCGTGGCTTGTATGAAATCTTGAGCCTTTCTTAGGGCTTCTGCCAATATTATTATCTTACTCTTAATAGGGGAGAACTTGAACCTTCCTGGGAGCAATCCCTTGAGTAAAGTCGTGTAAGTCAACCCATTCTGTAACTCTGGGTTAGAACGGTTCACGGTTGAACCTCATCACATACCTCTTTAGGTTTTCCCCCTTGGCTTATCAGATCTTGGCAAGATGAATGCTCGTCTTCAATTCTCTTTTGCTTTTTATGAAGTGAGCGTTGAACAACTCAGCCAACTAAAGGAAGAAGGTAAAGCTCCTGTTGGGAAGATCATTGAACCACTTCTGTGGAATACCCTTCAATGTGGCTGGGAAGTACATCTATACCTTATAGACATCTAGATGATCGTCAAGGTCAGTAGTTCCATTAAAGGGATCGATAGTTGGCATCTTAACCTTCTTGGGAAGTGGCGACTCCATGATTGCTCTACTTCAAGATATTGAGAAGGAAGGTAAGAACCCTTTCTCTGAGAAGCCCCCAGTTGGAAGTATAGAAGGCCTAGGATAGCCTAGCTCAATCACCAAAGGTTATCTATAATGCCTAGGTGATACTTTTTACTTTTGCCCCCGCTTAGCGCTCGCTGATCGGAGGAGGGATGAGTGCTACAGGGTGCCGAAGTTCACGTTAAGGCCCTTCCCATATACTTGGCCGGTGAAGGAATTCTTTCAGCAGAGCCTCCTAGTACCGAGTAACAGGTGCCAAAGGGCTCATCTTGCTCCTCATACCATCTAGCTTCCCAGCTCTTGGATGCATAGAGAGTTGTGACGGACCGCAAGGGAGCGATGATATTTTGGGCTTTCCAAAGAGCTTGCTTAGCTTTGATGATTCTCCTAGCATTCTCACCTTGTAAAGCGCTCGCATCTCTTTAGGGGCATTTACTCCAAGCCTACTGATATGGAGAGGTGTATACGGATGTCGATTTATATTCAAACACTCGAATGGGCTCGGACTAATGCTCGGTTGCCTTCATCTTTTCACACACTACTTGAATCACTACTTCTTGCACTTGCTTAAGAACCTCTCTCAATTGTTCTAGTAAGATAAATTACTGAGTAAAGGGGTGATCCACCAAATTCTCTTTGGAACTCTAAGTTAGAGAGCAACCATATTCCCATGGGGGATCTTAGGCCGCAGATGCTTACCCTTCTCTCTTTACTTCGGCACTTTAGATTGAGTGTCAACCATCTTGTGGATACGTCCCCCACAGGCGGCATCAAATTGTTTCAAAAGAAACTTACTTGAATGGTAGTGATGCCCATACTTACTTGTGGCTAATGTATCGATTGATTGCGTGAACTGACGTGTATTACCTTCGAAGACCTGTACAAAGGTCAACCCCAAAGACCCCTCCGATGTTCAAGTCAGTTTCAGAAAGAATTATGGAAGCAGATAGAGAGAAAAAAGCATAGAGAAAGCAATAGTTTACTATTTTGAGAGAGTGTTTAGTGAGGTGGTCAAGTTGTGAATAGTAAAAGTCCCCTCAAAAAGGGAAATGTTGGAGCATTTATAGCCTTAGGGTTGGCACCCAAGGGCAAGATGGTAATCTCCCTATTTAAGGGGTAAAATTATCATTATAGCCTTTCAGCATCCTTCTACCTTCCTTGTGGTTAACTTTGACCCCACGTTGACTTGGTCAGTACCACATGTCACCTTACTATTGGACGAGTTACTAAATATTCTAATTATTATTGAATATCCATCTACCTTACAAATTAAAAATAGATCACTAACAAAGATAAGATGACAACATTTCATCCCGTTATATTTAGGTTTGAGGTCAATTCAAGATAGTTTCAATGTTTTAGAAAAGTAAGTACTCCATTACTATAACAAAAGGTAAAAGTGAGCCTTCGTCCTCTAATAGTTGTGAAGAAACCATGCAATGCTTCAGTATAATTAAGAGAGAAAGATGTAGTCGTAACAAAAGCTCTAAACCTATAAACTAATTTGGAATCTCATTGCCTTTCATCCTTTAAGCATAAATCCTTAATTAATAGTGTCATATTCTTGTAAGGGGTCAATTTTGATAATACATCTAGAGGACACATTTGTTCTCTTATAGTGGCTTATAAAACCTAATCCAATCATGACAATGTGCAGAATGAGCCTATCCATTATAAATGTTGGCTAGATAGTCATAATCACTTCAGATAGGATTAACTTTAATCGATTAAAAGGCATCTTGGATACACACTTGTACAATGTATTATAACATATTTGTATATAATTTGTTGGATATTGAGGCTGAGAGACCCCAGACACTAGTTTAATGGATGTAGTATTTAATTAACTCAACATGACCTATTTTGACAAACTCCAGGATAGCATGACTTACGTCCTTCCTTATCAGGCGTCAAGTGCTATTGTAAAACTTGCTTCCATACCTATAAGGGGATGGGCTCTTTGAGACATCAATTGATCATATTTCATTCTTGACGTTTCAAGTGCTGAATTCAGCAATCAAATGCCTTGCTTCTCTTAAGGTATCAACATGCTCTGCTAAAGTATTGCCCATTTAATACTTTCTGAGTTTCTTTTTAGGTAAAAGCTTTTGAAGATAATCCATAAGCTCTTGTTCCACAATTTCATTTTCAAGCTGCATCATTCATTTTCATAAATGATAGATAAATCCAACTTCTTTATTTTTTTTGGCTGTAAACTAGCATAGAAATCTGTTGAGCATTGATCCCCCTCCTCGATCCATTTCTTTTTTCTTCTCTATGAGTATGGTCCATTTAATCATTTCCTTAGTTGATATTGTTGTTGTTGTTGTTGTTGTTGTTGTCATTGTTGTATTTTTAGGATTGCCTTATTATTGTTACTACTTTAGCCTATCGGAGTGGCATGCTACTTGGCACTTTATTGTTATCATTATTTGTTGTACTTCAATGATTTGCACTTACCTTTGAATTTAGATAAATTTATGCTAGTTTTATAAATTGAATTTACCTTTCAATTTACTTGTTTTATATATTGTTGATCTCGAAATTTTTAAAATTTTAAAATTATTTTTAGCGGATCTCTCGAAATTGATTTCTGTAATAGCAAGAATGCTTATATGATAAGATTGCTTACATCTAGTTCTTTCCAAAACCTATACAAGTAAGACTAACATTGGGAGTTATTGTTATCAATTTAACTGTTGTCCTTAAATTCACCCCATTTTAGAGTGTAATCATGTTAGTATTGAATTGATATAGGTTTGTCAACTTATGTGAATAATTGAAGTCAAAGCACCACTAAAAGTTGTTATAAAATCAACAATGTAAAGGAGAAAATTGATATAACTTATTCATATTGAAAAATAGTGTTGGCAAGTACATCACATAAAAATATTAAATAGATAAATTTCTCATAAGTTATGTATGCTTTTTCTGGGATGGAGCAGAACTTTACATGATGATTTTGCTTGAACAAATGTTGGTCCCAAGTAAGCTAGGTCACCCTAGAGGAGGATGAATAGGATACTAACAAAACAAGCCCAGGGAATAAATGAACATCATATTGTAACAAGGTTGACCCTTCTAATAGGGCTACGTCCCTGCGTAATGACTCATTCCTTAGGATTTAAGCATCTGTATTAATCTTCTCAAGAGCACACAACCAAGATTCCAACTGAAGACCTTGGCACCACACCCTTCAAGCTCCTCTTGAAGTGATTTCACCTAACGTCCTTCTTCGATAGTATAGCTCTCATAGCCAACCCTCTTTATTGTAAACTAGTTTTTTATCCATGCATTGCACGATGGTTATTACTTCTCGGTTGATAAGTTTCAGTATCTTGTTGCATATGTTATTGTTGGTGCTAAACTATACTGAGTTCTGTGGACTTGATGGTATTACCTTTTTGCCGAATTTATTTCATATGAAGTCATCTTAATTATATGTATTTGGATTTTTGATGTGCAGTCTATCTTTTTTAATCCTGTTAGTTAAAAACTTTTTAATTGTTTGTTTGTTTTATTTTAAGATATTAAGACATTGCGTGTTTTTTTTTTTAAGTTTAAATTGATTTTATGCAATAACTATATTGACGGTGGGAGCAAATGAGCAAAGAAAAATCATATTATTTTCAGTAATTTAATGTTGTCTTTCTTAAACCTGGATTTTATTTTTAAAAATGCATCATATGGTAATATGAAATGTAATGTATGAAATATTCAATAACACATCAGATTTGTCGTCTTCAATATCCATTTGTCGCCAATTTCTGTTTTCAGATTAAGTAAACTGCAAAGTAACATATATTATATTAAGTTAGGTTTTGATTTTTCATTTGTTCCTAACTACTTATCATCAATGATGTATTGTTCAATGCAAGTAATGATTTTTTACATGCTTATATATTTAGTAAAAAAATATACGATAATATTTTTGTATCGATTTGTACCTACCTACAGATAGACATTTCAATTGTAGACTTTTGGCATATTTCATCTGCCTGGAGTTGCCTGCATAATATTAGAGGAATTTATATCATTTTAGCCTCTGATTACATTTAATTCTAAGAATCCTAACATGTCATGGTCTTTGCATAATTAGAACTAGCATTTTGTAGGAGTTTACTAATACTAAAAGATGTATAGTGTCAATTTGTTTTTTTTTAATTTTTTTGGATAATTTGTAGTAGTGAAGTTATTTTGAGTGCATACAGAATATTGGTAAGTTGTTGGACACTTCTTTGCAGACAATATTTCTTGTGTATCCTTCATAATGTTCATTGTCATGTTTAATGATAAACCTCAAATCCCTTGGTGAAGTCACCTGTGATGCTGCAATTCAATTATCTATGACTTAATATTGATTTTAGAAGATAAACTCCTACGTATTTCAATTATTGTCATTGACTTTTATTTATAATAATTGCACAACAAATATGAATAGAAAATTGCCTTCTTTTTAATATAAATGGCCACTTTGTCTCAGATGAGTGCAAAATGATTCTAGGGATTGTAATATTCATTCTGACATTGATCGAGAAAAGAATAAGACTCTTCTATTTTAGCCAACCAACACTTGTTAGGACTTATTTTTGTATCCTCTCACAACTAAGAATTATATGGAGACACAAATTTTCTTTTTTGATCAAATGACAACACAAAACTTAGGTGAAATAATACAAAATTAAGTTCCCATTTATAGAAATTGCAAATTAAGATAAACTCTAAGTAAAATGAGTAGCTATCGCGATAATAAGGTAATTAATTTCAAAAATAATATATAATATAATAATTAAAGGTGAGCATTAAAATGAAATAATGAGGTATCTGGAAAAGGTTATATAATATTTAAGACGGGCATTCAAATGAAATAATCAGGTATTTTATCAATAAGAATAAATTAACAGAAGATTAGTTAACACATGTGAGATTAAATGTCAAATTCGTAGGATCATGCATATCATTTAAAACTAATAATCATCTTAAAATGTGCATTTTTTTTCCCCTAGAGATTCCCATTGATTTGATTGTATTCATTATGCATGCACTTACTTCATATGTACATTGCATATTATTTCAATAGTTTAATGGTATCTTTAATATTATTTAATAGTAATCATGGTCATTACAACTATTTGACCCATGATTTGAATAAAAATAAATTTGATTAATAATTCTCATGATCAACAAAGTATGGGAAAATTGTTGACAGTAGTAACAAAAGGACATATAAGTCTTTGATCTTAATCTTATCCCTTTGACATATAATTATTTATTAAAATAAACCAACAAAGAAAAATGAAAAAAATTAAAAAAAGAAGAAAGGAATATTAGTAGCATATAAAGAAATTTTAGTACAATTTGAATTTAGGAAAAATTTTATCATTTTTTTTTGAGGTGGGGGAGTACTACTAATTTATGAAGTCAATTATGGTCTACTGTGGAAATGTAGATAAATTATTCTTATATATTAATTTACCTATTAAATTTAAATTTGCTAAAGAACTAATTATACTATGTGATTTTTGAGAGCAAAATATAATCTTAAGTAAAATATAAATTGAATAAATCACTGAAATATTTTATATTTTCATGTCACAAACGTAAGTTACAAATCTAAAAAATAAATAAATATTGTAACAACTTAAAGTAATCATAAGTGAAACCCACAATCACATTAAAGTTCTACTATATTTCATATTATCTAAATCCAATTATGTGACATGCTTAAGCAATCAAGCTTTACAGTATACAAAATAAGCAACCTAATCAGCATTTAAGTATCAACTCATGATATATTCACTCAAAAATAAATATATAAAAACAAATATATTTAGATTTAGATGTCCAATATATACTTACCTTAAAAATAATGTTTAACACACTTCCATTTTTTTTTTGGTAACATCTAAATCATTTATTTGTTCTATATTTAAGTTTTTAAGACAAAATTTAATTACTAATTAGTCATAACATATGAGAAAACTTAACATTAAATTGAATTAAAATTGTATTAATAACCTACATCCATCTTCATTACATGATAGAAGACTTTTATGCTGCTATCCTACATGACATTCTTATCCCAAGTGGCACCCTAGATGGCATTCTATGTGGCATCCTATGTGTCGCTCATACATCAGTTCAATCCAACTTTTAATATATATATATATGATATGATGATGAGTCCTCCAAACCCCCTTGTCTCACAAGGATTTTTAGCACGTGTGTAAAAGTTATAATTATTTGCTATATAATCTTGCAGGAGTTTAACAAGAATAATAAGAATATGAGTTAAGCACTTGTGTTGTATGTTGTACTTTTCTCTTTAGCTAAGATCTTTATTTATAATTTCTTCCTTACATTTGACTATTGTTGCTGAAGGATATATCCATTTGATCCTTTAGAATATTCTTCTTGTTGCTTATCTCCAATGGGAGCATATTGATTCAGGAGCCTTTATCGTTGCTTTTTGCCATAATAATTGCATTATATGCTGTTGGCTTCATATGGCTTTGCGGGAACAACCTCTTAAGCATTATTTAATTTGCTAACCATTTCTTTCTCCATTTCATAAGGCAAAGTAGCTCTTTTCAAGGTTGATGTTGATGCTTTCCAATTTAAGTAGGGTTAAATACGGTTTGCTTTTTACATAAAGTAAGATTTTTATCCTTTTGTAATCTTGAATGCTTTTGAAATATCTTTCTTTGCCTCCACACGTTATCAAATCTAACATCATGAATGGCACAATGCCAAACTTTAGCCCAAGCCTGCTTGAGCCCTTCTCGAGCCAAGATTTTTAGGTTTCCCACAAAGCTAGCTTGTGAGCTCTCATGAGCTAGCTCTGCCCATTTGCACCAATGTATGACATTATTAAATTTTGAGTACATCTTTGCCTTTTGGGTAGGAAAACTCTTAGCTCCATTATCTTTTGAGCATGTTTAGGTGAATCACTCATATCCATAACATCTATTTGCTTTACTTATCTTGAAATTTTGAGGCATGATAAGCCCTTAATTCAGGAGAAGGGCTTAATAGTTCAATCATATCCATTTTGGTAAGATTTAGAGGATTTGACCCAGAATCATAGTCAGGGTCGTTGGCAGTTCCTATAATTATATTGCTTGTTAAGGAATGTGCTTGAGATCATCGAATGGCTTTCGTTGATGCTCCCTTATCTGGAGGCATTTGAGTAAGCAAAAATCTCTCTTCTTAAATTGTCCCTAGACTCATTCTCAAGTAATAAATATTGCAGTTTTAGATCAACCTGAGCCATTTGATAGTAACAACCTTATTGTTATAATATTTAACATCAAGTGTTCCTTGTAGATGCTTACTTTTAACCCATTTGTAGATGGCTACACATTACACACATGCATACTTTATGGGTCCAATTACTAACACAATAATAATGTAAATGCATCTAATCAGGATACTTAATGAACACAAAAATGACTTGAATGGAAGATAATCCACATCCTTAGATATGTTATTCATTGACATAGAAATACATTGTTTATGATGATATCTAAGTACTCTTTTAACAACCTTAAGGTTGTGGACATATCGAAATCTTACATATATGCAAACACTAATTATGATTCATGCCTACTAGTAGTTAACTATAAAAGTGATCTAGTCATACCTCTGTATGCCTTTTCAAGGACTGGCTTATCATCGAGGTCCATGACAAGCTTATTTTAGACCACTGGTGTTTTGGCATGCTTTGAGTGGTCAACGCCATATTTCTTCAGAAGTTCCTTAGCACAGTTGTTTTGGTTGAAAGATTCATCCTGGCTTTGCTTGATTTAAAGTCCAAAGAAGAAATTTAATTCTCTCATCATGCTCATCCCAAGTTCCTTGCTCATAAACTTGGAAAACTTTTCAAAAAAGGATTCATTAGTAGCACCAAATAATGTATCATCAACATATATTTGAACAAGTAAGAATTTTTTCCCTTTGTTGTAATAAACAATGTTTTGTTAATTTGACCCCTTTTAAAAATATTTTTAGCAAACTTTTAAGCCTCTCACATCATATTCAAGACCTTATTTTAATCCAGACAAGGTTTTTGTGCAGTTTGTAAACCTGGTGAGGCTAGTCTCGATACAGATAAAGATCCCTAAATTGCCCCTCTTTTGTTAACTTGGTTCATAGTTTAATTGTTAGTGGTGAATTATGTAAACAACGCTTCTAGAATAAGTTGTCTAGAATTTTCAGTTTTCTATATTAACTTTAAGCTACTATTTGGGTGGCCAAATCAGCTCTAAAATTAGTGTTTTAGGTTTGTTTGGATAACCTCAGATGTATATTTTCCCCAATAAGATCCTTAATCATACCTCTTGGGAGCGAGCCACACTAATCTAAGTTTGTGCAAGAAAAGGTATCCTATTGGGATTTGAATGTTAATAAGCATATTTGTATTTTTAATAAGCTCATGAGTATTAGGGTTTGGAAAATGAATTTAATATCAAAGAATGCCCTAATTCCTTTAAAAATTCCTATGCATTCAAGAAATATAAGGTCCTTAGTACTTTGGTGTTGTAAAGCTCAAATGGGTATAACCTGCTCTCTTGTTTGGTGATCTTTGGGAAATCAATCATTTTGTTACAAGGATTGGTGAGCAAATCCTTTTTAAGAATGGGAGTTTGATGTGGAGAAAGAGTTTCAAATCACCTCCTTAGTTAATTTGGTTCATAGTTCACTTGTTAATGGTGGATTATGACAAATAAAGCTTATGGTGTGGGTTAACTTTGAAATGCTCTTTCGATGACCAAGTAAGTTCCAAAATTAGTGTTCTGACTGTGGCATGCCTCAAAGTATTATTATATCCCGAGCTATATGAAAAAAACCAAGCAAGGGTCAACGAAGATCAGGTTTTGTATGTTTTGTCCATGAGCTTCTTTGGGCAATCATATGGGTGAATTAGGACCTAATATTTCATAATTGACTAGAGACAACTATTTATCGTTTGAAGTTAACCACCAAATTCCTCCATTCAGGATGGTTGAAGATGCCTCCAAGTAAGGACATCTGTAGAAAAATTTTAGCTCTTGTAATTTAGCTAACGGTGCCATTTTCTTTGTTTTGGTTGTACAACTAGTTCATTTGTATTTTCCACTTTCTAAAAATCCCTGAAAATCTTTATCTAAAAATTTTCTCTTGGTAGTGATTTTAGGTCTTTCCTTTAAAGATTAGTTTGGTGGTTTAACCTTTAGCGTTAATCATGGTGGATTGCTTCTAGCTTATGTGGTGGAGATACCTTTAGGATGAACATATCCTCTTTGTTTCCTTTTCTTTTTCCACATGAAAACCCCAAAACACAAAAATAATTTCCCTAATTTTTTTGTTCTTTTTGCACTCCTGGAGTCAAGGTTTAAACCACTTTAAGTATGAACTTTCAAAATTAGGGGTTGTTCAACATAAACCTCTTCTTATAAGTAACCATTCAAGATAACACATTTGATACCCAGTTGATATAACTTGATGCCCTTGAAAGATGCAAATGCAGGCAACGGTCTAATTAGCTCATATCTGGCAGCAGCTGTAATGGTTTCATGATAATTAATTCCTTCTTTTAAATTGTAACTCATAGCACATGCCTAGCCTTATTTCTAAATCTCATCTAGTTTGTTTCTAAACACTCATTTAGTCCTACTGACTGAATTGTTCTTCGTTCGAGTGGTTAAGGACTAGACTTGGTTTCTTGCGAATTGATTATTCTCTTCTTACATGGCAAACATCCAATAAGGGTCTTTAAGAGTTTCAGGGGGCTCTTGAGTTCAATGAGTAAGACAAATGATGAAAATTCACAAAAATTTCTAAGAGAGGAACAAGTCCTTATACTTGAACTGATGTCTAAAATAACATTATTCAGCATGCCAAAAGTTTGTATCCCCTCCTTAGTTATTGAAGATTTATATCAGTGATGATTTCTTATCTCAATTCATAGTCTTTTGATTTTTTGCTTTTAGAGTCCCTAACATTATCTTTAGATTTGTTCACGGCACTCTGAGAAAGACTTTGAGTGTTGGGTTTGTTGGAGTCATCATCAACGTCTTAGCTCGAAATCTCGGAAGAATGTTACGATCACATTCACATCACTGTTCTCATCAAATATAACATTGATGCTTTCTTCAACCACCTTCATTCTCTTATTATATACTCCATAGGCTTTGCTTTGAGGGGAGTGTCCGACAAAGATACCTTTGTCACTTCTCGCATCAAACTTTCCAAGGTTCTCCTTACCATTGTTATGAATGAAATGCTTGCATCTAAAGGCTCTAAAATATGAAACTTTGGGCTTCTTGCATTTGAACATCTCATAAGGAATTTTCTTTAAGATGGATCTGATCAAGCATATGTTGAAAATATAATTTATTATATTCAGTGCATTTTCCCTAAACACTTTAAAAGATCATTTTCAGAAAGCTTTTTTTTTTTTGCCATGTCTTCTACAATTCTGATTTTCTTTTCAATTATCCCATTTTGGTGTGGAGATTTTGGGCCTGAAAAGTTGTGTGATATTCCAAGTCGATCACAGAATTCAATAAACTCTCGCCTAAATTCAATCTCATGATCACTTCCTACCACCATTATTAGAAGACCTTGGGTGTTATGGACCTGTCTACAATGCTTAGCAAATACTTTAAAAGAATTTGTTTTGTGATTTAAGACACACATGCAAACTTGGAATAATTGAATTTGGAATAATCATCAACTATAAATTAAAAAAAAAACACATATTTGCTGCCATCAAGACTTTTGAATTTAATAGGACCAGATAAATTCATATGAAATAGTTTATGGGGCTTGAAAGTTGAAACAATTTTGAGAGGATTCGTATCACCCTGAATTTTAGATTTATATATGTGCTTAAGTTATTAATGTGTGATTTATCATATTTTGACCTTTGTGTTGATGTGTGATTTATCATATATGTGCTTAAGTTAGCTCCTAAGGAATTTTGAGAGGATACACATCACCCTGAATTATAGTTCCTAATTTTGACCTATGTGTCAATGTGTGATTTATCATATTTGAAGCTATTTATTTTAGATTTATATATGTGCTTAAGTTAGTGTTAATACTATTGTTTTTGAAATAATGAGAAGTACACCTAAGTACTAGTGCAATTTTGTTTGGGAAGGGGAATGCATTAACAAAAAGAAAAGGAAAAAGGAAAAGAAAAGGTACTGAAGAAAGGGCAAGGCAAAGCCCCTGATATTTATCATGAGAGGAAAAGGGGTTGTAGCATCTGTCTTCTCCCATATCATGCAACATATAGAGAGAGATATAGAAAAGAGAGGGATAGGTAAACAAAAAAAGAAGAAGATAAGGAGAATTAAGGGACTCGGTAAAAATTTGAGCTGACTAATTCTTCATTTCCTCCTAAACTAAAAATTGGTTAGGGAAGACTAATTTAAAAATCTTTTCTTAAATTAGAGAATTAACTAAAAGTGTGATATAAGAATTTGATGTTTTTAGGATGTAATGAATTAGAACATAATTTCACTTGCTAAAAACCCCACAGTTAAAAGGTTTAATCCTTAATTTTGATTATCAGATGATATGTATGTTCTAAATTTGATGATGGTGCCATAAAATTCTTGTATTTATGAAATTATGAACACTTTTCTTGAATATTTAGACTGGTAAAACAAAAATGGGGAAAAGAAGATTTAATTCTTGAATTTACAGTAATTTTAGCTATTGTTTGAATTAATTATTGCCTTGGATAAAAACTTTAAAAATTTTACTATAGGTTCTCTACAATATTTGGAAATTTTCTATAAATTACATGAAGTTTGGAGGCATAGAATCTGCGTTATAGATTTTTGAACAAATTTGCCCTGGTTAGCATAATTGTGAGTTGTTTGTGTGTATAAGTTGTAAATTAGTAATGTAGCGGAGTAAAACGGTGGGAACATGGAAAAATTATTTGGGATAGAATTCTGCTTTATTTTGACTTTGTTTTATATAAATTGTAAATGTTTCATTGAAAAATAATATTATTTTAGTAGGATTATCAGCTATAGCTACATTATGTTTTATGAGGAAAGAGGTTTATATCTTGCCTACCACTATTACTTATGGTAGTTTATGAAACTATGGCTATAGTAGTGACTGAAACAAACTCATAATGTTCAAGTCACCTAGTGAGAGAGATTCTAACCAATCCCCTTGGATATCAATATTGACCTTATATATTATATTAACTATGTGAATTCCTAGCAAATGGTGAGGTTTTTGACTTGAACATCCTAATATATGAATAGGTCTTCATAAGTTATGTTTAATGGGTATCTTCATGTTCTCCAAAGCAAGGGTGCCTAATTAGTGGATTGAGCTTAGCTAGTCCATCAGGATGTATTTGTCATCGTTATGTTATGGTAGCTCTCCTATAAGTCATGGGTTGATTTCCCCAAAGTTAAGGAATTTTGTTAATGTAAGGATAGACGATCCATTATGAATTTGAATTTAGCCTTTAATTTGGTAAACTTTATGATGTTTGTGAGATTGTGATTGATTCTAAGTGCATATTTAGCGGTTAATATGCATAAAGAAGTATATTATGTATCTATAGTGAGTATATGAAACTTCATAAGAAATATGCTTTCGTCTATATGTGAATGTGGCTATGGTTGAGCCATTAGCTTAGCTTATTGCACTTTTCTTTCTTTTAGACTCAAGTAGGGACAAGGAACGCAATTGACCTAGAACAAGTATAGTTACTTTAGTGAATAAACTACTAGCAAAGTTTGGTTAGAGACTGAAGTGGAAGCGATGGTCTTTGCATTGTACCTAATACGGGACATGTATGGCTGAGACAATTTGGTTGTCCATCTTATGAAAGTTATGCATGTGACGTGCTTTGTTTATGAATGATCAAGTACGCAAGTGATATGAATGTGAATTCTATTCACTAATGTGTAGGAAATACTTGTATTCATGTAATGCATTCCACATGTTTCAAGTAAGCATGACTTTTCTGTATTATGTGACTATGTTACCCAGATAATTTGCAAAGTGCATCAAAGAGGAGATAAAAGTATTCACTTGGCTCGGGGAGCTCATGAAATCATTATTTTTTTTAGGTTTTTGAGAGTTAAAGTGGATCACAAAATATCTAAGAAAGCTAGTGTCAATGAATAATTTGCTGAATGTAAATGTGTAGGACTCTTATGAATGTGGTTTGAGTACGTGAATGGATACACATGCTTCAAACCTACTACACTTGACTTTGGTAAGACTTTTGTTAAGGACTTTTGCCCCACTCATCAACTAATCGATTAATTAAGATTAAAGAGCTTAGATAGTCTTATGGATCTCCAAGTCGGGCATCTATGGTAGTAACGCACATGCCTGCTTGAGGGTGGGGTGTTGTGACGTTAAAAGAATATCTAACTTGCTTTCCACATACACATGCGCATGAAATTTGATCTTTTTCATACTTATAATTTGCTAGACCCCTAGCTAGATTATGCGTGACCAAATTTTAAAGGGCAAGCACGCTAGGCCTAATCTTTTGTGCCACAGTCATGCATCATCACTAATAAATTTAAACGTGTAAGACGCACAAAATTGCTCTAAATTGATTGCACACAAATTTGTTGTCTTAGATCTAACTAGACTAATTTTTCTAGTCTAAGACTCGAGACATCACATGGAACAAAATTTAGGATAACCATGCTTCCGTTGTCACATGATTGAAAGATACTAAAAAGATCAAATTTAAAACTATTAACCATGTAAACATTCTCAATTGAATTAGAGAGATTTTTACCAACTTTTCCAATTTCAATGATTTTACCATTATTTTTGTCTCCAAAGTTCATTTTCGTTGATCTAATTCTTTAAGCTTTGTGAACACTGTAGTACCACTAGTTATGTGCCTTGAGGATCCCCTATCAAGGTACCATATATTAATGTTCAACTTGAATTGCACCTGCGAGGCAAACATCAAACGTATCTACTTCCCTTAATTATAAATACAGGTGTAGAATCTGCCACCATGTTCAAGGTCCTAGAACCTTTAGGTACCAAAACCTAAACAACTTGATAGATTTCCATGACTTTGGTTCATAGGATGCACAAAGTTTCTTTGTTATGCCCTGTCTGGTGAGTAAAAATAGAATGGAATGAAATTAAGAAATGATCTTGAGGGATGAAGGGCGAAATTTCAATCCTAAACCCATGTGTTTGGAGAAAAAAGGAATTGAATCAAGTTCTAATTCTTGTTATTTGGCTGTAGATTATGGAATGAAATAAAATCTATTTTATTTTTAATAGAATAATAATGATTAAAAGTGATTAATAATAATAATACAACAATGACAAATACCAATACGGGTTCCCCTTTCGTGAGGTATGGGAAGATCCAACTATAGACAGCATTATCCCTATACACATGACTATATATACAGATATTGTTTCCAATAAACCCACATAAAAAATTTTAAGAAAATATTTAGTTGTTGAAAACACGATTAATAATAATATTTAGCAATAATAATTAATAATTAATAATAATTATTATTAAAAATAACTAGTAAAAATATTATTATCAATTAGTAATAATTATTAGTAATATTATAACAATAATAATAATTCTTATAATTAATGAATATTAACAATTATTATAGTTATAATTATAATTAATTAATATTAGTAATAATAATTATTAATATTGTTAGTCATAATAATAATAAATATTAATAATGATTAATAATTAATAATAATTATGATAATAATAATTAATGTGAGTAATTATAATGATTATTAATATTAATATTAATATTAATAATGATGATGATGATGATGATGATGATGATGACGATGTTGATGATGTTAATTCTAGGTTGTTAGGGACTTGAACCCCCTTGGAAATGGGAGGGTTCAAGTTCTTTAAGTTTGAGGGAAACTTGAAACCCCCAAGTATCAAGTTACATTCCCTTAAAATGCTTATCAAATACAAAAGTCTAGAACTTGACACCTTAGAGCTCAAGTTTCATATTCCATGTTATCTCACCAATACCTCCTTAGAGTTACTTTGGTGTTCTTTCCTTATCCTTGAATGATCAAAGTATTTTTAAAGATTCTTTTCGGGTCACTTGAACTACTTTGACATTTTTGATAAGGGTTCTAGTTAGTAAGGGGCTTTGGTATGACTTTATATTGTTGTTGGGATCATAACCAACCGTTCATGTTAAAGGACATAGACTGAAATCCAAGTAATCTATCCATGTCTTCTTAATCCATGGTGAGTTTTGAAATATAGTTTTGAAGATCAACTTATTGAGCTCTTAGTCCTTCAATTCCATTTTCAACCTTATGAAGCTTGTAAATGAAATTGTTTTCAAATTTGTAGACAAACCAATTTTCTTCTCTCAGCCTCGGGGACTTTTCCACTAGAGATTCAATCTTTTCTTCGGGGTCCTTGAGTTGTTATAAAAATCATCACATAGTTTAAAACATTATTTCTTCACTTCTTTTGAAGCCTTGTATTTTTCAAAATAATGTGTAGTTCATCTTGCAACTTACAAGTTTTATGTAAATATTTTAAAAGACTAACTTTATCTTTTGCTAACTTAATCTTGGATAGATAGTCTTGTTCGGAGTTCATCACATTCACAATGATTGTAACTAATTCTTTCTTTGAGAGATTAAGGAGATGTTCTCATACCTAATCATCATAAGTCTTTTTAACTTCCTTGAGCAGTGTTTTATAGTAAACTTCATTAAGCTCCTTGTCTTTTTTCCTGAAGGACATATTATCCATTTCTTCAGCTTCATTCTCATCATCACTAGAGTCGCTATCACTCAACACTGCCATCATGGTCTTTTTGTCTTTGCCTTTGAGTTTCTTTTATCTATGCTCTTTTTAAGCTTGGCAATCTTCCATTATATGCCTTGGTTAACCACAAACAAAGTAGAACTAGTTGAGTTTCAAAGATTTGAGAGGGTGATTTGTTATCTTTGAAGATTAAACCTTTCCTAAGCTTCCTGAAATCAAAGTTCTTCTTTTTGATTATCTTATGGAACCCTCATGCCAGCATAGCAATCTCCTCTTCAAAATCAATGCTAAAGTCATCATGACATTCAAGGGCCTTGACTGATGCTTTAAAGGCTACGCCTTTATCTGCGGATTCTTCAATGTCTTGTTATAGATGGATCTCATGGGTTAAGGGTGTTCTACTAGATCATTTAGCTTTAAGGTGTTCAAGTTTTATATCTCTTCAATCACTATAATGCTAGCACCTTCTTTGTTTTTTGGTAAAGATGTCAACAACTTGTTCACCATATCTTCATTTTAGTAGACTTAGCCAGAGCTTTGAGGTTATTTATGATGTCAATGAACCTTATATACATCTTCTTGACACCTTCATAAGGAACCATCTTGAACAGCTCTTATTGGGGTATATAGATGCTGATTTTAGATTCTTTGAATTGTCTTCTACCTTCATAGATGGTCATCAAGGTGTCCCACACTTCTTTAGCTATTTTACAAGCAAAAATTCTATTAAATTCATTAGCATCTAAACCATAGTATAAAAGCATTTAATGCCTTTAAATTCCTTTGCATTGATTGACACTCTTCAACGGTGTTTTGGTCAATAAGCTTCTCCACTTATTTAGTTCTAAAAGCATGCATGATTTTGATTGACCTTTGTGTGACATCCTGGAAATTCAAATTCAATTTATTACTAGTCTTTACCCTAAGTAATGCTGCAAAAGGCCTACATGGGCATTACTACTATATTTTATAAAAAAATACAAGGCATATAGTAAGCAAAACAACAAAGAAATTTATTCAATGTCTGAGGTCAAATAGTATGGGAAAAATAAATTACTGGGCCAAAGCTTTGATTCATCATATCTATACAACTACTTAGGGCATTAGTGAGCCCAAAAGGCATCACAATGAATTTGAAATGCCATATCAAGTTCTAAAAGTAGTTTTTGGTATGTCCTCCTCTTGGATGCGAAGTTAATAGAAGTCAACGTCCATCTTTGGGAAGGTTGCAGTTCCTCATAATTAGTTAAAGATTGGCAATTAGAGGTAAGGGATGTCAATTTTTTTAATGGTGATATTGTTTAACTCTCAGTAGTCTATGCACAATTGTGATTAATCATTCTTCTTATTCACAAACAGCACCAATGCTTCCCAAGGGTACATACTTAGCCTAATATACCCCTTTTCCAAAAGTTCATCAGGTTGGGACTTTTAGCTCATAGAGCTTTGCTAAGGCCATTTGATATGAGGCTTTGGAGATTGGGACAACTCCAATAGTTAGGCCGATATAAAAATCAACTTTCCTAGGTTGATGGATACCACCAGAAATCTCCTTAAGGAAAACATCGGGGAATTTGCATATTGTAGAAATGTTCTCAACTAATGGTCCATGTGTTGCAGAGCCAATCACATTACATAGGTAGCCCTCACATCCTTGGTTCAACGACTTATGTGCCTTCAATGGGAAGATTAACTTGATTCCAAGTTTTAGATTAGCCTTTCTATATACTATCTTGGCCTCATTAGGCCTTCTTAAGGTCACCTTCTGCTTGAGTTAGTTTACTAATCTTTACCCTAATATGCAACGAAAAGACCTAAATTGGTGTCACTACCGTATTTCATGAAGAAAGCAAAACAACAAAGGGATTTATTCACAGTCAAAGGTAAAATAGTCTAGGCAAATTAAATTATTTATCCAAAAGACTCAATGTAACAATACACTTATTTGAATTTAGCATAAATGTACATTAGACTTCCAAGGCCACCTCTCTATAAATTCATTCCCATGAAGCACTTTGTGCCTGAAAACAAAACATTTCAGTGAGATAAAGCTCAATAATGTCTACCCCTAACAGTTAAATGCAATTTAAATTTATTTCTAATATTTGGGGTAAGAGGAAAATAGTTCAAATAGTTCAAAATAATTTAATTCCTACCAATTCAATCCTTTGAAACTGATACTTTCATTACAATATTCAAGACCATTAACAAGAATCATTCATTAACAAGTGATCCCAGCAGAAGATCTCATGACCTTCCACTGAATTGCCTTATGGGTCATTAAATCTATGATACCCATGACTTGACATACATGCATCTACGATGCCATGTAACCGAACAACCGCCTACTATAACCTAGTGAGACTATCTTATCTTACTACTAGGGTAATCTTACCTTAATATCAGGAAGAGCCCTCCAGCAACTCACCTTAATCTTTTACTTTAAAATTTAATATTTTTTGTATAAATACAATTGGCTTTCACCAATCCAACCCATCACAATAAAAATCTAATTAGCTTTGATAGATCTACTTTGAACACGGATTACTTGAATATCGCATCAAACGTAAAACAATAACTTAAGATGCAATTGATAGTCAAATCACATATAGAAGTTCAAGTTTTTGGCATAAAATTCCCATGGAATACAATGTCACTTAGAGAATTTGACACACACCTAAAACACATTTAAAATGCCTCAAAGGGAGTTAGGGCATAGAAATTACCTTGGTAAGCACTGAAGTTCTAGTTAGCTTGAGTTTGAATCCAAATCCACAGCATAGATGACAAAATAGGAGGTCGCGACTTGAATGAAGCCTAAATTAATTTCTCACAACCCATTGAGCCAACAAAGCCCGACCCTCAAAAATATGCCCTCATCCAAAAATTTATTTTTATAGTATCTAAAATAATATTCGCTATAATTTTCCAATTTATCAACCCAAAATGCAAGCTTTTAACAAAGAATCAATTGTTTAGGTTTAAGATAGATTTTAGTCTTAAACTTCTAGAGGCGATAACTTGACCTCCAAATATCGAATCGCAACTAATAAGAACTTACTAGGAAGGTATAGATATCTAATAAAAAATCTACTTGAATTGATAGTGGATAACCACATTAAAAATGCTTTAAACCCCTAAGTTTTCATAATTGGTCAGAACTCAGTTTGATATGTGCACTTACGGGAGAAAATTCATATCTCCCTCATTTTAAGTCCAAAATTACAAATTCAAAACTTCTAGTTCTAGTATAGAAGACTCGTTAATCTAGACCTTCTACTATTTTACGACTTTTAGAAAAGCTGATTATTCAATGTGAATTTCCAAAAATTGGCCAGTGCATATCAGTTTATGGTCTCTTTTCAACCTCATATCCTATGCGTCAATGACCATGCCTATCAACTACCCTCTACCAACTTGGTATCTAATCATCATAAAATAAAACATGTTAATGCTAATAATCCTAGCCAAAGTTCATGAAGAGATTAATGAGAGAGTAAACTAGGGTCTCACCTTAGATTTAATATGGCTGATCAAGAGGAAGATATTTCTTATTCAAGGAACCTAAGATTTAAAAAAATTGATTACAAATATAAGTTAGAAGGATTTGTCAAGGGTAGAAGATTAATGAAGACCGAAACCCTAATTCTCCATATGCACATACATATTTATTTTTGTTAAATATGAAATCTAACCTAAAACCATGCATACTTACTACCAAACAAAAACAAGGAAGAGGGGGGCAAGTGATTGTGGCCCCACAGTGGAACAACGACATCTATGGTGGGTGGTGGAGTCAGAGGTTACTTGCCTGCAGTGCTGACAGTGGCTGCAAACAAAGTAAAAGGGGGCACGCGAATAAGGAGGGAAAAAAAAGACATAAAGAGAAAGAAGAGAGAAAAACGCCAGCAAGGAAGGCCGGTGGCCGGTGATGAGCAGTGGCAAGCAGGGGAGTGAGAGAAGGCATTGGAGAGAAAAGCTAAGAAACGGGGTGTTTACTTGTTTTAGGAAGGAAGGTTGTTGCTTACAATTTTTTTTTTTTTGGGGGGGCTTAGTCAATGATCTCACGGTTGTAAGATAAGAAAGACAAAGGGTTATAATCAATTGATAGAGGAGTTTGGAGGGATTTGATATTTCTTCATAATGGAAAAAAGAGTTTAAATTTGAGTTTTGAAAATAGGAGAGAATTTAAAGGAAAACTAAATTTTATTAATCAAATTTTATTTTTTTTTTTCACTTACGAGCTCTTGATTAGGCCAAGAATGAAGAAATTTAGGTTTGGTTTAAAGTTCTAATTTATAGAACTCCAAAATCTAAACTACTACCTACAGCTTAAGCCGACTATTAATAATTCACAAAATATGAAGAATTGAATTATTTGAAATTATAAATATAAATTTTTGGGGTTTCAGAGTTTGACATAATATTCTATAGCTAATAGTCGTATCCGTGAGATAAATTTACATTAATCTCTTCTAATCAGCAAAATTAGATTCACGAAGAAAAGTTCTAGAAATAGATTTAGCTTGATCAATTTCAGCCATTTCAGCTATTCCAGTGGAAGATATTGAGCTTTATTCACTTACGACTTAAGCTACTAGAGGTAAGACTAGCTTTGATATCGATTATAGGTCCCACATATCCTAAGTCATCCTAGAGGAGAGTGAATAGGGTGGGAGAAAACAATCGTAAATTGTAACACCCCAAATTCCTAATTACCAAGTTATCTTAATCTAATTATTTATCACTCATGATTGCAACGGAAGTCTTATTAATTGAAAGCATTATCGCTATCCCAAATGCTACGTGGAATTGCGTATTTACATTGAATTACTTATTCATTTACCAAATCCATCAAGATAGGAGCAAGGAAGTCTAATCCATAGCGAGCTTGTCCAAAAGAACAAACAGATGACACATCTTCCTAGTGTTTTATAGGCTTTATGCTAGTCTTGAATCACTCTGAGCATCTATCACTAGCCATCAGCCTCTTAAAAGCTTACGTCCCAACACTGAAATACATTACTGCTCACAGTGATATGTTAACCTGGTGCCTAGGGGTGAATCAAATCTTAGAGGATATGCTGAGAGCATATGTCCTTGAGTTTCAAGGGAAATAGGAAGATGATTTATCCTTGGTAGAATTTTCCTACAATAACAGTTTTCAGTTCACCATTAAAATTGCTCCTTATGAGGTGCTGTATGGGAGAAATGAATGACACCTTTCGGTTGGAGTGAGTTGGATGAAGCATTGACTATATGACCCAAGTTGATTCAAGAGATCATTGAGAAGGTACGAAAGATTCAAGAACCCATTAAAGATGCTCAGAGCCAACAGAAGAGTTACGCTGATAGAAGGAGGAGATCATTAGAGTTTCAGGTATGAGATAACATATTCTAAAAGTATTGCCCTTAAAGGGCGTGAAGAGGTCCAATGTTAGGAGAAAGTTGAGTCCAAGGCATATGGGCCTCATTAAATTATTAAAAAGTTAAACCTCATGGCTTATAGATTTGGATTTACCAGCAGAACTCAAACATGTGCATAATGTTTTCTGAATTTCATAGCTCAGAAAGTATGTTCTAGATCCAAATCATACCATTATGATAGAGCCTATAATAGTTGTTGAGAATATGGTCTATATGGAGCGCCCTCTGTGAATATTAGATTATAGAGTTAAACAACTTTTGGAATAAGAGTATCCCTCTAGTTAAAGTTTTATAAGCTAACCATACCCCTTCTGAAGCCACATGGGAAATAAAAGAAGATATGAGAAAGAAGTACCCATCCTTGTTTAAGGTAAATTTAAGGATTCTTTCAAATTACAAGTTTTGAGGACGGAACTTATTTTAAAGGAGCAAAGTTGTGATAGCCCAAACCAAACCTAAATCATACTGGTTATTTTGATTAATCTGAATTTAAATTAATTAAGCTGAGGGTTGCTTTTGATTCATCATTCATATAACCTATGCTGTTGCAGGCTAGGGCGAAAAAATGGCCTCGAAAGGAATTTAATCATGCTCTGCATTAAATCAATTCGAAGTTATAAACAATTACATGAATAAATGGATAAATAATTAGTCCATTTATAAAAGTGGGTCAATTTTGGGGGTTTTGAAATTAACTAGATTAATAATAATATCAGTTTGTGGCTTAGCCTAGAAAGATGTAATGGTATTTAGTGAGGGATTTGACTAATGATAGTGATTATGAGTGATATATGATTTAAGATAATTGGGTAATTAGGAATTGGGGTGTTGTTGCGCTAATGAAGACTTAAATACAAATTAGATCACTAGATGCACATTCAAGGATGCTTATGAAACAAGTTGACGACATTTAATAGAAAGTAAAGTGCAAGAAAAAAAATAAACACGGTATTTTTTGCGAGGTTCCCCCTCCTAATAAGGCTACTTCCCCACCTAAGGACTCATTCCTTAGGATTTAGAGCACTTATATTAATATCCTCGAGATTACATAATTATCCAACTAAAGCCCTATTCTCTTTGACTAATTTTATCTGAACTTATTCTGAACTAAATTTATGTGAACTTCTTCTAAACTTATTTGCTGAATGTATTTACTGAACTTATTCAGAACCTATTCAAAACAAATTTATGAACTTATTTAATGAACTTATTCTTAACTTATTTGTTGAACTTATTATGAACTTATTTGCTGAACTTAATTCGAACTGATAGGGCTGCCAAAAATTCGGTTTTGGGTCAATTCGGGTTCGGACAAATTGGACATTCGAATAAAAACTTTGTACCCAGACCCTGTTTGAATTATAAATCAAACACTCTGATCAGACTTGGACTTGGACTCGAACCCGAATATCCGATGTCCAGACCCAATTGTTCGAATGTCCGAATTTGTGATATGATTTTAGGACATTCCAACCAAAATTTTGTGTCACTGAACCCGAACTTAATTTTTCAATGTCCCAACCCGGTTGTTTAAAGTCGTGTTCATAAAATTTTCTAGAGAATTTGGACTAAAATTACATGTAAATGTAGTTGTCAAATATCCGGACCCAATTGTCCGATTGTCCGAATTTATCCGAACTCGAAATGGTTCAAAAATCTGGACAACCCGAACTTGAATGCCCAAACCCGAACCCGACCTGGATTTAAATTCAAATATGACCGATTGTCCAAATTTTAAATTTGGACATAAATCTTGTGACCGTGCCCGGCTTTTTCGGGTCGGACGAATTCGGATAATCGGGTCGGACAGATCTTTGCCAGCCCTATGAACTGAACTTATCTTCACTTATTCTTCAAAATATATGTCCAAGAAAACAAGGCCTTAGTACCTTGGCACTACACTCTTCAAGCTATGCTTGAAGTGATTTCACCTCAGAACCTTGTTAGGTAGGATAGCTATCAGAGTTAACCTCTTACTTACAAGGGGAGTTCACTAAAGCCTATTGCTTCATAAATATTTTCAAGTGTGTGATCAAAGATCACAATGATTGCTATATAATCTCTCAAGAGTTTTTAATAAAAACATTAAGAATATGAGCATTGGTGTTGCGTGTTGGACTCTTCTCTCTTCAGCTGAGGTTTCCATTTGTAATCTTCTTCATTGAATTGGACCATTGTTACTAAAAGATACAGCCATTAGAATCCCTAAGATATTTTTGTTGATGCTTCTCTTTAAATCCTATATGCTTGTTCAATGGCCTCAATTGCTTCTTTTTGTCTTGACACCTGCACTATCCGCTATTGGCTTTCTATGGCTTTTGGGAGGAAGCTCTAGCTTTCATATAATCCCTAGCTGTTGCATTCTTCATTTGGCAAGGCAAATTCAAGTTTGATATTGACAATGTCCTATTTTAGGCGAGGTTGACTACAGTTTTCTCTAAAGTTACTTTTGGCCTTTCTTGATTTAGATTGCTTTTAAAATGTCTTTTTTGGCCTCCAAAAAGTTATTAGGTATAATATAATGAATGTCATAGATTAATCTTGCTTTTTAAATGTTGTCCATATGATAATTAGCTAGATACTTGGTTAATCAAATTACAATAAATCAGGCAATTCACTAGCTTTTAATAGCAAATAGCATAAGTCGATTATTGGATGAAGTATAAAAAATTAAACTAAGAATTTTTGCCATAGTATCCCATCATGGACATGTATATTTCTATTATAATTTAGTAAGCTTCCCACAAGATGCAATTTCTAACCTTGATAAAACATATGGGAATGTCATATACTGCTTTCAAACCACTTTCCAAGTTATTGATATTTTATAACACTGACAAGAGTTCTCCTGCAACATGCTTGTTGAGGTCCTTGACCAAGAGATTTTAAGAACACCAAACTCTAGCGTTGAAACTTTGAGTAGCCGGTGGCTTCAGAAATTTTTCAAGATAGTCACTTGTAATAATTTAAAGCATATAAGCAGGATCCATGCAACTTATTCATGCACAAGGAAATTGATCCCTTAATATTAACAAATTGCCTTAAATTCAATACATGTATAAGCATCTAAAGCATAGTCACATCATATTGTGGGTACTCTTCAATGAATCAATACATGAACATTTTCAATCAGAGTTAACATGCATACATTCAAAAACTCCAACAATTTTTCAATTGGCAATTTCAACGACATGCGTATTTTGTTGTTAAAGAACGCACCCATACATAAGACTTCAAGGGTTATTATAGGGAAAATGCTCAGTCTTACGATGTAGAAAGTCTATGTTATAATGAAATTTAGAGATTTCACTTCAGCTTGCTTTTTAATTATATTAATGGCATAGATGACATTAGTGGTGGAAACGAGTCGCGTCGAGTTCGAGCTTAGGAGCTTGAGACAAAGCACAATAAAGTTCGATAGCTTTTTGAGCCTAAAAATTTAAGCTTGAGGCTTGGCTCGTTGAAGCTCACAAGCACTCATAAGCCTCTTCGAGCTCATACTTTATATGTTACCAATAGTTCTTGTGTTACAAAAAATCAAAAACGAATTTAGATCTTACCATCGGCAAAAGAAAACTCTTATGTTAAAGCCAAATAATGACACAGAGATATTGAAAAGTAATTGGAATGAGAATATATATAAAAAAAACAAGAAACTTTGCAGTGGCAATAAGTATGATATATTCTTCTAATTTTAGGATGCATAATAAGTGAAAAGTGATCAATTTACGAAATACTTTCCCATTCCATAAATAAAATATAATTTAGTTTTTGACATTATACGATTGGTTTCTTGAAATTAGTTTCTCTATAGGCAAGAGTGCTTACAGGACTAAGACTACTGACAATTGGATCTCTACAGACCCCATGAAAGCATGACTACATTGGAAGTTGTAGTAGTAGTAGTTGTTGTTGTTGTTCTTATTCTAGTTGTTGTACCACAGGTTGAGTCCAACAAGTACCCCCCTTACGATCCTAGCGTGTCGAGCTTCCTTAGGCTTGGCTCAACTTATTTGTATGACAAGCTCAAGCACTAGCCAATCATTTCAAGTTTCCTATTAAGCTAGCTTACAATTCCTTATAAGCTGGTTTGGCTCATTTCCATCCTACATGACATGATTGAATTTTGAGTACATGTCTCCCTTAATGTTCGCAAGGAAACTTCTTTATTCCCTTATCATTTGAGCATGATACTCATATTAGTAATAATTATTTACTGCGTGTTACCTTGAAATTTTGAGATTTAATGAACCACTAATTTAGGGGAAGGAATCAATAGATCAATCATATCCATTTTAACAAATTTTGAAGGATCTGTGCAATAATTATAGTTAAGGTCATTGGTAATTCTATCCTTATATTGCTTGTTAAGGAATGTGCTTAAGATTCTCGAATGATTTTTGCTAGTGCTTCCTAATATAGAGGTACTTAAGCAAGAAGAAAGTTGCCTTCTTGAATTGTCCTTATACTCAATCGCGAATAACATATATTGCAGGTTCATGCATGTAAGCATTAGCCATTTGATAGTAATAATCTTATCTTCATAACATTCATCATTAGGTGTTTCCTCACAGACTCTTACTAGGTTTCCCGTTTTCTAAGAGGTTACACATTACAGATATGTATGTATTGTAAGCCAAACTACCAACAGAACAATGGTACAAGTGTGTCTAATCAAGTTACCCAGCAATTAGTGCCAAAAAGAAGTGGCCTTTAGGAACAGAAATTTAGTGATAAACAAAGTTTCTATTGGTGAAAAATAAGTATTTGCATTAGATTTTTAAGTATGTTGGCAATGACATTTAGGGTTCATGATGTAGTAATTAAGGAACTCGAATTTTTACAATAGAAGTGATACATCGGTTGATATTGTCACCATAACACCAATATACAAAATATATGTTGTGTTATTATTGCAATAGCAATGTTGTTTTTAGATTAAAATCTAAGCCCCTAAAACAAAAATCAAAGAAGTTTTAAATATATACATAGCCCACCTTACCACTTTCACCACCCTACCCATAGAAAACCTAGAAATTTTCATCAGTTAACTCGAATGCTAAATCCCCTCCCTCTTCTTTTTTGCATTAGAAGTCAGTTACGCTCTCCCTTTCCCCCCCCCCCCCCAACTCAATATCCCTAACGGTAAAAATGCATCATAGAAATTACATTTGCATTGTTGATTCACTGTCTCCAAGTCAATTTCCTTATCAATTTTATCATCAAGTTTGGCCGAGGTTAGGGTTTTGATTTCAGAGGCTACCAATGGCAAAAGACAACCTTAATCGTTCATTTTCAAGCTTTACAGTACAATGACCATAAAAGAAGGTGGTATTTAGGGGTAAGGAGCCAAATAAATTTGGAATATATGTCTACGATGTACTGTTACATTCTCAATCGAATCGGTCATGCTTGAGTTTGTATTTTGTAGGGTCAATGAAGAAATTTTTCCGAATGGTTACTAGGTGAAAAATAGAAAATTTATATTGTTAACAAAGGGACATAAGCATGCTTACTTGGAACGTAGAAAGTAGCGACTGAATGTTCTGTTATGGTTCCTTTAATGTCTATTAGATAAATTCTTATAATCATCTGTCCTCATTGTTGTTCTAGAAGCAATTTTTTTAGCTGAGATTATTAAAAGTGAAAATCTATAAAGAGTAAAGAATTTGATATGCAAACTAGAATACCATTAACTTTTCTGAGAATTTTAACTTGGAGATAGGTTCTATGTCAAATCCAAATTCAGCGTAGCCTTAAGTTGTGTTTATTGATATTCACAATTGTAGTTCAAGATCTATTACATGGTTATAAGCATTGCTACGTAAGCTTCACATTTGCACTTAATGATTCAACGAAGGAGTTGGTGTAATTATAAATTCCATTACACAAATTGGGGCAAGCAAGTCTTTGTTCAGGAGTTGTTGTAACTTACTCAACCTTCTTTACTCAACCTTTGGATATAAAAATTAGGTTTTTGCTCAAGAATTAGGGCAAGTCTATCTTTGGATATAAAGTCTAATGATGCTGCTAGTATCAAATTGCACAACATGTACATGCTTTATAAAAAGGAAAAAAAAATTATGTTTTTGCTTATTTTTCGGGCTATAGGTTCTTTACACTAATTTTTGGTTTGGAAGATATGATTGGAAAATTATATTGCTGCCTGTAATTCTATATATGTTGAGTGTGCTGAACCTTATGTTTTCATTGTGGCATTTACATGTATATTTGGGCTCTCACTATCCTTTATTATTTTCCTTCTACTATAGTCACTTCTAAAACAAGAAAACATTGGCTAGTAATGGAGGAGTGCAAGGAAACTAAGTTGTTCATTCTTAAGCACCAGGTTCTTTTTTTGTGTACTTCGATTTTTCTTTTCTCCTTCTTATTTGGCTGTATACTATAGCACTTAACTCCTTAGGGGCCTGAACCCATAAGTCAAGTATGATATTCTATTTTGTTGATTTTTTTGGGTTTGAGTTAATGGAGTTACAAACTGTAATTATTTGAGAAATATTTTGTTCCATTGGGAGAGCATGTGAAAGGACATAAAATGAGTGACATTAATGAGGTGCTAACATAGGTTTAATGATGTTGGTGCCTATACCTCTTGTGTAGCTAAGAATTAATCTAGATGTGCCACTCGATTTATGAATTATTAGGTCCGACATTGTGCTTCATATTTAAACAAAGTGCATGACAAAGAAGGGAAATATCAAATAGCTCCTCAACTTCTTGGAACCTGATTGGTGTTATAAACAATGGATTCAACGCTTCTAGATATCTAGAGCAGTGTGTTAGTAAGAATGTACCAACCTTCTCACCTTATTTTGTCCAAAGGCTCCAACCCAAAATATCATGCATGTCAAACTCTCTATTCCTCTGCTCATCCGGTATGCTGTGAGGCCTCCCTTTCTATGCTTACAAATTGTTATAGTGCTTAATCTATTATTTGTTGAGTTTAACAAGAAGTGTTTATAGGCATAAAGAGAAAAATTGAGAAAGATTCAAGTGCATGGACTGGAGTGCTATTCTACCTACAAACTTGAAACTTTCAATTAAGCATGACCACTCATTTATTATAAGATCAATCTTATAGGTTTGTGATGCTCCTCTTTTCTTAAAAGGGGTGTTTAAGACTTGCTTGATGGGGAAGATGTTTCTTTGATGATTTTACATAATTGTTTTAGTTTGTGCTTGGTCCAATTTTAAGGTGTTGTTGTTTGTTATTACTACACACTAGTTTGGAAAACAAGATATAAGTGCCTATATGTCAAGCACTTAATCCAATTTATTATTTTTATGGAATGCCTGATGATCTTCTAACTTCTCTTGACGATGGCAATGTCGAGGGTGATAATGCTGAGGATGGCGACGCAAACAATCATAAATATGAAGAGAATCCTTAAGAGGATAAAGATGACAAAGAACTAGATTATCGTCAATAGATTTTCTTGGCCGAGAACATTGTCACTAGGAGGGAAAACTTCATCAACAAATGTGGAGTTCCTAGAAAACCATATAGTTTGTTTGGGGGGGGGGACACCAATGATAGGTTTTGCTAGTGATACACAACAATACTAGCAAATAATGATCTGTTGGCAAAAGATTTATGTATACGTACACTTCTCCGTTATTGCTATTATTACACAATTGCGACAACGTACTATATCTATTAGGAAATCCTTTATCATCAAGGTTTTTACAAACAGTCTAGTGACAGAAATTATTTGTTATAATCAAGTTTTTCCATCAGAAAGACAGCTTATACCAACATATAAGTCATGTTGCAAAAAGCCACATATTTTTAATGAACACACAAATGACTTTAATGGAAGATAATCCGCATCCTTATATATGTTGTTCATTGATAGAGACATGAGTTGGTTATATTCTTTTATTCTATTTTTTGTTTCTTCACAACCTTTTTAGCACACCTATCCGTATTATTTGTTGAATTATAATAGGGTGATCACATACAAGTTACTACTTATGATAATGAGCTTTTGCACCCATAAGGTCAGGCTTGATAAGGAAAAAGTTTAGTCATGTATAAATCTTAGATTAGTAATGCGTGAGATAATTAGTAAAACCTACTTTGCTTCCTATCAATACGTATTAAAGTTTACTATAGCAATTCTACTTTCAAAGATTTTAGATGATTGTGATGGTATCCAACACTATAATTTCATTTTTATGGACCTTATTGACATTCATGGGTCAACTTATGGTAAAGCGATTAATATTTGTTAGTTTCATTTACAATAAAAAAAATTTACAGCATATGTTTCTCATAACTTTCTATGTTTGTTTAGTTAAATTAGTGTGTATATATGATATCTTTTTTGAATAAATTCTGCAGGGTTGGCAATTTATACATTCTCATTACATACTGCTCGTAATGGCATGTTGGTTAAAATAGATCTTCTTATTGGGATAAGAGGTCTCAAAGTATATATGTAACATCCTAAAGTATGGTCAGAAGTAATGGCTTAAAGGATTTAAAGTGACTACTTATGTCACCAGATATGCAGCTTCCTTTTAAGGAAGCCAACCTTAAGAACTTTATAGTTAAGTATGCTTGGAGTGGAATATTCATTGGAGGGGTGACACCTTGGAATGTTTTCCCAGGAAGCTTGTCAATAAGGACAAAGCATGTTGGAAGGATTTGTAGTGATATGTGGGGCCAGTCATCAATCCTTGAAGTTGTTGTTGGTAACTCTCTGTGGCCCAGTTACAGATTGAGGCGTTATTATACTTGGGAATCTCAATAATAGAACTTTGGTCTATTAAATTGCTCATAATAAGTTTCATATATTTTAACTAAGTATAAATATCTTTAAGTAACTCTAGGGGAAACAATAAGGTCAAATTTTACTGGATAAATTTGATCAAACCAATGTATTAGCCTTATCTAAAGTAATTGCATAAACTTTCTATGGTATACTACTAAATTCATTTATAAACATGTTCGCCACAAAGATATGTGTATATTTTTGTAACAATGTACTTTGTGTTCATTTTCCATAATAAACCTTTTCATTAATTAATAACCATGATCATCTTATATTTTTGGTACCTTATTTGTCAACGAAAATATATCGAGAGTTTATATAAATTCAGAAATCTCCTAGGTTGATGAATGCGAATGATGGTAAATACACTAATATGTCTATTATTTTCTGTGTGGGAACGTCTTTTAATTTGGCACCGATTTTTATCCTAGGTGTGCCATTCATAGCTATGTGCAAAGAGCTCTTAATTTGACCAATGGAAAAATTATGGAGTTGTCAAGTGGAGAATTCATACGATGCAAGACATATAAAGTTGAACAAGTTCTCAGCAATGTCTATTGTATGATGTCTTCATTGATTTTTAATTACAACTTTCAATTACACAACTCTTTGTACAATAATAATCATTTTAAAAGTGACTCATTTTTTAATCCTTGCACGTGTGCTGAAAAATTTTAGCATCCATATCCACTATGGTATGGGTAAATATTTAAGTGATTTAGCGAAATCGGATAAAGATTTTTGGAACTATCCATGTTTGGGTAATAATTTTTTAAAGTATAACTATTTGGCTTAACAATCTTTTGGGGGACAAATATTTTTATTTTTGACTGAAATTTTTCTAAAACTACAAATTGGCCCTAAAATGGGGTACAATCTTTAAATTTTGTCTTTCTAGGTGTTTAAAAAAAAACAAGATCTATTTCATAGTTTTTGCTTCTAATGATGACTTTACTGGTACTAATTACCTCAATCTACTACATATATCATAAATACTACATTTTTTTGTGATTATAGGCCCACCATGCTTAGTGAAATAATAAAGTTTAATTAGAAAGTTTTGACTGTTATCTGAACTTAGTCGATATTGAACCCTGATGTTTCTCTAACTTTCAGGGTATAGAGATTGGTAATCTCAACTACACATTCTTTAGATCAAACACAACACAAATTTATTTCATTTCGTACTTCGAACCATAGTCATTAATCAAGTTTTTATATTTTTAAGGATATTAGGTTAATCAAGAGATTATAATATCACAAGGAAGGATTTCAAGAGGGACTTAAACAGCTAAGATCATCAGATATGCTTGATTATAGAGAAATGAAGAAACCCAACTTCTCTTTTGCTCAAGCATGCTTAAATGAGTGTGTCACTTTACAACTATCACCTTATGGTTTTATAGAGAAGATGAAATATATATGATGTCCTAATGATTACAGTACACATACTATTGCAGATGCTTTCACATAACAGTAGTAGACTGTATTACTTTACTGATTTAACAAGATAACACATAATGGTGCAACAACCTTTTGGAATATTTAATGTCGACAAGACTAGTCATCCATATTGAGATTCTACATGCCTTCATCTTCAATGGTATCTTCCAATCCATCATTATCCATATAATCATCAAAATCTTCATTATGTTTAAGATGCTCTAGATCCCATCAAACAATTCCTGTAGATATCTCTTTTTTCTGATAGGAATTTTCCAGTTCGAACATCAAAGAGATAATCAAAGACATCTTCTGAAGTACCTTCTTCTACTTTCATATATTTGCTCAAATCACTATAATAAGTGAAGTAGCTTTTCTACAATGCATTAGTATTTTTCCTTGTTTAATCAATGCCCACATTTGATGATAAAATGTTGTAAAATCCAATGGCTCTTGTCAAGAAAGGATCACTAACTATTTCTTGTCATTCTAGAAATCATTCTTGTCATTGATTATTGGGACTTTCTAGATCAATTAATTGAACAAGATAATAGGTTAGTTTCCTTTCTATTTTCATACTCGATCATTGCGCAATGTACATCGACATATAAACTTCTATCATATGGAATTTTTGTTGGACCATTAGAAGATGTGAGAATCAATGATTCTTTTGAACATACACTTTTGAAACTTAGTCATGAAAAGAAAGGGCGCCTTGAATATGAGATTTCCATGAGGTAAACTACCATCTCGTATTCTCATACTTTCATGACGGGTTTATCTAGAGGGATTAAATTTATTGATAACTTAACACCACTAACTCTAGATCTATTAGGGAAGAAGATTGAAGTACTCCATGATTCCCAAATATCAAGGAATAATTATGATAGTAGTCGATGTAGAATGCATACCAGTCACTGAACTATTTTTCTTGAATATAGGAACTTATTTTTTCCTTGAATATCATAAGGACACCTAAGGTAATTCATTTGTAACTTTAAAAGATTGAATCTTTGTATTATTAGATAGGCAAAAGATAACAAAGGAAAGTATGATCTACTTTTTGTATGAAATTCCAAAATATCCATAAGGATTCTAGTTGAACGAAAAACCCGTTTTAGCAATAATGGCATTTCATTTTGGATTTCCTTCTTTTCCAGCTGGAGTTCTGTTCTGATCATCACCATTGATGAGTTCACGAGTTAAACCATATGCTCTGTATATGTTCAATAAAGAAAGAAAATTGGTTAAACCATAATTGCCAAAGCAGGAGTCGCCCTTGCGCTTGCACATTCCATAAATTCTTTTTCACAAACCAAGTATTCCTTTGCAATAAGTTCAAATAAGAAAAGGTTTTAGGGCTAAAAAGATTAAGAACTTTTCAATTCTCTTTATGACTGTAAGGATTTCTGTTTTCATTATGGGATAATTGTATTCTGCTTTATTAAAGCTTCCCCTGCGGTATTTGCAGATTATTTCCCTTTCTTTGATTTTAAGTACTGTACTCCAGTGTTCATTACTGCCAACTAGCTCAACAATTAAATCAACTCCTTCATTAGAAAAATTGAGAACGGAAAGATTTTTGGACATATTTTCAAAATTTTGAATCACTAGGGTTCATGTCCAACTTACTTCTTTCTTAAATTTTTGCTGCAATGGTTTTCTCAATCTAACTAAATCTTTAGTCAAATCTAAAGTATAGGTAAGACATCTAAGAAAATTTTCTAATTGCTTCATATATTCAATCTTCTCAGAGAAATTTTCTATTTTTCTAGAAAAGGCTTGTGTAAATTTGTCCAACTTTTATTTCTAGACCTGAAAATTCAATTTTTTGTTCAGTATAAATGCACTTGTTTTTATTAAGAATAATACCATGATCAATGTGTCTTTGAGTGATACCTAGAACATCATCTTTGTGTTGTTTGTAGTCTTGGAAACATAAGAATATCATCAATGTAAACTAGACAATAATGATTAAGATTTTTGAAGATATTATTCATTCTTCTTTGAAATATTTGAGGTGCATTTTTAAGACCAAATGGTATTATTATCAACTCATGATGTCCTTGGGCAGCACTAAAAACTGTTAAAGAAATACTTTCTTCATCCATTTTTATTTGCTAATATCTGCTTTTGCAATCCATTTTCGAGAACCAAGAGGCTCATTGAATTCTATTGAAAAGAATTGTTTTGTTAGGAATATAATAACTATTAAAATACAATATTATCATTAAACTTTTTGTAATTGATCACTATTCTAACTTTTTTCCTTTTTTCTTTAGAATGATTTCTTACCATGAAAGCGGGACTAGCGATTTGTTTGACTTGATGATAATGTTGGGATTTAGCAAAGTAATCTTTGCAAATGTCTTAACTTTGTCCCAAAACTTAAGAGGATTATTAAAGTAGAGTTCTTTACATAATTCCTCTTGTTTTTCAGTAATATGCTTTTTAATAGATAACTCTAAAGTGAGATTGTTAGTGCTACTTCTGTTGTGCAAGTATTACCTTCTTACATCATTAGCTACGTATAAACTTAATCTTCTGATGAATGAATGCCTTATTTAATTTATCAATAGGAATCGAGTGACTGTTTATTGTGAATATGATTTGGCTCATAGTTTGTGTGCATTAAGAATATGACATTTGAAAGTTATTTCCAATAATCATGTCATAGGAGGATTGATAAGTAACTCATATAATTGGTATAATGCATTGGACTCTGCCTATTTCTATGGATAATCCTTATGTGGCTTTATTAGCTCATTGTGCTATTATCAGCTATTCTTACTTGCATAGGATTCTTTACTTTTTTCAATTAAATTCTGAAAATAAAGATTTTTTTACGAAGCTGACAAAACAACCACTATTGATGTAAACATACAGCTCATGTCTATTATATCCCTCTAAATATATATTTATTAGGATATAAATGCTGTTAGCATTACTATTGTTCACTTCATAACATATCTCCGTAGTCATATTTTTGACTAATTCATCCTCATAAATTGGCTCACTAACAGTCCTCGTTTTGTGTACAATGACTTTTCTACTTAAACTTATATTTCAATCATCGCAGTATCTTATGGGTTCAAAACTCATTTTATTCATCTCATTGGTTATACTAATTGTATCATCTTCTTTAAACTCTTTTTTAGCTATTGAAGAACCGTCTTCCCATTCTAATCTTGCACTAGTGCTTCTTAATCATTGGTGTTTAATTGTGATTTTTCTATTTTCATCAATTTTTATCACATTTTTCTTATTGATTTTTGTGGGATTGGGAAAACTAAATATCTATGAGCTATTAATCTTTATCACTTGTGGATTGGATTTTATTCTTTGAATTTTTCGCATTAGTGTAGGACTTTCAAATTTTTCTATCTCTATCTTTCATACCTTAGTCTTTGGATCTATAGTATTACTTAATTTGTAGATAATTTTCCAAACTATCCTTAGTGGGTAACCCCCTCTCTTTATGTCTATTCCAATTTTTTATTTAAGGGATAGGAAATTTTCGGTAAATTCATCTTTCAGGCTCACACAATATTCAAGTCGACAATTATACAAGACCATTACACCAGATTGGTCTTTATCCCTGTGATAATTTAATTATTAAATTTGATATGCATGACATCACATACCAGAGCATAGAGATCGATATCTTTGTCATATTACTGTAATGGTGTAATTTGAACTTGGTCATTTCCAACATAGATATAAATATACTTTCTATCCTTGTTATGCTTAAGGATCTTTTCCTAGTTATAAGATTGAATTTTTCTGCATCATTTTCACAGTCTGCTTTATCTTTAAATCACCTTCCATTATTTCACGTGGATAATGTCTTTTTAAATTATAGGAAGGACCCAATCTTCTTTGACTTTTTCATTCTCATTATCTATCGTAAATTCTGCTCCTCGAAAATAATTGAGTTACTTTCTATCATAGGACTATTTTCTTCATAATCACTTTCTTTATATTTATCTTCCATTGCTATTTCAATGATTCCTTTGCTGTTTTTTAGGCCTAGGTCTAATTCTTCTTCTTCACTAAGCTCAAAATAGTCTAAAATTCTCAATGTTTCTATAAGCTTATTATTATTCCTATTTTTGCATTCGTTCGCTTAAGAACCTACTTCTCCGTATGTCTAAGACTTATAGCTATTTTTCTTGCACGACACTAAGCAACTTTTGTAAAAAAATCTACACCTTTTAGGACTAGATTTGTTATAATACTTTTTTGTACATTTTTTCCCCTTTGTTTGTTAAAGTTCTTTTCTTAAAAAAAATTTGTCTTCTTCTCTTCTTAGATTCATTTCCCCATTGATGAGGAGTGTTCCAATAGGGTAGAAATTGTTTCTTCGTTTTCTTCTGTTTTTAGAGATCAAGACATTAATGATTTACCCATTGTCTTAAATACGAAATTCTAGTTTCAAGAGTATCAATGACACCTACCTTTTCAAGCCATGCAATGTATTTTTCATTGATTATAGAATTTATCGGATAAAGTAATTTATCACAAAACATGCCCAAACTAGTTTCATTATGCTCAATTTTGTAAAAATATTGATTAAATGCAGCAATATAAGTTAGTAGATACTTCATGTCCCACGACTCTATGTTATTAATTTCTTTGTCATTCTCTAGTTTTTTCCCTTCAAAATCAACTTAGCTCCAATAAATTCAGTTTCGATTTCCTTATATAATCTTTTGAACATAGCAGTTGGTGTTTCTATCATTCTTAATACATTTTTACCTTCTTCATTTAATGAGTCATACGAGTTAGTTACAGTGCTAAATAAACTATGTTGGATATAGTTTAGGAAAATTCCACCAGACCACGTGGCATTCAAGTTCAGGAAACTATTCATATCCTTTTTTTCCAATATTCAAATATTTTTTCTCTATTACGAACTCCATCGATGTTTAAGATATAACTCATTTGACTAAGTGGGGTAAGACTGATTTTTTCAAGGGATGTGGTTTTGATTGTGTTGAACCCAAAGGAAAAATTAGTTGTACATCCTGCCGGAAGATATCTAGATCTCATAAAAAGAGTATTTCTTCTAGATGATTCACCAAACTCTTTAGGTTTTGAAATAATATTATTAACTTGATTGGATTTGATTTCATCGATGTTAATTTCTTCACCAATCTTATTGATTTCATTTTCACCTACCAATTTTCCATATTTTTAATTCAATTTTCTTCTAATTTTTTCTAAACAAACAACATCAATATTCTCTAATATAATTAGGTTCATGTATTCATATATTTCTTCTTCTAACTAGACATTAGTTGTCTTTTTATTATCACTAGATAGGACTTTTTGCTTATCTACTATTGCAGCTATGATTTGTTAATTCTTCTGGATTTTTTTCTTTATCAAACATATTCTGGAATTTCGCAAGATTATATTACTTATTTTCCATCCCTATCTTCTTTTTCTCCCATTTCTAATGATTTTTCAGTTGACTTTTCTCCTACTTCTTTTTCGATTTCTATATCTTGCAAAGGAAGTGAATTTTTAGTTTTTATGTTTTAGAAATGATATTTATGCTGAAATAGAATACTTATGCCTAAACCGGACTTTCTATTATGTCTAACTTCATTGATTAAAGAAAGATGGATAACAGATAATTGATTCTTTATCACCTTAACTCAAGTCTTAATTTTCACTAATTTCGCTTTTGATTCTAAAACTATATCGGTAATATAGTTTAACTATGGCGCAACTGAAGCTGATCCTTCTAGAATATGCATTATATGTGAATAATTTGGCACAGGACAAGTAGATGATAATTCAAGGATTAAACAAGATTAAGTAGCTTAATTAAGTATTAATTAACTTAATTATCTTAATTATTTTTGATCTTGTTGCTTTGATACCAGATGAAAGAGGGTTTCAAGTAGTACTTATGAAAAGAACATCACATGCAACAAAACTAAAATTTTTAAAAATCTTTAAGGATTAGGGTTAAAAATGAAAATTTTAAAAACTTAGGGTACTTGATGCAATTTAAAAAGTGAGGTATGATCACATTTGGTTCCTGCCCAAACTTAGATGGACCTAAAAATATTTATCCAAACTAGTTTGTTCAGAACAATATTAACCTATACTTGAATGGCCTGTGATTGAATTTATCGCATGTGCGTTCCATATCAATACAAAAGATCTACTTTGGTATAAGTCTTGTGCATGGGTTGTGGCACACAAATTGATACATATGCCAAGACAAGCATAAAAATAAACTTTTCCCTTCCAAAATATGATGCAATTTTGTTTGCATGAAAGGCTAATGAGATCTTATCACTGTTTTGCGTATAGATTACCATTAGCAATAGGAGATTCAACAAGTAGCGAAAAATGTTGATAACTAGTGTTTGATGAAGATGCTCAATTCAATATTGGTTATCGAGCACATACAAACTACCTTTTCATTGAGATGATGTTGCATCCATATGTTTTGCTAAATTTTTCAAATTGCGATTGTTCTAAACATATTTATTTTTAAGCTAGAATAAAATTGTTGAACAAACAAGCTAGATGCATACTTGAGCGTTATCATCATGAATGCTGTCACATTTGTCTTTTAAGTTTCTATAAGTATACTTTTTGATGAGCTAAAAATTAAGTTACATGTTCACTTGTATAGATGAAAGAATGTCACATTTGATAAATCGTTTCAAAACATACAAGTCAATTAGATTGTTGCCCCTAGATTTGCTTAGACTATTTTGTTGAATATTGATAGCTATTTTTACTTTCTATTCTATTCAAGTACTTTTCTCTTTTGCATGCATTTCATATTTTTTGTCATAATATAGGTTTTAGTTTTTACCATTTAAACTCCATAGGCATTAGCACACGCATGAACAAGTATCGGTTTGGAAATAAGGTATTTTTCTAAACAATTTTCAAAAAAAAAAAAAAACTAAAAGTGGTATCTTTCTAACAAGTAAGGAAAAGATGAACATTTAGAGGAAAAAATGTTAGAGAATAGAACATAATGAGGTGACTGATCTATTAAAAACTACTACTTTTATAATTAACTAGCTTTTAATCTTTTATGATGCACAGATAAGTCATGCAGTAACTTAACCACTAATGGTTGTTGAATATTATAGATAAATGCAACAAGGATTTTATTTTCTAATTTCTAGTTATTTCGTGAGATATGAACTCTTCCTTAGATCAAAATTTTAGTTATTTTTGCCATAATTCTAAAAAAATTATTTTCATTTTTTACGTTGTCAAAAGTTAGAATAATCTTGAGATTACAATAGCTATTTTATTTTAATTAATAGCTATTTTATTTTAATTAAAAGTTATATTTGAAATAAATTATGTAAATGTAACTCTTGAATGGCTCTCTTTATTAACATTTATAATTACAATTAATTATATAGGTTAGGGGCAAGACTAGGAGTGAGGTAAGGTTAAGATTTAGCTAAAGATATATTTACCAAACCTTTCTAATTGGGACATGTAGCATTAGTTTTACTCTAGAAGCTTTGGCGTTAATATATTTGTAGATTAACAATGCTTTTTAATTAACAACAATTTTTTGGGTTACTTGTCATACAAAATTTGGAGATTAATTAAACAAATATGAAGATGGATGGACTTGGATAGTTTAAAAATAAATTAAAATAATAAACCTAAACCCATGAAGGGTTGCTCTGCTAGGATAAACATAAAATTCCTTTCTCCAATCCTGTTAGATGGTGGATGATTATGACTGATTATGATAATACACGATACAATACAATACAACCAACCCACTCTCTCTCTCTCTCTGTCCCCCCTCTAATTTCCTGCTCCTTTCTCTTCACACACAATCCACGCCCATCACCCACCTCTGGAGCTTTTCCCCAATCTCCCACTCTCTCTCTCTCTCTCGTCTTCTCTCAATATCTACTACCCAATTTCCTCTCGCTCTCTCTTCTACCCCTTGTTCTTATTGAATTTCATACCCAGAGACTCAAATCGAGACGCTTCTCTCTCTTTCTCGTCTGGTCGTCTTCTTTCTTCATTCCAATATGCCTGCTTGGTGGGGTAGAAGGTCTCACAAGAGCAAAGAGGAAAGCAATACCCAGCAACCGCAAACCCTAGTTTGCGATTCTCCGAATGCAAAATTTTTCCATTCCAATTCGGATAAGAACAAGAAGAAGTCTCCGCGGAGCTCCGACGAATCGGGTCCGGGGATTCTGTCCCCCAATTTGGCGAGAAATAGCAGAGAGTTGGGTAGTTCCGGAGGTGGGTTTTCTGGGTTTGATTCAGATGGAGGAGGAGAGAGAAAGGTGGTTGGGCATCCCTTGCCTCTTCCCGTCAATTCTGGGTTGATTGATCATGCCGTTGGATTATCGTTGCAATCTGGGTCGGCCTCGGTTTCCAGTAATAGCTCTCATGGGTCTAATTCTGATGATCTCACTCCGCTTGATCATCCTCCATTTGGACCCTCCAGGTTGGTTTTTTTAGTCCTAACTTTGAAATTGTTTGTGGGGTTCCTTAATTTCAGGCTTTTGTGGCTTGATCTAGTTGTAATTAATTCGAACTTCTAGTGGTGAAGTTGTAGTCTTTTTAGTTCTACATACAGTTTGATCTCTGAATCTTTGAGGCTTTCAGGAGTAAAGCTTAATTAGGCTGCTTGTTTGCAATTTATGGTTGTACTTTGAAACTTCTGGATCGGGATATGGGAACATGGTTCCTCCATCTTCGATGGAAACCTCAGTAATTCTGGGCACAGTGTGTGTACCGTAGCATCACACGAGTGCCAATCATGAGGCTCCAAACTCCCATCCCCCCCCCCCTTCTCTTTCAAAAACCAAAGGGGGAGGGGGGGGGGGCAGTACGGGAACTGAGTTGTAGGTGGCTTTACTGCTGTGATCAGAGTGCCTGTCGCCTGTAGACCTTTTAGCTTGCTGCTTCACAACGTGGAAGGAGTACAGGATAGTCAACGAATGGCTTCATTTAGCTCTTTTGATCCGAAATCTCACACAGAGTGGTCTTGCTGTACAATCTCAGATCCGAAGGATTCCCTCTACTCTTTTCAGAATGAATGAGGGTAGGATCTCTGTAAAGCTTAAAGTTAGGGAAAACGTAGAGTAGGCACTAAAAGTGTTGTAGCTCTCCCCTTTAGAAGAGATTTAAAATTGAGGCATGGGCTACAGGGATCAATTACTTTCTCTTATTATGTTATTATTACTCATTTTATCCGAACAATGGAACTTCAGAATTGGAATTCCTCTCCTTCCTTTGTCTCCATTCCCTTTGCAATCATTCTGTCCAAGTGATGGCAACGACACCTAGTTTGAATCTCGTTGCTGGGAGGTCTGAGAGTTGAACATGTCTGAGATCTTACCTGCAAAAATACCCTGTCAATAGGAACTACAATTCATCACATTCCACTTTAGGATTTGGATTATTGTTATAAAATTTTGCATTGTGTCATATGGTCTAGTACTCTAGTGGGTCATGGTTGCTTGTAATGAGCATGCCTGATAACTTATTGGATATGATGTATCATTGCGTTTAAGATGTTTCACGGCCACTACACTATCTCATCAGTCATCACATATTTCCTCATGAGGCTTCTAACTTGATTTATTGTGATACTGGTTAATGGCGTGATGCAATGTTGCAAACACAGTACAAGGGCAAGGAGTCCTGGTCCTGGATCAAGAACAGCTACAGCTGCTGCATCACCTCTTCATCCACGGCTGGCTGGTTCAAATTTGGAATCTCCAACGGGAAGTAGTCTAGCCCATCCTCTGCCTTTGCCGCCCAGTTCTCCCAGCAGTCCTTCCGTGCCCAATGGAAGAGCTGGAATTCACCCTGAGAATGCACATAATTCTCCATCAAAATGGAAGAAAGGGAAGCTTCTTGGAAGGGGAACATTTGGGCATGTTTATCTTGGCTTTAACAGGTAAACTTTAAGCTGTGTACTGGTTAGCATTGCTCATAATTATGGTTGTAGAATTTCTTTAACCTGAAATGCCCGATTAAATGCCTTTCAATTTTTTATAGACAAATATTGAATTGTACTGGCATCAGCCAAGAAGTTTGGTCAACTGAAATGTTGAATTAAACAAAATGGTTCATTCAATTCTAGCAAGAGGGTCGATGGAAACTTACGATTGATGTGTTTGTTGGTCACACCTTTCTGTTTTATTGGGATGCACTAAGCTGAGTTTTAGGGTTAGAATGAACTTGCCTGGATAAATTGGTATGCTGTGGTGTATTAGAGTAGTCTCTACCACGCAGGGGTGTTACACAGTGATGGGATTGAACCTGTTCAGAAGGCATTGGTAACTCCAGTTTTTCTAGCTTCGATACCTATGAATTATTTGTGGGTCTTTACAGTGCAGTCAGGGATCATCCGTGCATGTCCATCTTGCTTTGCACTGTTGGCACATTTTCTATACGTAAATGGTGATGGGATTTAGTTCCAGAATTTTAAACCTTCAGGTTTTAATGCAATGTCGATGAAGTGTGGAGAAGACACTATAGTGTGTTCCTTGTATCCATGCCTTACTGCTTGCACATAGATTGGGGCTAGGTTTGGTCTTATACCTTTGAACATAATTTAATATTCGTGAAGCTACATATAATAATATGGTGTTGCTTTTTTATTTCACAAAAGAAAGTTTTATTCATCATTCTTATCTATCGTCTGCTCTTATTTCCCATTGTAGGTTTATTATATGTCATTTTATTATTGCCATTTTGGGGCCATCATACTCCCAGAGTTCTTTTGGGTCATCATATTCTCCTTTCGCCACTCTTTATGCTAGTAATCTACCTTAGGATTATTCATGTTCATTAACCAGCAGAGCTGGCACAAGACAAGATTGTTGCTGTGGCATTGAAGCTTTCTAAGGAGTATGAAGCTCTTTTCTATAGGCATTCTTTAATGTAGCTTTATGCAGCTGACGTCTGCTTTAAATTTGCTTCCTGTACATTGAATATCTGAATATCTGGATTGAGGGACCATGAAAAGTCCTGCGTAGAGGTGTGGATTTTTAGGGCCGTTGTTCTTTTACAAATGCACTAAGCTTTTGGATTGCTGCTTTGGTGTTTGGGGTGTTTCACAATCGATGGAATTCATGAATGTGCTTAGGAGGGGCAAATTGTCTCAGAATCTCATGTTCTATTGGGTGCAAGATTTCCTTTTCTGGGGAGAGGAAACAGCTCAACTTGTGATTTTTTAGACTATGCTGTGATATATACAGAGTGGTAATTTATGTGAAGCATTGACATTTTAATCTAGAAACTAGATAAACATAACTAGTATATTTGAGCTCTTTTCATTCTTCTGTAACTTACATGTCTGATCTAACTGTGGCAGTGAGAGTGGACACATGTGTGCAATAAAGGAGGTGAGCACTGTTTCTGATGATCAGAACTCAAGAGAGAGTCTTAAGCAACTGAGCCAGGTCTTTCTTTTACATCCTTCGCTTTCGTCATTGTCTAAAATCTTGCAAATGGATCGGAGAGAATTTGGTGTTACTAAGCTGTTGACTTATTCTTTTTTGTTTCCTATGGCAGGAAATTAACTTGCTTAGTCAGCTGTCGCATCCAAATATTGTCAGATACTACGGCAGTGACCTAGTATGGCCCATTTAGCTAACCATTTTATCTGAAAAATCTCCTGTTGCTGAAAATGTCTATCCTCTTCCTTTGTCCTCGTTGGAATAAAATATTGTACCATTGTTATATTTTAAACCCAATCCTTACGGGGATATCACATCGACGAGGATGCCATGGATTTAGACAATTTCAGCAGGGGTTTACCCATATAGTTCAAGCATAAACGATATTAGTTTTCAGCATGCACCTTGGAATTTAATTCTGTGGAAAATACTAACTTTGCCTGTGTTATGTAGGCTGAAGACACACTGTCAGTTTACTTGGAGTATGTCTCTGGTGGTTCTATTCACAAGTTGCTTCAAGAGTACGGCCCCTTCAAGGAACCTGTTATCCAGAGTTACACCAGACAGATTCTCTCTGGGCTGGCTTACTTACATAGTAGAAACACTGTGCACAGGTAAGCATAGATTATCATTCTTTAAAGCTGTCTTTTGGGACTATCTAAATATTGCACCACTTAAGAGAGCCTTTTTACCTATGTCTTGCAAAAAATGACTTATAGGGATATCAAAGGAGCAAACATATTGGTTGATCCCAATGGAGAAATCAAGCTTGCAGATTTTGGCATGGCAAAACATGTATGTATGCTCGCAAAATCTGTAAAGATCTTTGGGTACGGGTTTCATGGATTGATATGGTCTAGCATCTGAACATCTTTAGCGCCACTTTCAAGTGAGAAACTTAATCAAGACTGTATGTTGCTTTTACATGGATGATTGTTGAGCTTCAACAACTCTGATAATTCATCATAGTAAGGAAATTCATAATACTTCCATTGCGTAGAATACTTAATTGGCCTCAAGAGACAAGGATTTGCAGAAATTTAGATTTCCTTCATACTTCCCTTTTAAGAACGTACAAACTGTCAGGGTTTTGCTTCTGTAATTGCTGTTGTTTCCTCCACATACAACTTACTTGCTCCAATTGTTTGATGCAGATAAAATCTTGTAATTCAGTGCTATCTTTCAAGGGGAGTCCTTATTGGATGGCTCCTGAGGTATCCTTCCCTTTGTTATATTAAGTAAAAAAGAAAAGGGAAAAGAGAAGAACTCTTTTCAGTCCCCTCGGATTTTCCATTACACATCACTGCATTTTGTCAAGGAGGAAGTTGATAGTTTGCTAGCTTCCTTTTTCTTCTTGTCTCAACAAATGTTATTGCTTCTTCAATTTCAGGTAGTGATGAATACCAATGGGCATGGTGGCCTTGCAGTTGATATTTGGAGCTTGGGGTGTACAATTCTTGAAATGGCGACATCAAAACCACCGTGGAGCCAATATGAAGGGGTATTTTGTTTTTCTGGCTTTTGGGGTTTTTGGGGGGGGGGGGGGGAGACAGAGAGTATAGTCTTCACATTTGAATTTAACTTTAATGAGTCAACTCAGGTGGCAGCAATTTTCAAAATTGGAAACAGCAAAGACATTCCTGAGATCCCGGATATACTATCCAATGATGCAAAAAATTTCTTGAAGCTTTGCCTTCAGCGGGACCCCTCTGCTCGTCCTTCAGCCTCGCAGTTGCTAGAACATTCTTTTGTTAAAGAGCAAACTGTAGGAAGGATCCCCAATATGAATGCTACAACTGAAGCATTGCCTTTTTCATTTGATGGAAGCCATAAGCCGGTATGATATCCTCAATGCCTTGTCTCTATTCGTTCTCTTGACTCTTTCTGTATCAACATTATGCATATTAGAGAAAGTTTGTAACATATGGTAAAAATTTCTGGGGGAATGAACTGGATTTTTTACAGTAGTTTTATTGCTCAAGCAAAAGAAAACACAGAGCCGATCCTCTATATAAACATTCATGTCCATGTTTTCATTCCAATTTAACAAATATTGAATATAGCACCTTTGCTGCTATGAGATGGCATTAGACTCCATGTTTGTTTTTTTTTTTTTTGTTTTTTTTTTTGGGGGGGGGGGGTTGATGGGTTCTTGGGGCTTACTTCCTTGATGAAGTGCCTTTCATGATTCACTTGTGGGTTGATTACTGACAATTGTTGAGAACCCTCGCAAAAAAGGTGACATTTTGATGTTTAGTACACACCCACCCTTAGTGGAAGTTGAATCAGTGGCTTGCTGATTAAAGTGCCGCTTTCAATGGCAAGCCCTGCTCTCAATCATCATTTCCAATTTTTGTTGAATCTGTTTTCACTCATTGCATTAGAGTTGATTCCTTCAATCATTTGGTTTGGTTTAGAGTATTGGTCATCATTTTAGTTGTTTCCATTGTTGCATTTGCATTCGCCGGCATTACTTAGATGACATTGAAATTGTGGCCAAATGTTCGTGCTTATATCAGAACGTCAGTTACCCAATTGCTGCTTCTTGTGATGTGAAGAATTCGAGTAACTTAGTGTCTAGTCAAATTGGTTGATTCAGGGAAAGGTTTAATTCAGCTATACTTATATGACAATGAATTAATCCTTTTTAAGGGAGTTGCTTGCCCTTGTATTTTATTTCAGCACCAGCATTCAGCTTATGATTTGCACTTTTTACACAGCAACCCTTGGACATACAGCCACGTAGAAAGAGTATCAGTTCCTATGACACAGACATTGTAAGAAGACCAGGGATGACAATTTGGGAGGCAAGGTAACCCCATTTATGCTTTCATGAGTTTTACATATGTAACTGCAAATCTTGTTTTTACTCTCCTGTACTTGTGTTGGATTGATGTCAATCGGACAGGTTGCAACACTTAAAGACACTTCAAGTTAGGCGATTTTCTTGTTGATGACACCATTGTTTCTCACTTCACTCATCTGTTTATTCTTTGGCAGGGAACATCCTAGGTCAATAACATCGCTGCCTGTATCTCCTTGTTCAAGTCCACTAAGGCAACTGGGAACTGCTTCCAAGAGCCTTTTTCTCTCCCCACCCCACCAATCTTATGCTTGGCCAAGGCAAGGAGTCTACAATTTGAATAACCACTCAATATCTCCAACAAGAAGAAGTGTTGGCTTCATCGTGGATCCATGGATCGAAACTACTCTATTTAAGAACCAGACGCCGCCTGGTGGCTCCCCTCAAATGCAGCTCAGATAGAATGCACAAGGCCAAAGGATTTATGAACTCTTCATCCATGATGTCAGTAGTGTACATATCCTGGGATTGCTTCCAGAAATGGGAGTAAAATCTTCAGCCTTTTTCAATGGAATTGCCGCTTTGAAAGATGGAGCGATGGGGTTCTGTGGCAGCTTGAAAGAGGTGGCAATGGGGTTAATCTAGCGGTAGGCTTTCATCTTGTAAATTTGTTTGGTGTTGTAAATAGAAATCATGCTCTTATTTTGGTTAAGCCGTGTGCTTATTATTATTAGTTCAGAAATGTGAGACCATGAGACTAAATGCTAGGATGAAGGCCGGACAGAGGATTGCCATCCGAAAATTTTGGATGAGAAGCAGCTGGAAAAGTATATTATTGTGCAGAGTTATAGGAAGAATCTTTACATGGAATATCAACTTTTGTGGGTCTATCAAAGACAGCCTCTTTGCTTGTTAGCCTGTCAGGGATGAGGCCTTTGTACATATCAACTTAGCAGATTCTGCCTCAGCAGAGTGCCAGATGGGCGTCAGAATTGTGGCCGTTATATGCAGTTCCCATGCTTGTCACAACTCACAGGAGAACGGTTAAACGCCCACCTCACTAGTGCTCCATGCGGCTGGAGACGTGTATAAAAGATGTAGCAATTGCAATGACTTGGCGGCCTCATACTCGGTCATATTACTTTCCATCAAAGCTTCTAAATCAATTTCCACAGAAAACTAAGTGCCATAGTACCTATCTCTACATACTAAATTTCAAAAATTTTCTGAAATCTCATTTTGAAAAATTACCATGCATGAGAATGCGCAAGTCTATCAAGTAGTTATCTTTGTTACTCGAGTGTCGTATCTATCTGCTCCCTTTGGGAACTACTAACCTGCAGTAATATGTTTATTTTAAATCACTGGTCTAGCATTAAAAAAAGAGGGAAATGGAGAACTGTGCCTAGATGGACAAAGTTGATCTTCGTCATAAAATATTCAATTGGATGACTCAAATTTATACTTGATTAGGGATCCAAAATAAACTTGCCTAATGTAAATTCAAAACTTAAACTGATGCAATCAAAACCCAAAACAAACTTGCCCAGTCTTTTTTTTGAGATCATTACTTAACTTCAGAGAAAGGAAAAAAAATATACAACAATGACCCTAAATTAGTGATTTAAAATAAACTTACGCAACTTAAATTCAGAATTTAAATTGATAAAATTGAAGCCCAAAAAAAACTTTCCCAATTTTTTTGTGTGCGTTGGGATCATTAATATCTCCAAAAAATGAAAAAAAAAATATAATAATAAGCTTAACTTACTATCTCTCCCTCAGTACGAATAAAGGTTAATTCTCCCTAATTGCAAATCAACAACCACCTAAAGTTTATTGCTTCCACAATAATTATAAAAACCACCCTCATAACGAACCACGTAAATTTTTTGCCATATGGAAGCCAAAATGCAATTACAAAAAATTTCCAACGTTTGATCACAACTTTCTTCGTTGTTCCCTTGGCTTTGTCTCTTCTCATGCAATCAAGGCCAAGTTTTATGACTCCGTCTTTTTTCTTCCTCCGTCCAAAACTTTGCTGAGTCGATACTCTGGCATTGCTTGCTTTTCCGGATGTCTGTCTTAATTAAATCAATCATTGCTCATCACCTATTACATTCAAGCTAGCTGCCTTACTAACTTGCCGAGCTTTCAAAGCGGAGTACTATCCTCATCATGGTTGATGCTCTGAGGTAATATTTGGTTCGGTGCAAGCAAGTTCTTAATTGTGTTTTCATTTTCTTGTTTGGTTATAAGAAAGTATTGCAAATAACAACTACTATATAATCATGATTACCACATACTATGTAATAATGTTTGCATTACTAGGTTGATTGCATTACATCACATTCAATCAAACATTATATGAGTGGCTTTGCTTCTCTCCAAGCTCAGAGTTGGTTGCTTTACATTTGCACTATCCCCAAGCTTCACATTCCTGGCAGCTTCTCTATAGCAGTTCTACTACTTGAGGCAATTGACTACTCTGAGGGCGGTCCAAAGTAGTCTCGAATTATTTGTCTCACAACACACGTTGTAGACTCTCTTATGGAACTTCCGCACCATCCAAGTCAGTTGCCCTACCATCATATTTTATGCTGACGTTATCAGAGCTGTTCCACAAATCATCTGCGCTGACGTTTCCAACTTCGTTATCAGCAAGTCCTTCATGTCTTGTTGCTAACGTTGTGTATCCATGCCAAGATACCCTTGATTGCAAAATGTTGATGCTATATCCATTTCCATCCAGGGAAAGCATGACCTCATCTCAAAGTCACCCAACGTGGACCCAAAATTTAAATTATCCCAATCAAAACCCAACTAGAGACTTTCTCGACAGTTGATTTTCTTTGCTGAGGAACTTTACCAGACCAAATCTTGAAGTTGATGTCCTACGAACATGGTGAAATGTAGACCTGGCAAAACTGACCCGAGAACTGAAACCCGAACAGAACGACCAAGATCCATACCTGAACCGACACCCGAAATGAGATGAACCGATTTGGACCCGAACACCCGAAGTAAACCGATCCATACAACCCGAATTGTAGCATGACCCGAAATGACCCACACCCGAAATAATCCGACCCAATTCAAATCCGATCGGTAATGACTCGACCCGAAGTGAACGAAAAATGGACAACCCGAACCCGAACTGAACCCTACCCGATTTAAAACCGATCCGATTCTTACCCGACTCAATTTTACCAGAATAAATAATAATTTTTTTTGGAGGGTTTTTAGTCTTTTCTCTTTTGGGAGGAATTTTGAATTTTTCAAATTTAATTAGTCGAGTTTAGATGGAAAAAGAAAAACAATTTAAGAGGGATTTTTTAAAAATGAAATCAATTAAAAACTTAAGAGGAAAAAATAAAATTGTTGTTAGTTTTAAGTTTTTAATTTGATAGATATGTAGTAAAAATATAAGAGAAAAAATGTTTTGTCACAAAGGAATCAAGAAAAGATAAGTATAATTAACAATTTATTAAACTTATTAGGATCTAACAATCCTATTTTACTATTTGATTCACTGAATGTCTTAATGCAATGCACGCTATGATTATAAATTTATAATATCATTATGTGACTACTGTAAAAAATTCCGTGCTATTAATCTACGATTCTAAATCATCTTTATAACATGTTTAATTCTACAAAATTATATTTAAGAATGTATTGTTGCATGTGATCTCATAATAATGTAACTCATTTGAATTTTGGACAATTAAATACAAAGTCTCGAGTTTTGATAACGAGCATTCACAATCACATAAATGTAATGCTAATTCACACATACTCATACATTTAGATAGCTTTTAGTTTTGACTCATTGAGCAAATGCAGATCAAGTGACCCGAACCCGAACGTCAACCGAACGGAACCGAACCCGACCCAAACATGGTCGCCCCGAACGTGATCTAAACCCGAACTTCACCCGACCCCAACCCGTACCCGACCCGAACATATTTCACCCGAAAGTGAGCCGAACCGAACTAAAACCCAACCCGTACCTGACCCGAATGACCCATTTGCCAGGTCTAGTGAAATGCATGACCCATTTGCCAGGTCTAGTGAAATGCTTATTGTTCCATTACAAATGCTCTTTGGCAACTTACTTCGAGCTATAAGAAATGACTTGAAATACAAAATGCGATGCTTATAGGCTTGAGATAGCGTCTTATTCCACAAACTAGTTTCCAAAGTGAAATGGTACCACAACAGAAAAAGTCCAGTACTTTAAATTCAACAAGAACCAAATCAACAGAAGTGCTCAGTTAAGTTGGCACAGAACCATTCCAGGTTTCCAAGTCCTAAGTTCCTATCCAGTAACAACTTAGACGCGGCGCCTTTTTGGAAGCCGGCAACCATTATGTGGACGTCGGGTGGTATCTTCAATATATGCAATTGGATTCTGATCTCCTCGGCCATATGTGTAGCCTTCTCTCCAACTAAGAATTGCTTGTTTCTTCTTCTTGAAATGAGTGAACCCATTCACTCTCATCACAACAGATTTCAACCCAAGATTTCTGGCAAGTCTCCCAACATGTTCTGCAGTTGCTTCAGCTGCATAACGAGAAAGCTTAGGTCCACCTTTCATTTCCTCCAGGCACCCTGAAGAAGCCCCAACTTTTTTGTTCCCATTGGAGTCGGTAATGGTGATGAAGGTGTTGTTCTTCATCAACTTAATATGCACAACATCTAACTTTTCAACATTGTGCCGAACAAATTGAGAGCCTCGAGAAAAGTCTCTTCCAAATCCATCTTGTTCCAAGATTCCTCTTACGAAGGCCATACGATTCTCAGACCCCTCAGGACTGCTTGTATGAATCAGCCTCCTTGAACCCAACAAGCATGGAAAGCTACCATTGCTTGACTTTGCTCGAGCTAAACCTCCCTTCCAGCTACTAATGAAGTCTACAACATCCCAGTTTATATGAAACAAGTTAACATTATCATGTTGTGATCATGGACGAATTAAATTTATGGAAAGATAAAATCTTTTAAGTGGGAGGAAGATGAGAAAGCAAACCAGCGCCTAACCAAGTGGACCAAGGACCAGCTGCAGCTCCTAGTCATGGTACAAAAACATTACAGTTAACAGGTCATATTAGACCTTGGCAAATGATGCTTCAGAAGATTGGAGGCCATGATATGCAACTGCCAACCGTAACATGCATTTGCCCATGACCATTTGGAGTATAGACCTGAATAATTCAGAGAATGCAATTGAAGAGCTTCAAAGAAGCACTTTGCAACCCAACCACCCCCCTGGCCCACTATCAACCCCAATCCCATCTCCAATAAGCACATCAAGTTTTCTACTTGAACCAGATCTTAAATCCACTTCTTATCAGAAGAGACGGACACAAAGCTTAGAGATTCGGATATAAGATATACAGCAGAATTCATATAGAATCATCAAGACCAAGAAGCAACGAAGTACATAAGCGGCTCAAAGCAACTGGGTTCATGCGGCCCAGGGAACCATCTCATAGGTACGTTGGGAAAAGTAAACGGCCAGACATTTATATATAGAATGCAGATACTTGACTGCAAATACGCACCCTCTAATGGATGCTTTTGCTAGCCATTGTTTACTAGGTAAATAAGTTGATTCTATTTTTAAGTCCTGCAGATTACTGATTACTGTAAAGATAATAATATCACCTCCATCCTCTTTGACAACGAAAAAGGATGACAATATATATGTGTGTGTGTGTGTGTGTGAGTATCATGGATACATATACATAGTATCATGCCACCTGCACCATGTGTACAAAATGCTGAGTAAAGCTGCTATTCTAAATTCATTGTCCCATGTCCAAAATTCTAGACACCATCGCCCCACCAAGATTCAAGGGAAGGCAATGAACCTATCTTGGTAAATACGAGCAACAGAGGTCTCACTACGACATGAAGGACCTCAAACAAACTCTTTATTTCATTGTATCAGAAACAGGTTGTTCAGTTTGTAATTAGGTTAGGACATGTATAGGAGAATAAAAATCCAATATTGTCGAGGGTTGGGCCACATCATTTTCTATTTAGGTTGATGTTGGGTCTGTTGTTGTTTGGTTAAATAAACTAGTTTTGCAAATAGGAACAACTTTTGTAGGAAAACTCAGGTCGACTTCAGCACAGATTGGGCCAGTCTAGGTTTTGGATTGGCTCTATTTCAGTGATGTTCGGTGTCATTCCAGCTTGTAATGGGAGAGGCCAAAGCAGAGTTCAAGGCAGATTTATGAAGCAATGGGTCCTATTATCCTTCTAATGAATTTATGAAGCAGAAGTACTTTTGGCTCCTCATATTATTGGGTGAAGAAAAATGATCACTTACATAGTTACATCTCGTGAAGGAACCAATATGTGCCATGTTACCCTAAAGGGCCAAACATAAGAGTTTGGGTTGGATATTCCAGTCTTCCTTCCAATGCTACTCCTAAGTTAAAGAAATGACTCCGCACAATGAAGATGAACTCCATAAACAATGAAACTGATGTCCAGCCTTCTCAAACGGAAGACTTTCAGGTGCATCTCATCTCCAGAGAGCAAAATTCTTTTTCTGATGCCTTGAGAAGGACAATTGTTGTTACCTTATCTTCTGCAGCTCAAGTTGCCGGTCTAGACCATAAGTTTTGCTCTTTTAAGAACTTGGTTATATTTGAGAAAAGGTTCTTCTAGCCTTTATTGAATTTTTATTAATTTACATGCAACTAGTTGACACTTTATTTCAACATTTGAGATTCAGATGTTGAAAACATATCACCCATACAGATGCAACCCTGATGAGATGAGAAGATTAGTCTCCAAAACAAGGAGTTTTGTAGAAGATAGCATACAGAGGCTACACTCTATGTGATTTTAGCGCAAGATATACAGTGGGCCGATTTGAAAGTATCAATGTAACCTGCACTATTGATTTGATATCAAGTACTCGTACCCCACCCTGGACATTAGGAACTTGACATGAGCCTTGGACATTTTGAATTAAAGCAAGCACAGAACAAAAAGAAACTAAAAGAAAATCTGAATCCGCCCCTCAAAGCACTACAACTTATGCAGCACAAACAAGGGTAACTCAGCAAGATTATAACATAAGTATGCAATAACAAGTTTTACATAGATAAATCCAGTTCACATTAGGCGTGTACAAGTTAGCTTTTTTTCTCACATACTATTTTCTGAACAGAAGTTGGTTACAACCTTGTCCATCCAACATCAGAGAAGGAAATCCATGGCATCAACCACACAGTGAAATCACAAAATAAACACATCCACATTAAATAGAGTTATGATGGTTGCCTTAACTTCCTGTAGTACAGGATTCTAATATCACCACTAACTTCATGATCAGCAAACTTTACAACAGACCATACAATTAGCACATGAATGACTCAAAAATGGACATTCGATGAAAACCCATGTCGCAATTGTGCATAAAATCCCAGGAGTTCAGACTTACTCGCAGCAAAGATCATCAGATATCAGCAAAGAATCAAGGATAGAAAAAAACAACACAAGATAAGATGAGAGCTGCAAATGGGTGAGTTGGGGGGAAAAGGAGCGAAGTGTGAACCTGAGATCGATTGTCCGAGTCGCTGACAACTGTATTTGGAAGAAAAAGCGCTGAAGATAGCTCTGGCGATAGCCTTACGATTGGCCGCCATAGCTAGCCGACATCAAAATGGGTTTAAGTGATTCTCAGGTGGGGTTTTGATTTGATTGCGCGCCGAGCCTGCAACTCTGTTCTGATGGTGTTTTTCGGGAGGTGAATAGGAAAGTATGCTAATTTTTCATTAAAATGAGAACATAAAAATAAGAATTTTTGATGTCAATTATTCGTAATAAGCAAACATTGGACACCGATAATTCATATCTAAAAATAGCGCATAATGCATTATATTTTTAGTTTTTTTATTTCATATATACCAAAATCAACTTTTACATTTCATATATACCAAAATCCTAGTATCAAACGAAAAAAAATGAGCATATTAGGTAATACGAAATGAAAAAAAAAAGTTAAAAATGACCTATCAAATCAACAACAACAAATGTTCATTAATCCTCTCATGGAGTTTTCAATCCAAACAAAGCATTATTCAAGATGGGATATTGATTTTATGTCGTCTTGATTACGTTAAATTCCTCTTGAGTAAGTTAAACTCGAAAAGAAAAATCAAAAAAGGTGAAGAAGAGGCTAGTTCAAGATCTAAAACGACAAATCGAAACCCATGACGACTAATTCCACATCTTGAACAATGAATCTAAATCCATGGTTAATTCAAGAACTAAAACACAAAAACAAACAAAATTGAAAAAGAGAATACGGCCGGAACTTACCTAGACGGCGGCAGTTGGCGGCGACGGGTCGGCAGAAGACGGCGACTCGGCGGCGGCGATGACTCGTCTGCCTAGGGTTTTTGTGGGTGAGAGAGTGCAAGTGAAAATTGGTCAAGGAGAACAACGCAAAATTCACGTAAAATGGCTGGGAAATGAAATAATAATATTTTTCTTTTTTAAAAAAATTTTACTCATCATAGGGGTTAGAAACTTGATATCCTCGCGCCTCCAAGTTGGGGGTTTCAAGGCTTCAAGTTCCGTCCCCATAATTCTAAAGTACATACTTTTGTGTCATGTTCATTACATATCTATATAAAAGACATTAAATAATTGGACTAAACCCGTATTTCATTTTCCTCAATTTAACAAGTATTTTTGTAATTCTCCCATCTCAACCGAATAGAAAACAATACATTATAGAAAACAAAAGATACACGGCAGATAAAAAAAAAGACACTATAGGTAAGAAAAGATATATTACAGGAAACAAAGAGTATATTGTAGGATGGAAAAGATACACTGTAAAATAGAAAAGATACACTATTGCAGGAAAAAAAGACATACTACAATATCCGCAGCGCGCGTTCACGACACCACTTCAGGGTATATATCATGCTAGATACATACATTTTTATCTAAGAATTTTTCGTTCCCTAGTATTGGGAGGGAACTTGAAATCTGTGACATCAAATTTCTTTCATTTAGAACTCTAGCCAAACAATAAAGAAAGGAACTTAAACCCTCAGGTTCAAGTTCCATTCATGTTTCCCTTACCAAAGAGGCTATTATTTGTTTAGTTAATTATCTTACTTATATAATCAGTATACTCAATGGATGATGCAAGATTACTTTTGTGCAATCACCAAAATGGGATGGATTAAACATTTGGATGCTTATATATCCAATTCAAATGTATCTCCTTATCAAGTATGCTAGAATAGGAAGGGATTGCTTTCACGAGAGGAAAGAAGCCTACTAGCCTTTGTAAAGAGAAAACTAGTAGTTATAGGAATATAATGTATACTGAAAAATTGACTCCTAAGTAGGAAAGAGGCCAAATCATGCCTCTGTCTTAGACCAAAAACTAAATCCCAAACAAAATACATTCTGATTTTTCAATAACCAGTATCTTAGCTATAACAACCTTTTTGAAGATTAAGACTTATAAATAGAAGACTTATTTGATGGATGGAGGATGCAGCACACTACACAAATGATATTAAGAGCTAAATTCTTAGGTTTACTCTTAAGATTATGTTGCAAATCAATTGTAATCCTTGCAGTCGTTGAAATCCTTGACCAAAGGGCATTGAGAGTTTTCGTGTAAACAAAAGGGTCAACAAGTGTGTCATCCTCCCTAAGAAGATGGGAATGAATGCAGTTTTACTAACTCCATATATCTACAATTACATTTTTCAAGCAGAACCGGGCCCACTATACTGTTTCTCATTGTGCATAAGTATTATCAAGTAAGATTGTATTTTAAAGACTTCAGATACGTTCATTACCTGTATATTTAGAAATCAGCATGTATTTATCAAAATTATAATGTTTGGTGAGTACATAAATGAATCAGTTCAATCAGTGATTTGTAACATAATTAGTAACCTCATCAGTTATTAGTTATAGGACATTGCCCTTCAATTATTCGCTTGGCTTTAGGCCAGGCCCCCTGATCGGCTTGACTGGTGTACATCTATCCTTAGATCGTAACAGTATGAAGGGGTTCACTATCAGATAATAACTAGTAATTGTAGTTTAAATTCATCTCACTCATTATTTTAACTTAAAATGAATTGCAAATCGGGCGCCCAATCAATTTATGCAGAGATCTCTTAACAATACAGAAATGCATATACTGAGTTTCAGCTCATAGTTCGAAATATTTTTCATGTTTTGTTTTAGGCAAATGCTCACTGAATCGCCCTCATGCTAGCAAACCAGTTGAAGAAAATAAGTTGAGTAAGGAAATCTGGATAGATCAACAGTACCATAGTGCATGCATATTTTGAAGCTGCGTTTTGAAATCTTCAGTGGATGGAAGTGTAGATTATATGATGAATTGTTTTACTTTGGTGTATAGACCTTATATTGGTTAACAGTTGACTGTATATGATTTGATCATATATGAAAGTGTATGGTTGAAGCCATACCTAACTATATTATTTCTAGTACACATGCTTCAAGCCTTGTCCTTTTGGACGGCGGTAACACCCTGATCATTGGGTTTGTCAGTTGTAATTGAGAGGATCAGAATAGTGATTGTAAACAGTGAACACATGCTTAATTAAGGGGCGTTACAGCTTGTTTGGGACCTAGGTGGTTGATGATCCTCAACCATCACTAGTTGAGCATCCCCAATCGAGAGTCACGCATTTCAGACTTTTGCCTTCATTCCAATCGGTTCCTCTGCAGCGTACTTCCACTGGCCACAAAACACACGTTGGACCGCCTGAGCCTGCGTTCCCCATCTTTTGTCATATCTGTTCTCAAAATGCAAGGTTTGACACTTGCCAGCTGAATCTCACGCCACATTTCAACCCCATGTAAAAAAAAAAAAAAAAGATCAAGTAGCCTGGGTCTTTTCACTATTATGGAGGTGGTTATGGCGGTTGGGGGGGTTGATCTGCCATTGGAGAGGGAGGAGAGTTTGAGGGGGGTCGGGATGGCTATTAGAGAAGAGAGAGATTGACATGGAAGATGAATAAGAGGTTTGAGAGGGAGCAGAGGGACAGTGGCTAGATGCGATTGGTGGGTGGATTTATTACAATGAAGAGAGAGAATGAATGCGGAGAGAGGATGAATCCACGATTTTGGTAGTCGGACAATTCTTTTCTGATTTAATTTGATTGTTTTATCTATAGATTCTACACTTTAGGGGGGGAATGTAGTTAGTTTCATTTAATTTGTTTTTTAATGGGAGAGAGAAAATTAGTGAGGCTTGATTTGATGGGCATATTTTTTAATTTAATTTAATAATTTTTTCACATGGTATTGTTCTATTTTTTTGGAAAATAACAAATATGATTAGAAGTTGTAGGCATAAATAACAATACAAAATAAAAAGAATGAAATTAATTAAATATGTGACTGTTATGTATTTTATTTTTGTTGATCCTTTGTGTAGTGATTTTTATTTGTCTAGTCAAATTTTCAGTATGCATTGTTTTCGGAATCCTACCGTATTTTTGTATGTCAAACTTGTACATTTTATTAGTATTTAATCGAATTGTACTTTCTATTATATCTTTTTGGCTAGTGCAACCATTTGAAAATAAATGCTATTTTACACGTTTAACCAATAAAATTAAGTAATCAATTTTTTGTAAATAAATTTATATAAATAAATGTGAACAGATGTGTTTTGTGTTATATGTCATTGAAAGATAATTAGCTTATTCAAGTTAATTTAATTGATACATCTCAGGCTCTTATATGGTTACTTAATTTACATATTAGTTATAGTTTTTATGCTTATATGCTTAAATGTTCCTAGGCAAAGGTATATATGCTCTAACTGTTTAACATTATCAGCTTGTCTCATTAATTTGCTGGTACAATTACATGATTAAGTGAATTAATTTTTTTACTACTACTTTGGGTTTTATGATAGCATGTATATGTGATGTTGATAAATAAAATTTGTTCTTATTTGTATTAGCTTTATTATGCAGATAAAGAAAGTATTGACATAAATGAAGTATTGATATATAGTTGTTGTAAATCTGCCCCATGATTTGGAAAATATACATATAACCATTTTTCTTTTGGGTAAAAAAGGGAAAAGTCTTCTATGACCTGAATACTCATCCTTTGTACAACCTATGATCATGTCTTTGTCAAACTATATATGTAAACTTCAGATAAGTTCTCTCCATTTTCTTAACTTCCTACTACGTTTTAGCAATATAATCTAACCTCCATGAAACTTCTAACTTGATCAATTCATTGATTTGTTGTACTTCCTTATTTTTCTTCTTAAACTGTCTACAGTTTCTTTCCTTCCATATACGATACTTCAGTGCTGTGTATCCTGCGTAAATAAGTTTCGTCTTCTCCCTTCTCTAATGTCCCTATTGCAGATCATTGTGTAGTTGTTATAGGCTTTCTGCCTGAATATTAATCCGTAGCTCTTGAAAAACTTGGTCTCTGACAGAGGTCATGAATGAACATGTCAAGAAAATGTGATGTATATCCTCTTGGGCCGCATTATACAACTCACAGTTCATCTCAGCTTTAGGCTTTAATTTTTGAATTCTGTGCTTGGTTAGTAATCTGCTGAGCATAAACAAGCACAATATGATTGCATGCTTCAGTGCGTTTACTCTATTCCACACCATTCTTTCCCAACTCTATGATAGAGCCGCACGCGCAGGGTGGCGTTGAGCAAATCAAGATCGTCTCCCACAAGGATTAGGTTAATCTACTAGGCTTTATTCCCTCCAGATAGGATAAGCGGATTAAAATTTGAGATTAAAAGCAAATTAATTTACTATCTAATCTAGTGGATAAACAATCACAAAATTATAGAAAACAAACAATCTCTCAATTCATGCATCAATCAAGTACTTCATCCTCAATTGATTGTTTTAAAATCGACAATCGAAGTATCACAACCCTCTTTCAAGGTGAAGTGAAAGACCTAAATTTGGCTAATTACTCTTTCTCAAGGGCTCTTGATTTGTTTAGGTTCATTAAGCATACGATTATCAAATTCGTGGCTTCTCAATTGGTGTGACTTTCACGAGACTCCACATAATTAAATCAAATTCTAGAGTTCCAGTATCAAATTTCACTTTTCTGTTCTTCACTCAATACCCAAAGTATGCAAGAAACTGATCAAATTTCTCACAAGACAATAAACATCTAAGATTTAATTCAAAAATACCAAGGAGATCAGCACAAGATTAAGAAAATTAAAAAGTATTTGAATACATCCAACGTCAAAGCAACAAAAGCTAATACAAATTACAAAATGTCAATCCAAAAATGAGAAAAAGAAGAGAAAAGAAGAGAAGAGAAATGCTCAGCCAAAGAATGCGCTTGAATCTGCCGATTGCAAACCCAACATGGAATCCTTGCAAGATCTCCACTTCAATCCACTCTCTCTCTCTCTAATCTAATCTAAATCCTAATATAAATGGTGCATGTGAAAGTGGATGGAATGACATGATGAATGATGGCTGAAAATAGGTTTTTATCACGGAAAACTCATTTAGTCGAACATTAAAATGCTAGAAATCGAACAACTGCGAAGAAAACTTGTAGGCTCGGGGGAAGAGTGCCACCATAGTCAGACTATGGGGTACACCACGGACTGTGCTCCCCACCATAGCTTGGCCATGGTGCCCACTAGGCGGGTCATGCTCTCTTGTTTGCCACGTTGCTTCTTTCTGGATTCTCTTGGACCGTGATGCTGGCCACGGTACATCCATGTTGGGTGTCTTTGGACCTCTTTTGCTACATTCTTTGATCCATAAAACCTCAAAATCATCATTCTACTCAAATAACTTGGCTCACAAAGTCAAAATCTACAAACACTCTCAAACCAATCGAAACCAGGTGCAATAGCAGAAATGATGGCATAAATCATACAATTAATCACACTAATGCCATAAAATGACTTTTAAACACTTACGAAATCCTATGCAAATATGACATTCATCACTCCACTGGTTGATCCCTCCTCTTGGCCAAATATAACCACTTTTGATGAAATAATCACCACATTAAGAGGCTTTCCACCACCAATCATACCTAAATCTTTCTTTGATTTTCTTCTTTACTGTGTAAAGCTTCTTTTAGAATAAGCATCTATCTCTTTGAAGCTGCAATTCCCACTAGTTGTAAGTTCTCAGATAATGTTCATGAACCCACTTGACCCTCAACTTGTCTTTCTTTATCAGCCGCATCCCATATGTGTTTAGCAATCGGAGAAGTATTCCAGGCTAATAGATGCTTGAGTTCCAAACCACCATTTTTCTTTAGTATGCAAACTACACTACAGCCCACAAGGAAATTACGACATACAACTTCAATTTCTTCGATAACAAGTATGGGGAGTGTAACTACTCTAAAAGCTAATAACTCCCATCAATACTGAGTTAATAAGCATAACCCTCCCACCATAAGAGAAATGCCTACTTCCCCATATCCTGATCTTTGCTCTTATTTTGTCAACTAGTTGTTTACAATCAAGTTTGGTTAGCCTGGTAGATGAAATAGGTACTCCAAGATATCGAAATGGGAAGCCATACTCAGCAAATCTTGTGAGTTGCAGTAAAGATTTTTTTGTGATTTATATCTTTATTCCTCCTATGATTACTTGTGATTTTTCCTTGTTGACTTGTAGGCTCGATGTAGCAGCAAACTCTCAAGCCCTTCACTTTGACTTTGAATTGGCCTCTGATATGCTTTACAAAATAGCATCAATTTTGCTGCAAAAATAAGATGCCGAAGTTGCAAATGCACACTTAGGATGGCAGCAGAAGTCCTGAGCTGTCTTTAGTTTCAACAGGCAAGGTCAATATTCCATATCCATGATAAATCGGGGGGACATGGGATCCCCTTGACGTACCCTTCTTCCTTCATGAAAGAAACCATATATTTCTTCATTAAAACATAATGAATATCACACTGGACACACAAGTCATGATCCACCTTATCATTTTCTGAGGAAAGTGTAACTCGTATAATACTTCTACCATAAATTCCCATTGTAGTGAATTATACTTCTTGCAAAACAAGTTTTATTAGACATCTAGGGGAAACTGACTTTTTGCAGTAACCTTGCGCTAATTCTTGACAAATGAGGACATTATGAACTAGCTCCTTACTTTCCACGAATGCAGATTGACTCTTATCAACAATGGATGGCATCGACTCTTTCAACCTGGTGCAAATAAGTTTAGTAATGCCTTTATGAATGAATTACAACAAGATATAAGCAAAACTCACTCGCCTTTTATGGATTTGTTACTTTAGGAAGTAAACCACGTTTGTTATATTAACTTAATTTCCCTGCTTGAAAGAATTCGTACACAACATCACATACCATACTCCTCACTTTGCTCCAATTTACTTTAAAGAATCTGTTGCTATACCTATCTGGGCCTGGAGATTTACTTGTATGAATGGAAAAAGTAGCTTTCCTAATATCATCTATACTAAAAGACCTACACATTATGCACCGCTATTCGAGTGATAGAGCAGGACCTCCTAAAACACCCGAGTTACACTTTTAACTTTGTTCTTTTGTTGCCTTCCCAACAATTTTCATAGGAAGCTACTAGAATATTTGCCACCTTTTCTTGTTCTTAATGGATGACCCCATTATCATCATAAAGTTTATAAATTTGTAGTTGTGATTTTCTTAGCTTGACTCTCATAAAGAGGAATTTTGTGCATTGGTCACCCATGATAAACCAATTAAGTTTACTTTGTAGCTTTATTAAACTCAATGAGGATGAAAGTGCATCTTGATGGTTCTTCCACAAGACTTGCTCTTAAGCTTGTAACTCTGTATTGAAAGGATTCTATAATAGCTTCATTTGCACTGCATTCAACTCCAGCCTGACTATATCACACCTAGTATGTAGGTCCTTGAACTTATCTTTATTGGCCTCTTCAAAGATTTCTTCATGTATTTCAAAAAACTTACTAGCTTATACATATAACTCCCCTCATAATTCTGTTTTAAAGCAAAAAGATGGCTTGGAAATTACCATCTTCCATGCACATATCATAAAATTTGGAACGAGAAGTTTTATGACTCACCATGTCATGAAAATTAAGCTCCAATGGGGAGTGGTATGATAGATTATCAGTCATGTTTTCAATATCAAAATTCCTAAATTAAAGTGCCCACTTTATATTAATAACTACTCTATCAATTTTAGAGAAAACCGAAGGTCTTACCTTATACCTATTAGACCATGAGAATGAAGCTCCATAACTCTTTAGTTCCTATAAACCACAACTATTAAGACACTCCTTGAAATCCCTTATCTCTCCAAGTTCTATAGAATTATCACCCAACTTGTCACTTGGGTTTAACACCACATTAAAGTCACTGACAATGCACCAAGCTCTCAATGTATTGTGTGACAATGCTAGTATTTGTGCCCATAAAGGCTTCCTTTGTTCAACTTTACTGTGTCTATGTACAAATGAAAGGAAGAAATTCTCATTTGAAATTATCTTCAAGCACACAACCATTTGATCAAAACTACTAACAATACTAATGTCATACTCCTGTCTCCTCCATACTACCTATATGCATTTCTAAGGATGATAGTCATTATCGATATAACTACCCCACCCTGGGAAACCATTATTATAAACCTGCATCACATTTTATTCTCTAATCTTTGTCACCAACATTCCTCGTAACCCTACTTTGTTGGCCAAGATGAACTTTTTCAAGTCCTCTCGCTTATTAGGATTGTTGAATCCTCTAATGTTCCAACTGATGATGGTCATTTGTGGGGGTTCTCCAACATTGGTACCTACTGCAACCTCCTCATCATTTAATGCCTCAAAAGAATTAGAACATTTTGCCACTTCTTATCTATTGACTCCTCTGTTTGTTGCCTGGTCACATGTGCTACCTTTTTGCCAGAGACTTGGACAAATACCCCTTGATATGTTTCTTGTTCCTCTTGCCTCTAAACTGGTCTCCAAACTTTAGAACCCCTTGTTTCTTCCTGTATTCATTTATACTATATCCAAAAAAAATTGCAATAGGAACATTTGATAAGCCTCCACTCATACTTGACCTCTTGTTGCATCAGGATTCTATGTTCATTTACCAATTCACCACATCTAAAAAGTTTCCATCAATCAAACGCCTAGAAAAATGCATTTTATCCTTGTTGCTTTAAGCTATGTCTTAATTGATTTGTCAATATAGCTTCCCAATTTGCTCAAGCTACTGGCAATCAAGTATTTCATGTCCAACTATGGAAATTTTACCTAGATTGACAATTGTTTTAGACTATTTCTATCTAATTTCAAATTTGGAGGCCATGCCCAAACCATCACAAGTTTCTTGTCAAAGAAAAATTCCCTTACATACTGTGTCTTTATACTTAGTGGAATTAAATCAAACTATGAAAAAGACCCTCATGTTAGTCCACAATACGTTCTATATGATAATTTTACCCTAACTCTCTTAAGATATCCTTCCCATCATAAAAAAAAAATGGTGGATTGAAGCTCACAACATAGCAAACCATAACATTCCTCCAAAATTCAATTTTGCTTAAACATCTTCTATTCTAATTTAGCGTATTTTGTTCCATTGATTTCAAAGCATAGAATGTAATGTAATTCTTCCCCCTAACAATCAAGCATAAGTTTTAGCTTTACCTGGATAAGTACCTGCTTTATCATCTTCCCCAAAATCCTTCCCCAATGGCGAACCCACTAGATTCGTCAGTGCACTTGGGTTCACTTGTTTGGGGATAAGAACCCCAATCACCAAATTATTGTTTGCAAGAGTCCTTGTATTTTCCTCATTCTATGACCTTGTTGTTGGAGGAGCTTGAGATCGATCGTCAGTAATTTTCTATGACACCCACTTTTTGCCCTTCTCATCATCACTAAGAGAGAGCTCTTGCTCCTAGCCTTTTTAGTCAAAAGCTTTTTCATATGACTAATTTTATAACTACTTAATTTTGATGTTTCTTATTGAGTGCCAATACAACCATTTGTTTGTTTGCACTATAAATTTTGATATTGGTTGAAGAAAATAATTATACTATTAAGATGCACATCAATAGGGAATGCTGATTATATTTTCTTATGAACTGCTTAGCAACTCTCTTGGTTAGGATATTTGAATGAGTACTTTTGTCGAAGAGAAACTTGTTTGCTAGTTTCACTTGTATGCTTGGACTAGTTCTTTTTTCATTGCTTACTAGGAACGTAGAGGCAAATTACTCCACATGACTTGTTACATATGTTCATTTCTCAATAGGAGACCTTGCTTCTTCTTTTATACAATCTATGTTCATGTGGTAAATTTAACTGCTTAATATAACTAGCCTTCGATAAACTATTTTCCTTTATAAGAATCTTTGTCTACTTTTATTGGGACTGAGATTTTTGGTTCATGAATGAATAGTTAAAATATTACTTATTCCTTATAGAAATATCTATAATCCACCACTGTACGACTAGAGGATATCAAAGTAAGGAGGCAAGATGTAGAGTAGTAGATGTCCAATTGTTTATTTCTTGAGGAACTGAGGGAGACGATTAGGAGGCATGAGCAATGCAAATGGCAAGAGACAAGAGGTGTTCATGACCACTACAAAAAAATTGGTTTTTTATAGTAGGAAATTGTGCTGTAGTGTGCTCAAATCTTGCTGTAATAACCTTTTGTAGCATTTGGAAAGTTGCCGGAGACTACCACAATTACGTTGTTACAAAAGCCTTCTATGGCAAATTTATAATGGCCACAAATTGTACAACCTTTAAGGAAAATTTAAGATTGCCATAAATTTTTTCCCGGTGAAAGGTAGGATTGTATTACTAATCACCAAAAAATATGTACATTAGTTTAAAGACTTGGGCATATCCAAGTCATACATTTTTCAATCTCTACTGCCTCATAATCTGCTAAGATACATCCTTCCACAATCTTTTGACATAAAAAATGATTTTATAGGTGGTTTGGTGTCTTCTTTAATCATACTAGCTATTGTCTTCAGTTATAGCGAGTAGTAAATAAACGTTGGCCTTGGCTTTTTTGTTGCCTTAGATATGCCAAGTTTCCCAATCATGATCATCCTGATTCCATGCTGGTGTAGCAACGCTATAAGCAATGATTCACACAGTTCATTTGTGAACTTGCATTAGAAAAACAGGTAAGTGTCTTACTCATTTTCTTCCTAACATAGAATGCATTTAGATTGGCAATCCATCCCTATCCTAATTAGCCTTTCACAAGTTAGTAATCTACCATGAAGTTGAGGTTAGAATAGATACAAGCACTTTGGTATCTTTAGAGTATGCCATATAACGTGATACAAGTTAGTTTTCATGCTTTATGCCTAAGCATGTCATAACTAGATTTGGTGGTGTAGTTACCAATAGGGTGTACCAACCATTGACCGGTGTTTATATAAACCCCATCTTGAATAATATCCCTAAATAGCATAGTTTTCTTAGTACCAGCTACTTTTAGCGGTTAGTTTGTAGTGCAAGATAGAAATATCTTCCGAATGATAATGGGCACCCACTTAATCCAAACATGGTCATGTTTGCTATCTATTTGGTAGCTGAGCTACCACTGATTTGTTCTAAGTGTTGGTGTCTCTTAGCATTAGCACTAGCATTTCGAATGTGATTCCTACATAGCTGGTTTACTTCCTTAAGGACTCCCTCGGTAATAATAACTATTTGACTTCGGTACATTATAATATTGAGAAGTACTAAGTTAACTACTTGAACTCATCCTGCATAAGTAAGCTTCTTTGCATGTCATGCCCTTATTTGAGCTACCCTCTTTGCAACTGACTAATAAATTCTCTTTTGGTCAATCTCTAAAGTTTTTCAGGTAGTCCTAGGTATCTACAAGGCAATTTGCCTCAAATGAAACCTATCATCTAGCAGTTGTGGTGCTAAATGATCCTCAATTTCAACTATGACTAATTTTGATTTAGTTAGATTTATCCCTAATCCAGTAAACTGAGAAAAATGAGAAAAAAGGCATCTATTAAACATTTACCCCCTCTCGAAATTAGCTTTGTAAAACATAAGCAAGTCATCATCAAAACTAAGTGAGCGTTAACTTTAAGTCTTTCAAGCCAGGCTGGTAGCTGAAACCTTGTTGATCTCTAAAACCCTTAAAGCACTGATGAGATATTCCATTACTAGTACAAAGAGTAGAGGGGACATGAGATTCCTTTGTTTAACCCCTTATTACTGCCAAGGAAGCCATATGTGTCACCATTCAATTTAATAGAAAACTTGGCAGTTATGATGTTTCACAAGATGGGAGGAAAACCATAATGGAGCAATAATTATTTAAGACATCTCTAACTTACTACATCATGGGCCTTCCTTAGATCCATTTTGATTATCTACCTTATAGATATATTTTTCTTATGATATATCTTTACTAGATTTTCACAAATAAGGACGTTATGTAAAATAGACCTACGAGCAACAAAAGCTCCTTGGGAACTGTCAACAAGCCATGGCAGAGTGAACTTTTATTCCCTTATAAAGAACTTTGGTGATGCATATATAGATCCTATTGCAACAAGTGATAGTGCTAATGTGGGGTTAAGTGTAGTAGGATTCTCCACCTTTGGCACAATTGCAAGTGTAGGTGGTATTAACTTAAGTAGTTTTCTGGATAAGAATAACTCTCTAATGACATTATTTACATCATGATCAGTGACATCCCCAGTGTTTTTAAGAATCTGACTGCCATACCCATTTGACCCAAGGCCTGTAGAATTTCCAGTATTTAACCTGGCAAGTTTCACTTTAGCTTCCATGATAGGTTGTAGTTAGTGCAAAATTCATTGGATAATTTAGGAACAATCCTTTAATTTGCGATTTTTTTCATTTTACTATTTGTTATTTAATTAATTTCTTATTTAATTATTCGATCAATCTGCTATCAGACACCCTATAGTGTATGAGACAATTATATGCATTTCAATTAGGATTATTGCTGGGCTATAAGACAATTAAATGAAGAGTTATCACTCAATGTTGTAGTGCCAAGAAACTAAGTCAAGTAGTGAACTAAAATATTCTAAATGTTAGTTTGGTTAAAGGTGAGCTCTCCACTTTATGTTTTCAAAGCTTTAACCACATTTTGGTAATGTATGTTCTCTACACGTGTAAAGAAAAGTTCAGAACACTTATCACTCAATTGTAGCCAGTCTTCTTTGGCTTTTTGTTGAAGAAAGCTTCTTTCATCTTGAAGATGAAATTACACCCACTCTAGAATTTTTTTCTTGCTTATAGAGTTTAGTATTTAGAGGGTTTGCAAAGATGGTAGTTTGGATGTCATGTAATTGCTATTGGACAACCACCATATTATGATGGACATTCCCAAACCTAGTCTTATTCAGCTACCTTAAATAAGGCTTGAGAGTGTTTAGCCTAGTAACCAATTTAAACATGCTGGAGCTACTACTTGCATCCTCCAAGTTTGTTTAACGAGGGTTAAGAACCTTGGGGATGTTACCTATATGTTAAAGAATTCAAATTGACACTTGCTCTTTACTTATGTATTGGTCAAATGCAATAAAAATGGGAAATGGTTAGAGATATCTTCAGGAAGGACTTCATAAATTGGTGGAGGGTAAGCCAACATAGCTTCATCATTCTTCAAAACTCTATCCAGAAGAGAGAAGACTCTTGCGCTTCCTTGCTCGTTGTTTTAAGTGAATTTGGAAACAACATGTCTAATTTGTTGTAGATGACAGTCATCTATACTAGTTAGAAATTTCAGCAAAGGAAACTTGGTTTCCTCCAAGTCTTTCATTGATTCTTAAAAGACTATTAAAATCTCCCCCTATGATCCATGGGTCATGCAAGTGTTGACTAATGTTATATATAAGGACACTTCCACTATAGACATGTTTGGTGAAGAGCTTTTTGGCCTCAAAAAGAACTTTTTGTGCCAATTAGCTATTTGACCTTGGTCAAAAAGCTCTTTAGAGTATTTGGTTAATTAGCTTTTTGGATTAGCTTTTTGAAATCAAAAAGCTAATTTGTAAAAAGCTCTTTGAATGAGCTTTTTCAAAGAGCTTTTTACTATCTACCACTATAATTACCATATTACCCTATAATTGTAGACAATTATATTCAATAGAATAAAGTAATTTTCTCACTTTATTTATTTATTTTTGTAGGAGTTCTTTTTTATTTTTCTCATCATTCTTCTACTTTAATAGTTATTTTATGGGTTGAATTGAAATAAACAACTTTTCCTTTTTTAGGGCATAAAGCTCTTGCCTACTTTGAAAATTAGCAATAGTGGTCCGATGTCTCATTTTTATTTTTATTTTTATTTTTTTGCAAAAAGATTTTAACCTTACGTGTTCTTCAATTTAACATATAATTTATGTTAATTACTCTTACATAATGAATAAATATTCTTATGCAACATAATTTTCAATAATTTTAATAAAAATTATTTTTTCCTAGCAAAAATATTGTGATAATAATTAATAAACACCAAATTTAGGTGAAGGTATAAATTTAAGTTTATATATCACACAATTCATAATTCATAATTTTTAATTCACACTGAAAAGAAAAATAAATACGCAATTAAAACAATTGTGCTGTTGAAAGTATTGAAATTATGTTATGGGCATAAGTGAAATTTTAACAAATGAGTTAGCTAGAAATAGTTAATTTCACCAAACACTTTTTCCAGAAACAGTTAATGCAATCAGTTAAGTCAAACAGCTAATACAATCGGCTAACTGCTAACAGCTGATTGCCAAATAGGGTCTATGTCTTACTTTCCTCAAGATCAATATCATCATATACGGCTGTGATAAGATACTTCTTCCTACCACCATTAACATAGGAAATGTGTTTGAATTGTCGATGAGCCTTCAAAATCTCTATAACCTCCCTAGAAGGGTTCCAAGGTATCCAAATCTTATTTGTGGCCTTACTAGTGGCATTGGTAATAACAAGCCAACTTCCATGCACTCTCAAATGGATCTCCCTTTCCTTAGTATGTGTAACTTTTGTTTCAACTGGACGAAGTATGTCACATTTATTCTATTGGAGGAAGTTTTTGACTACTTCTTGTTTGTATGGGCTACTGAAATCCCACATATTCAAGAAATAGCAGCTATCCATTATCTTTAGACAAGCTTAGATAACTATTTTATAACACAATGCCAGTACGCGGGGTTATATATTGCATCTTACTTGCAATTACCATATTAGATTGCATAATAAGACCAAAGTAGCTACTACCTAAGAGTCGTTTTCCATTGAAATCTAATGGCCTTGTCAATGCAGGTTATCAGATTCCTTCTCCCTCTCCTGATGTTAGGGCTGTATGGGTTATATTACCTCCCTTTCAATGAATATTTGTGTAAACTTGGTTCTAGTTTTAGTTTGGGCGGCTTTATCCATTACTAGGGCTCACCAAGCAATATGCTAATCTTGATCCCTCCTTACTGCAATATCTAAAATCTAAATCCAAAGAGATTTCCATACAAGCATTTTAGCCAGTTAATCTTTATGTACTTCCTGTCTAATTGCCTATGGCCTCATGATAAGATGTTTCTTACCAACGTATATAAAATTGTTCTTCAAGACATCATGATGATCCAACAAGGAGTGGAGACGAATAATGAAAACACCATTTGGGTTAGTAACCATTCTCTTGTATCCTTTGGACCGACAAATTCTACAGGAAAATCCCTCCATGACTTGTATGGGCAGCTCACCAAGCACACAACAAGCAATAGAAGAACTCCGAAACTCAATCTCATTCTTAATGCCATCTTTGTCACCATTATACACCAAGGGAGGGACAAAGTCTTATTTCAACCCTTAATTAGGGGCAGATGCAACTGTGAGATAGGATGTAAAGAGCGTTTTTAGTTTTTTTTTTTCTGCATTCTTTGCCATTGATGAAGCGCACTGATCTTTCTCTCTGTGCATCTTTTTCTACATTTCATCTCACCCGTCTAATTTTTTATTGCCACAAATCATTGATTGCTACATTATCTCATAATTTGTGACAAAGTTGACCTACCATGGAAAGTAATTTTGCTACAAAAGAATGATATTTTTCGGCAAAAAAATTTGCTGCACTATATTATGGTGGATGACACATTATTTTTGGCAATTTAGATTAGCCTCAAGACATGTATTTAATTATTATAATAGTCGTATTGTAATTTGGCGATTCGAGCTACAATGAGATTTATTTGTAGTTAATAATTTAATAATATTCTCCAAATGTATCTTAATAACTAATAATAAAGAGACAAAGCTTTAGTATTAAAAGAAATTTTATTCATATATATCTTCACATGCATGAAGTTCATTAACAAAGTAGGTAGTGAAATGTTGACAATCGTACTTTGTTTATAACCCCTAATTATAAAAACATCTAAGATAACTCCATAAAATGTTCAAATTTTGGGGAAAAAAAAGAGATAACTTGCCTTAAGAAAGAAAGGGGGGGGGATGACATCTTTATAATCCTAAGTCTCCTTACTCCAAATTAGTTGCCATATACATTGTTAACCATAAGTATGGGATATCTACAACATAAATCAAAAAGACATATTAGACAATCGTTAGTGGCTTAACAAAATATATGTAAAGAATATAATTTGTAAAACAATTTCAAGTATAAAATTGTTTGGTCTTTGTTAGAGCAGAAATTTAGACGAAGAACAAGGATTTTTTTTTTTTTGGTTTTAGATCCTCTATTTCACTGGAGTCAAATTACTGTTGAGCCAATAAGGGGTAGAGCTCTTCCATAACAGATTTTCTCCATTCACAAGATTTGAACCCAAGACCTTACTTGAGGGGAATAAGTACCAAACCACTTCAACCAACTTATGTTGGTAGATGAAGAACAGGGATTTGTTGTTGATGCTCATTAGTAAAGACATTATGTGATCCATAATGACAAGAATACATTAATACTAGTTTCTATTAAAAAGCAAAGCCTCTATCTTATTGGAGTGTATGTGCTGAGTTGGTTATATGAACATAAACACCAGTTGAGCATGATAAGCTAAGGAATGAGGACATAATTTTGAGCTCGAGATAATCATATAGTTATTAGCTATATCATTTAAGATAATGTCATCCCAACTAATATAATCACTAGTGAGTGAAAGTTCTTACCTCAAAGAGCTAATTTTGGGTAGCACTTCAGCCACTTTGCTCTGAACAACAACACAATACCTCCAAGTATGGGTCCCACCTTTACAGGGTTTGGGAGATCCAGATGTAGGCAGCCTTACCTCTACTAGCATCCCTACCTGTAAAAAGGCTAAATCCAAGAGACCCATGAAAACAAGATTTTTTGAAAATATTTTATAGAAGAAGGATTTTGTGAAAACATTTACTGGAAAAAACTAAGAATACACAGTAGGGAATGAAGTAAGAAATACTAATAAATTAGGTGGCTATAACTATGAAAACATAAGTACAACATAGTAGGGGAATGTACTATATCTTAACAAATGGAGGTAGGCAAATAGTGTCTCTTCTGAGATGTGTGTATTACCTGCATGCAATACGAAAAAACTACAACTAGACCTACCCTACTTGAACTGGAAAACCACAACTGAATAAGGCGACCACCTCTCTGCAATCTAAGGTCCTAATCCTATCCCGTCATAGTCTCCTATTCTGAACCATGTCCTCCGTTAATCCTACAACTTTCAAGTCCTCTATAATCACCTTGTCCATGCTCGTCTTTGGTCGTCCTCTCTCTTTGACCTTCAAGGATGTTAATCCTCTCATATCTCCTCACTGAAGCGTTCACGCTCCTTCTTTTCACATGGCCAAATTATCTGAGTCTTGTTTCTCTCATCTTATCTTCAATGGGAGCCACTTTAACGAAGTCTCTAATTATTTCATTCCTAATTCTATCCATTCTCTTATAACCACTCATTCACCTAATCATCCTCATCTCTGCTACCATCAATCTTTGAACCTGTGTCTTTTTTATAGGCTAATACTTCGATCCATACAGTACAACAGGTCTAACTACCATAAAATAAATTTTGCCTTTTAATCCTACAGGCATCCTCTTATCATACAATACACCTGAAGCATACTTCTATTTTTGCCAACCCACTTTTATGCACCAGTTAATATCTTCGTCAATATCCCCATTCTATTGAATGATCGAGCTTAGATATTTAAACTTCTCGACCTTTAGTATCGTCATTCTATCAATGGTGACTTCTCCCCTGCGTCTTCCCTTCCACTGAAGCAATAATGTAGGCATTTAGTTTTCGGTTTACTTACTCTAAAACCTCTAGATTCTGGTGTATGTCTCCATCGCTCCAACTTGTCATTAACTCCCTCTCCAGTCTCATCAACAAGAATAATGTCATTTGCGAATAACATACAACATGGTAACTCATCTTGAATTCCTTTTGTACATAGCTAGAGTGAAAAGAAAAGGGTTTAAAGCGGAACCCTGATGCAGGCCATACTAATGGAGAAGTCATTGGTAGTTCCTCTTGGTGTCCTAACACTCATCCTACCTCCTTATATATGTCCTTAATAACTCGGATATACACAGGTGACACTCCTTTATTTTTCAAGTATCTTCATAACACTTCATGCGGAACTCTATCATATGCTTTTTCCAAGTCAATGAACACTATATGAAGATCTACCTTTTTATCTCTGTACAATCTCATGAACCTTTTAACGAGGTAAATCGCCTCTATGGTCGATCTGCCAGGTATAAAACTAAATTGGCTCTCTGATATTGAAATATCCTTCCGCAACCTTCTCTCAATTACCCTCTCCTATAACTTCATAGAGTGACTGAGGAACTTTATACCCTCATAATTATTATAATCCTGAATATCACCTTTGTTCTTGTACAATGGGATAACTGTACTAAACTTCTATTCTCGGGCAACTTAGCGGTCTAAAAAATAACATTGAAAAGCTTTGTTAGCCACTCTAATCGTTCTTCAGCCAACCACTTCCACACTTCCACAAGTATCTGGTCTGGTCCCTCTACCTTCCCATAGGTTATCTTCTTTAGGGCCTCTTTAATCTCGTCCTTGCTGATAGGTGCACACAATTGAGGATCAAGATGCCTCTCATTACTCTCTCATTCCCTACTTCAAAAATCTTCCATCACGTCGCCATTGAGGAGTTTAGAAAAGTACCTTTGCCATATCTCCTTGATTTCTGCATCCTCAGATAGCACCTTACCATTTCATCTTTAATACAGCTCACGACATCCAAATCCCTTGTTCTTCTTTCTCTAGTCCTCGTCAGTTTAAAGACTTTCTTCGCACCCTCCTTGGACTCCAGTTTTTGATATAACCTATCATAAGCCATGCTCTTAGCTACAGTAATAGCTTTCTTGGCTACTTTTTTCGCTACTTTATATCTAATTCTACTAATCTCTTTCTCTTCATTCGTTTCACTATTCATGAAAGCAGCATATGCCTCTTTTTCTCCTTGACTTTCTCCTTGACCTCCTCGTTCCACCACCAGGCTCCCTTCATTTTGTTACCACCTTTCCTAAATGTCCCTAAAATTTCCTTAGCTGACCTTCGAATACGTTCTGCCATTGCCTCCCACATTGTATCTGCATCCTCTACCTTCCTCCAAGTTCCTTCTTTAGTAATCCTCTCTGATAATTTCATAGTGTTCTCCTTAGTAAGATACCACCACTTAACTCTAGGGTCCCCAACACTTCTCTTATTCCACTTTGAACATTTGAACTCCACATCTAACACTAGCAACCTATGCTGAGTTCCTAAATACTCACAAGGTATCATCTTACAATCCTTACATAATCTCCGATTATCAGCCCTAATCAGGAAGTAATCAGTTTGAGTCTTTATGGAACCACTCTTAAAGGTCACCAAGTGGTACTCCTTCTTCTTAAAATAGGAGTTTACCACTAACAATTTATAGGCAATCGCAAAGTCCAGAACGAAAACTCCTCCATTGTTTCTCTCCCCATAACCGAAATCTCTATGAGCCGTATCATACCTGTCTGAGGCTTCACCAATATGGCCATTAAAGTCTTCTCTGATGAAAAGTTTTTCGCTCCGAGATACATCCTGAATAACCATATCCAAATCCTCCCAAAATTGCTTTTTAATATCGTCCGGCAAACCTGTTTAAGGTGCATAAACACTAACCACATTTAGGATTTTTGATCCCACAATACCTTAATGGCTATAATTCAATCACTTTTACGCCTAACTTTAACAATGAAGTCAACCAACTCCTTATCAACCAAAATGCCAACTCCTTCTTAGCCTTGTTTGACCCCGAATACCACAGCTTATACCCATCAACTTCTCTGGCTTTAGCCCCCACTCACTTAGTCTGCTGAACACAGGCTATGCTAATCCTATGTCTATGCAAGGACTTAACTAATTCTATTGACTTACCAGTAAGAGGCCCAATATTCCAAGATGCTACGCGCACCTTCCGAAACCTCACATCCCTCCTAACCCCATTTACCCGGAAAGACTAGTTGAAGTTACTACATTACTCGCCACTAGCTAAAGCAACCAACACCCACCCCATCAACACAATAATAATACTAGTACTACTAATAATAAAATAAGTTCACACTGAAGAATGAAGATAAAGAAACCAAGAAGCTTCAAGACAAAGACAAAAGCACTCACTCAAAGAGGCTGGCACCTACTCAAAAGGTAAATAAACCAACTTAAAAACAAATAGCCTATGCAAAATCAATAGATAAAATGAATAAATAAATGAAAAACATCAACTTGGAAACAAAAAACTCCACACCCAAAGTCTAGACTTAAAATTAAAGGAATAATTAAAAGAACAATTAAAATCACTTCTAAAAAACAAAATAGATAGATAAGTAAAACAAAAAAGAGGCCCACAGTACTACCTTCCTAACTCAAACCCCAAATATAAACATAGTCACCCTCCACCATTGGCAACTAAAATTAGAGCCTGAGACCCAAACTTAAATTAGACACCCCCACCACCCAACCAAATCCACACAGGGGCAATGCTTAGATCTACCTAGCCAACAAAGACAATAGATAAATGGTAAAATGGAAGTGATAATAAAGAAATGAAGGCAAGGAGACTACAAACAGAAGGTAATAACCACTGATCAAAAAAACCGAAATCAATTATGGGAGAGACAGGGTAACAGCCACCCACACCAAGTTACGCCAGCGAGGAGTCCTAGCCAAAATGGAGACTCACCGAGGGCTTTCCAGCTTCTAGACCGTGAGACACAGTCGCCGAGTCACAGTGGCTTGCAACCGAGTCACGGACGGCTGCCGAGGGAATAGAACAGTGGAAGGGATAGAGTTATGGGAGGGCACCCTTACCTGAGTGAGAGGACGGGAATCGTAAATCAAAGTCGGCACCTCTGTGTCGGTTGCCACCTTCCACCGCTCGGCGTGACACCAGGTTGCTGAACTAAGGGTCTCGATTCCACTGCTGAAGAGAAGGGGGTGCTCTGCTGACGCGTTTTCGACCGGAACAGTTACCGGCGAGGAGCCGAGGCTAACGGCAGGTGCAACTAGAACTAATCCAGAACACCTGGGTCGATCGTTCTGTTTCTCTGGCTTCTGGCAGAAAGTTTCCAGTCCAGCCACTCTGCTCTAACAAATGACAAAAAACTTTTATTCTTCTTTGCCAATTGTTTATACCAATGTTCATGTCAAGTGCTTCAAAAACCAACATGAATCGATCAATGTCAACCCCACCATAGATGACTAAATAATTACAGGCCATCAATTTTTCAATTAGCATAATCTGTTTGCCCTCCTGAATGTTTTTTTTTTCCCCCCCTGGTTTCTAAACAAACTAAATTAGCACAATTCTCCCGAAAAGCAAACCCCAAGCAAAAGACAACCAAAAGAAAAAATAGCTGAAATAAACTCGTAAGAGGTTAAGTCACAACAAAAATTAAAAAAATAGTAAATTAGTTGTAACAAAGGATTAAACCAAGTTCCCAACGAAATTTCTTCAAGCAACAACTGAAACCCTAATAATCCAAGTTAATTTCTTCATATCACCTTGCCTTTAATCCCCAATAAAGCCTACAAATATAATGGTACGTACTTGCAGTCATGGCACAATCATGATCTGAACAAGTAATTAGCGACTAAACCTTAAATTTCGATTCCTAACTCAATTAGCTTATTCAAATGTTAATGCAAACCATCCTTAGCGAAAGAATTGCTAGCAAGATAAGGGGATTAAGAATAGATGATAGGTAACTTCCATACAACCAAATGGGCAGATATAAATCCAAAAGATACCAAACTGCAGTTGAAATGAGTAAAACACTGTATCATCTTCCTAGTATAATAGGTGGTATTTGCTCTATACACCTTCATCAACAACTCAAGTAGTCGATTAGAAAGTAGTAAGAGTTTATGTCTCCATTCGTCAATACATTCAAAAACATTCATAAACCTGGTGCAAGGAACTCTGAGAACCCTAAGAATGCAAGTGTAAACGCCCCAACAAATTGCTTGACAAAAATAAAGCTAGGGATTTCTTTCAAAAATTTAGCCTTACAACCTTAATTCTGGTTGAAATTCACAAGTATTAACAAACATGATTAATCATCATTCCATTGAAAAATTGATTTGTACAAGGCTACTTAAGGATACATGATTGTGGTCACAAACATGGATGCAGATCCAAATCAATTGCAATTAAATTAGGTGCCTAAACATTAGGGTAGAAATTAGAATTGGTTAAGTTTGAACATACTTGAACGTTGCTTTCCTGAGCCTCTGTAGTTAGTATTTAGTTGTTACGAGTGAAACCCACTTCAAGAACCCTTCATTATGCTCTTCTTGCAGTGTGGCAAGGGATCCTTTCCCTACTTTTTCGTTGTGACATGTGGGTCATCAACGGTCGTGTTGAGGATCTGCTATAAAGTGGCGTCTCTCTCTCTCTCTCTCTCTCTCTCCCTCTCTCTCTCTCTCTCTCTCTCGGCTGTAGAGGCAATAAGACAAATTAAGGAGAGCAATTTTAGATACTAATCCTTTTATTCTTTTTCCGGCTCTGTATTTCTCTTTTTTATGAAGCCTATTTTCATTTTTTTTTGGGGAGAAATACTTTTCTATCTGTCGTCGGAACTTGGTAATCTTTTTCCTCCACCTCCAACATTTTTCGCATGTTATTTATAGCAGTTTCATGTATTTACTAGTGCATCCACATTCTGTGCAATTTTGATCTTGCTACAATTTTCTAAATATTTTCAGTTTTTTTAGTAATTTTTAATTTCATACATATAATTTGCTACTGAATACATTTATGTTGTCATGGAAGAAATTGTAATATGTAACCTTCCTAGGGAACTCAGGAGGGCCATCAAATGCCATATTTGCTTAGTTCTTCTAAGGATGGAGAGTTAATTTGCATGTTTTTCTACATTAATGTTGATCGCATGCATTGTGTGCGATTTCCTACCTTTAAAATGCATGGGCAAACATGTATGGGGCCAAAAGCTCAAATGGTCAATAATTTAAAGTTGACTTAACTTTGTTGGGATGATCTAATTACAAAACATAGGAATCCACTTAAAATGCACCTAAAAATAGAAAAGGGATCATTTGATAGATCTCTACATCTATACATTTGAATAAATCCAAGTATCACACGCACGCACGCATGCACGCGCACACACACATATAAATATGAATATAAATATAAATATAAGTATAATTAAAGGTCTAGAGAGCAAGGTAAATTAAGTATGTCCTGTCTAATCAATGAGTAAATGGAAACGCACTTTCAACCTTAGCAACTTAGATTGCACGTTCAACCTTTGATTGCTAAGCTCAAGTTCTCTTTCTTGTTGTCGTGGATTTCTTTCACTTATTAGCAAACATGTGCTATAACATATTGAACTTTAAAAGTTGGATAAGTTTCCAACCTAACACAATCACAGTGATGGGTTAAAAGTAAAATTTACTCAAAATGGCTAGTTAGTCAACATTGGGGAATTGAATCCTAAATGCATTCAAGTCAAACCCGCTATATAGAAATGTTCACCTACATCAAATTCAACAAATAAAGACCTGTCTGGAGAAATTCAAATTATAACCTTAAGCTAGCTTAAATTGTTAACTAAAATATGAACTACAACTCTAACCATGGTTTTTTTTGGCTAAATGAGAGAATCTTACATTGTTCTTCTGCACCATCTCAGTAAAACCCGCTTAGTCGTAACAAAGGAATCCTAGAAAACCCATTTAGATCATTGCTGTACAAAAATGGGTAAAAAGGGAAAGAAAAATCAAACAGACTTACACAAGGAAAGAAATTTGAAAATACCAGTAATCGATATGAAAATATTTGGAGATAGATTTAGCTTGATCATGCTATTCTCAATCCAATGAAACAAAACCACCAAGTCATTCGTCTCTAAACATGCAAGCACATTTCCTTTGCTTTTTCTGAGCAAAACTCATAGTACATCCTCAAAATATAGATTAATACAACAGGATGCACATGTAAGCTATGACTATCTAGCATTCAGCACCCTAAAAACTTGGCTTTGTTCTACACTATAAACTGTACACACTACAAGCTTCTTTCAAGCTATACGCAATCTAAAAAAAAGGACAAACTTTGTTATGCAACCTATACTCCAGTGCAAAACTTGGAATATAGAGTGATTTGGATCTCCTTCCCTTTAAAATGTTGTTTCTTCTCATTTGCTAAACTGTTTTGTAGAGCATTTTTTATCACAGTATGCAACTGAAAGCTATTCTTTTCTATGTGCACTTAATAAAAGTAAAAAAAATTGAAATAATAAAAAGTTAGCTGAGATAAATGCAACAACCGCAAAAAGAGTATCAATTGCAAAGGCTAAAAGTCCAACCCCAGATTCTACTTTCTATTCATTCCACATTCTTTTGGTAATCTGCAGCTCTCGACGTTGCCCAAACGGGAAATAAAAAGATCAAAATAGAAAATAAACAATTCAAGGGGATGAAAATCATACTAAAAGAGTTAAGGTGGCAGCTCAAGTGAACATCCTAGCCTACATATGTACCAAAATCATCAACAAAAAGCAAGAACTACGAAATAAATTCAATCATTTCTATGGTAAAGGAAATGGGATAAACAAAATTCTAGATTTACAAAGTCTTGTAGAATATTCCAAATTCTATGAAACCGATAAATGGTGGAAATAAGAATATGAAACAAAAAGCAAATCATGTAAGCACAACTTTCTCGTTTCCGTCTAATAATAAATCTAGAAAGGAATGCAAGTAACATGGAGTGGAAATTGGCTTTCTTGTTGGAGTGTGAAAGTGGGTGCTGTCCTACATTGATAAAATTGAAAGGTTTGAGCATGTATATAAGCCTGTGAGTTACTCCACCAATTTCCAATTAGTTTTGGATTGAAAGCTTATTTGAACTTATATGCATGACTCATTTTCTTATGGCCCAATTTATATTAAAAATTTAACATGATATTAGAGCACACCGGCTAAACACTCATCCTCTATAATCTAATTACAAAGCATTCATGGGCAAAGACGGAGATAAGAGATGGTTCGTGATTGAGCCACACTCTCCCTGCTACTTGCACCCTTCCGAACGAAGGACCCCGTGCCCTAATCACAGTGTTACAATTTTTATAAAGATTAAGTTCAACTGCAAGTGTACAGTTTATCGTTGCAATACTTGAGGTGCCGATTCACAGAGACGGATTGTGAAATTAGGTTATCAAAATTCTCATTGAAATTAAAGTTAGATGCCAAATACAACAAAACCAAGGTCAAATTATTCTAACAAACAAATCAGTAGACTAAGTAACTAAAAAAAAAAAGAAGAATAATTCATGAAATTGTGAATAGTAATTTAACTTGCAAAAATTGGCTCACCAAAATAAGAATTTTGAACCAAAATTCAAATAATCTCAACTCACCAACACTTAGCTTTATTTACCTAGTGAATCAGAACTCTTGATTGGGCCACTCTAGCTTACCATTGAAGTAGAGCAAAATGAGCTCATGAAAAGTGAGAGCAAAGCATCTGAACCCAGAAATCAGTAGAGCATATTCAAACCAAATTGTTTGTGGTGTCTAATATTATTGAAATTAAAAAAAATCAATTGAATCCAATGCAACAATTCAATTACATGTTTTAAGAATGTAAACTACTAGATCTGAAAAAGAAAAAAAAAGGGATTGGGCTCCCCTACTCTCTGCTTCGCCCCAGGCTCTGCTTTCTAACCGTCTTCGCCCCTTTTCCACCAAGCTCCTACCCCTCCTCCTTTACTTCCTCAATTATTTCTTGTAACCGCTGCATTTGTGATAGTAAAGATGATGACATGGTAAGCAACAGTTGAGAGAAGGGAGACAAATTAACAAAGCCGTTTCTGGGCACTGAGAAGTCACTAACACTGTTGTGGAAGAAGAAGGGGAAGAAAAGAGATTATGTGCAAGGCATGCTGCACTTTAAGTAAAAGCAAATGGGAAAGAAAAATTGGCCATGGCTGGGGGCGACTGATTGGACCGGCCCAGAAGAGGGAGAAAAAGAGAAGAAATGAGAAGAGAGAGAGAGGGAGAGAGAGTTGGCCTGGGTGTTAGGGCCGTTGGGCTGCTAGGTCGAGAGAGAGAAGAGGGAGGAGAGAATGGGAGAAGGAGGGGAAAGCAGGCTGGACTAGCGCTAGATTGGCCATGCGAGCGGGCCTCGGAGACTGTGCCTAGACTGCTTCCTTTGTTTCTTTTAGCTTGATCCAAGCTTCTCTTGAGCATTTTATTATTTTCCTCAAGGTTTTTTTCCTATTCCTACAAAGTGAATAAAATAATATTAAAATTCTAATTTATTAATTTATTTTGGCAATATCATAATTTACGATTGAGCAAATACCCCCACATCGGAGTTTTGCTCGTCCTCTAAGAAAAAGAAAATAAAATTCTAACTCACTTTCGTAGGAATCACGGTTGCACTTAGCATGTACAACAAGCCCTTTAAACCCCTAGGTTACCCTAGTGGACGAGAAAGGTCTCGTGAGGGTTTGTAGAGGATATACTCACAAAATCTATAAAAGAAAACCAAAATAGAAAATCGAAAATCTTTTCAATTTTTTTCACAAAAATTTATATATACAACATCAGGGAAAAATATATACACATTCTAACCAACTATATCACTCAAGTAACCAAAACACTAGATCACATATAAACACAATGCACACATCAAGAAACCCTTAATCCCCATTGATGACATCTATACATAATCTTTTGCCCCACTTAAAAATTATGTACAAGCATGACTGGTAGAACCACCCTTTAGGAAAAATATGAAACATTTCCACTCATGTATTTAAAATATAACAAGGTTCACTCAATTCTCTTCCAATCATAAAACTACCGTTAGCTTGCTAAGGTTCTCAATTCTCTACCACTAAGGTGCAATATGCAAAGTAGTTATCAAGGGGACTTTTGAGGGTTGTAATGGGGTCAAAGGTTAAGGGTGAGAGAGGGACAATCGATTTGGAAAATGAAGAGCTAGAAGCCAAAGCTAATGAGTAACCAACACTTACACCAATTATAATGAGCACATGCTCTCTCAAAACATAAAATAAGAACACACCCCATAATGAATTGACATTAGAAATGAGTATACAAAGATACATCCATGCCAAAACACTCTTATTCACAACTCTTTTTGGATTTTTGAGATTTTTTCAACTTTTTTTTTTCATTTTTTTCCTTAGAAACTTTTTCCTTGTTTTTTCATCTTTCTTGCTTTTTACCTTTTCATTCTCTTTTTTTTTTTTTTTTCAAGAAGAAAATGAATGAATGGCATATACAAGAGCAATACAACTCAACTTCCAAATGATCACCATGATACATCCCAACATAAACCAAAATCAACCACCAACGTCATAAAATACCCAAAAGCTACCTACCAAATAATGAAGTGTTGCTCCACTAGGCTTGGCTTAGAGGTAGGGAAATATGTTTAGGTCAAGGGCTATGCAGCTAAAATGAAGGGTTCACAACAAAAACGGTCAAGGTTCAAAGGGGTTAACAAAGGGGGAAAATATTTAAAACAAGAGTGGCAATTTGGCTATGTAGCTTACAAAAACAAATAAATGCCTCTATCATATTATCATAATACATATGCTAAATGTGATTTCAAAGAGAATCAAAGTAAGTTCTAGAGATGTAATCATGGAAGATGCACACATAAGAGAAGAATGAGACTAAAAATGATGAATTAGTCCAGAAGGCTCAAAATCTCATGGGTTCATCTACCAAAGACAAACTTGCTTAGAAATAATGTTAGGAGTTAGGATCATACACGAACATTATACTTTAAGATTAAGTTCTATCAATGCACACCACATCTATATATAACCTAACATTAAGGTTACAAGAGAACATAGCCAACCAGAATAGCACATATATTCCCTAAAAACACAAAAATCTTTTAGATTTTTTAAAAATTTGCCATTTTTTCATTATTTTTTTGAAATTTTTTTCAAAATGAAGTTTCTCCGCCCCCACAACTAAATCAAACAATGTCCTCATTGGTAGTGGAAAGAAACATAAAACATAAAATAAACACGAAAAGAAAAATAAATATACAAAATGAAAAATAAAAATCAAAATGAAAGACATGACTGAAAAACAAGTGCACAACATATATGCACAAAAGAGAAAAAGAAAAGCAGCCAACTACACAAAAAGAAAAGAAAAAGGAAAAAGGAGGAAAAGAGAAAAGAAGTTGAGAAATTTCTTACCAAACCAGGTCGAGTGCCAAGTACACCCGAACTATCTTAGCTTCACAATCGCCAATCGGGATTTAGCTCGCGGAATATCAGACACTCCACATCTTCTTTACTTTGTAGCTCCTGAAATTGCTTCAATCTTTGACCATTCACTTTGAAGGCACTCTCTAGATCCTAGATCTCAACTGCACCATAGGGAAAAATATGTGAGACAATATAAGGGCCCATCCATCAGGACCTCAATTTCCCTAGAAATAGATGGAGCTTAGAATCATATAAGAAGACTTTCACTCCTAGGGCAAACTCTTTCCTAAGAATATTTTTATCATGAAACAACTACACCTTCTCTTTGTAAGATTGTGCACTCTCATAAGCCTCAACTCTAATCTCATTAAGCTCACTCAGTTATAGTCCACGCTCCTCACCAGCCTCATTCAAGTCATAATTAAGCAGCTTAATGGCCCACCAAACCCTATTCTCTATCTCGACAGGAAGATGACAAGACTCACCATAAACAACCCTATAAGGTGACATACCAAAGGGAGTTTTGAAAGCTGTCCTATGTGCCTAAAGAGCATCTACAAGCTTGTTAGCCCAATCTGTCCTGGTCCTGCTCACCGTCTTCTCGAGAATCTGTTTGATCTGCCGACTGGACACTTCAACTTGGCCACTGATTTAGGGATGATAGAGGGAAGCAAGCCTATGGACTATGGAATACCTCTTCAGTAAGGCATCAAAAGACCTATTGTTAAAGTGGGTACCCTGATCATTGATGATAGCACAAGGCATGCCAAATCTAGCAAAGATGTTCTCCCTAAGGAACTTCACAACCACCTTAGCATCATTGGTCGTAGAAGGGATGGCGTCAATCCACTTAGAAACATAGTCCATAGCCAACAAAATACACTCATTCCCAAAAGAAGGAAATGGTCATATAAAATCAACACCCTACACATCAAAAATCTCTACCACAATGATAGGGATCAGTGACATCATATCTCTCCTACTTATTCTACCCAACTATTGGCACCTAGGGCAACTTTTACAGTACTCAAAAGTATCTCTAGATAGAGTAGGCCGATAGAAACCGCATTAAAGAACTTTGGCTACAGTCTTTCTATCACTAAAATGCCCCCACATGCCTGGTTATGACAAAAAGAAAGGATACTGCTCACCTTATTGTTGGGAGTACACCTCCTAAAGACTTAATCAAAGCAATACTTAAACAAATAGAGGTCATCCCAAACAAAGAATTTTACGAGGTGGAAGAACCTATCTCTATCATTTTCAATCCAACCCCTAGGGATCCTACCAGCAACTAGGTAGTTCACAATGTCAGCATACCAAGGATTAGAGTGGATAGCATATAATTCTCGTTAGGAAAGCACTCAGAAACACTGGACTCATTCTCTCTATCATATAGAATCCTAGACAAATGGTTAACTACAAGGTTTTCAGAACCTTTCTTATCCCTAATCTCACAGTCAAACTCTTATAAAAGCAAGATCTATCTTACAAGTCTAGGCTTAGCATCTTTCTTAGAAAGAAGGTGCTTAAGAACTATCAGCATAAATAATCACATGAGATTCAATCAGACAAGGTCTAAACTTCTTAAAACCAAAGATCATAGCCAAAAATTCTTTCTCAGTAACAGTGTAGTTCAGTTGGGTATCATTTAGAGTGTGACTAGCATAGTAAATAACATAGGGCTTCTTATCAACATGCTATCCTAGAACAACTCCAATAGCATAATCAGATGTGTCACATATCAGCTCAAATGGTTCTCCCCAGATGGGAGGATGAAGAACAGGAGCAGAGGTTAAGGCTTCCTTAAGCATAGAAATTGCCACAAGATACTCATCAAAGACATGAAATGGCACATCCTTACCTAGCAGGTTGGACAAGGGCATCGTTATTTTACTAAATTCCTTAATGAAACGATGATAGAAGCTAGCATGTTCAAGGAAAGACCTCACTTATTTCACATAAGTGGGAGGGGGAAGATTAACAACCAGATCAGTCTTGGCCTTATCTACCTCAATTCCATCTCTAGAAATAATGTGGCCTAGGACTATCCCCTTTTTAACCATGAAGTGATACTTCTCCTAGTTCAAAATCAGGTTTTTCTCCCTATGCCTTTCCAAAACTATTCTCAGATTAGATAGGCAATCATCAAAGGAAGACCCAAATATAAAAAAGTCATCCATGAAAATTTTCATGCATTGCTCAACTAGATATAAGAAGATAAAAATCATACATCTATGAAAGGTAGCAGGTCCATTGTCCTATTTAAATGAATTTTTTTAAAGGCATAAGTCCTAAATGGACAGGTGAAAGTAGTCTTCTCCTGATCCTCAGGAGCAATAGACATTGGTACAGCCAAAATATTCATCTAAAAAGCAATAGAAGGAATGTCCAGCCAACCTCTTTAACATTTGGTCCAAGAAAGGAAAGGAAAAATGGTATTTTCTAGTTGCAGCATTCGATTTCCTATAATCTATATAAACACGCTACCTAGATTGAACTCGAGTAGGGACTAACTCTTTCTTATCATTCCTAATCACAGTAATATTGGTCTTCTTACAAACAACTTGAACAGGGCTAACTCACTTGCTATTAGAAATAGGATAGATAATCCCATGATCTAACCATTTCAGCACTTCCTTCCCAACTACTTCTTATAGGCTTGGGGTCAAACGCCTTTGGCGGTCATGATAGGGCTTAGTATTTTCTTCTAAATGAATTCTGTGTTGCATAGTAAAAGGACTAATACCGTTAATATCCCCTAAGTCAAACCTAAAGCTTCCTTGTTCTCTCTAAGTAGGTTAATCAGTTTGTCCTCTTGGTCACAGTCTAGGTCAGAAGTAATAATGATAGGTAAGAATTTAGCCGGTCCTAGGAATGCATACTTAAGAAAGTCAGGAAGAGGTTTCAATTCAAGAGCAAAAGGAAAAGTAGATTCAGGAGTAGATTCAACAGTAGTAAGCAAACAGTCAGTAGCAGAGCAAAAGTCATCAAACTCAAATACATTATATTCA